>CM076739.1:6771823-7252907 GCA_038501795.1 Pseudopleuronectes americanus | reverse complement strand
AACTGAGCCAGCAGCAGGCAGCCTTGTACCCTCCGTGCCATGTGGTGTGGCCTCAAATTCACCATTTTCATAATTAGGTGTCAGCAAGGATGACAGATGATGTCTCTCCTCTCCTCCTCAATCTGGACACCAATGTGGCCTTGGCAAGCAGGAAATCGAAAAGCAGGGAAATGTGGGCAGCATGACTGAGTCGCATGTTTTTCTTTCCCTTCCAGTAACAGACATTTCCGCGGTGACGCATGCACAGAAAAGTGCCACAGTCCCAAATATTACTGGATCAATCTGATCTGCTGATTTCTTTGGTTTTAACAATATGATTCTTACTGAGCCATTGATTTACATCCTTCTATGATGGTTGTTTTGTGTGATTTTTGTTAACTAGATTAAGTGTCTACACTGTCCGGCTGCCTTTCTTTGCATCAGTACACAGTCTCTAAATGTCAATATGGTTCCACGTATGTTTTTGCTACAGGTGCATGTTGCGTATACAGAACTCTGTTTACGAAACAAGATCTATACTTGACCTGGAGCTAGAGCTTATCTTCTCACCACTGTTTGAACACATACAGGTGATCTTGCTGAATAATGAGCTCAGATGGAAAGTACATTTTTACCTCACCTCAAAATGAGCCTTTGTGTCCAGCTGTGCTCCCAAGACCTTTTATTTCATTACAATTACCAAAATGAGGCCAGACTTAATCAAATTACCAACCAATTAGCATTGTGTATGTAAACCTGAGGTGTTCCCAGTGTAAACTCTGCAGGAACCGGTGTTGTTTGATGTGTGCTCAGTCTCGCGGGCAGGTTTTGTAATAAAGTTGGCTGTGCAGCTGCATAATTATTCAATCCAGTTGGGTATTCCTGATTAGAAAACGGTCCTGATGCTTGATGGGAGGAAATTAGCTTCAGTTCCATGAATAACTCTGAAAAGCGTACATTTTAATTTAGGAGCCACATACATCACACTCCTGTACACAGGGATTATTTGAGATCAATTAAGCAGAAGGTAATTTCACAAATGAGAGCTCTGGTGCGCTCCATGTTGTCACTGTAATGATTACTGATGCTATAAAGATTGAGTTAATGATGATGATGATGACACACATTATCGGTTATTGAGAAAAGGGTTGTTTAACGTGGTGCAGCGACTTGTAGATACCACAGGCTACAAGACCATCGTGGGCATTGATTCATTTGATTCGAGGGTTGTTCACGTTATAGCAATGGGTTTCTGGTTTTTTTCCCTCTTTACTTTGTCCCCAGTGACTGTGGTTTACATTAAAAATAAATTGCATCAAACCAACAAGAAATATTAGTCGTGAAGCCGTATGAGCTGTGTTAACTGAGCTCACTGGACTCCTGCAGTGTGGGCACTCAATGTGTTTTTTATGGATGAGAAAGTGGCAGAGCAAAATTCATGGCTGGATTCATTGCAATATTGGCATCGCTGCAGATATGGACTCTGTCTAAAATGTGTCCCTTCCACTCACTCACTAATCCCTGTGCAACAGATGCAATAAAGCTCACTCCATGGTGAGCAGTAAAGTCAGGTGGCAGTGTTTTGTGTCTATGAAATGCATCACAGTGGCACTATACTTTTCTTTTTTTCCACTGTGGACATTTTGTAAGATAATAAATAGAGAGCAACCTGTAATAATTATTATTATTATGAACTATGATTCTCCATTGAAATGAATGAGTGTTGATACCAGGCTTAAATATGATCTGCCCTGTGTTTACCCCACCTCTCGTCAAATGTCTCTAATCTGCAATCAATACAAGTGATTCTAAAGACTAGATTATATCAAGCTGTCCATTATATTTATCAAATACAAAGAGAGAATCCCCCCAAATGTCAACATTTGAGTCATCAGTGAGAACAGTTCTAATCCGAAAGTGGAATGATACTTTCTCTTATGGCAAAATCCGGGAGAAAGTGAGAACCAATGGCAGCAGGAGAGCTCACTACACTTATCTTTAAATCTTTTTATTTTCTTCTGCCCCACAGTGCAGCTCTTAAACCCATTTCCCTACTGAGTCGATTTCAAATTCCTTTTTAAGTGTCTTATGTTGCACATGCGAGTGCTTACTATTCAAGACGTCAGAATGTAGCATATGTGTGAGAAAACATATGGGAAATAGAAGTCATATTCACCGAAGTCTATTTAGAAATTTATGGGGTTCCCATGCCCGTTACTGATTATGAGAGCCGAACGTAAAAACCCCACAAACAGAAATAGATTTCTCCAGAGGACATCCCCCATCTGTTCAGGCTGATCGTGGTTAAAGTGGGATTCTCAGAGACACACTGGAAGGTTGAGCTGTTATTTAATATATTGGCTCAAACACGGAGTGAAGAAGACGAGCTGTGCCGTGCCAAGGATCAGTGCATAAACACTTCTCACCACCTCCCTCTGCTGCGGGAAGTTAATGTGCAACACTTGCCAGGCTGTTGGTCCTGGCTTGTAGTTTGTCAGGACCAATGAGGCAAATGCCAAATGAAGAACACATAAGTCCAATCTCATTACTTTCCCATTACGCGGGCCAAGGGATTAGTTCCGGCAGCCTGGAAGTAATGCAACACTGTGCCACTCCCATCAGCAAGCAGAAAAACACTTGGAGAGGAGATTCCCACAGGTTGTCATATTGGAAGTCCGTGTCCTCAGGCCCTCACATCTTATATCTATATTTGTTTTCTTTAAATTTAACCACCCCCTCTCTGTTCTTCACCGTCTCCAACTCATGTGTTTTCATAAGCAATACTCTTATGGACACTGTTCTTTTTCACTTCAGTTACTTAGCAACTAAATGGCACATCACACAAATAAAAACCTGAGCCCTCACCAGGGGGAAAAAACACAGAGAATCAGAAGGCCATCACACTAACGGCTGTGATTCATGTGTCTCCGCTGGCGGTTCAAGGTGGGAGCGGAGACCACAAGGGGTTCTCTCCACAATGAGCCATCAGCACTGTTAGCAATGAGAAGGCCAAGTCGCCGGGCATGAGACAACTGTTTCATCACATCGTACATTAGATCATTCACCAGGCTGCACGTCCAGACTGATCGCCTGACTTTAACAAACTTGTCAAGCAAGATTTTTTGTTGTTGTCTTAGCTGCAAACCACTGAGGGATCGGTCTCAGATCTTCTCACGCTGCAAACCGAAAGGCAATATTGAGTTATGTGCTTTAATATTTGACTTCTGTGTGTTGAGCTGCAGAGAAGAAATAGAACAAACAGCAACAGTGCAATTAGCTTGTTTGAAAAGAGACAAACCCATTTGGTTGAGTGATACTTTCTCTTTCATTCGAGGATAAAGATGCACTGAGGCTCAGTGACAGAGGCTGAAGGTAGTTTTTACACATTTAAATTGTGAAAGAAACTATTTTTCTCTTTGTCAGGTGACCTTCTACATTGCATCTTTCACTGTTTGGATCTGTATTACTCCAAGCGTGAATTGAAAGCTGCTATTGCTTGTGAATTAGCCTCCCCCGGACACAGTGAGTTTGAAGCACCCCATGTTTTGCTCACATTTGAAGGGGTATGAATTGCCGAAAAAAAAAGGAATAATAATTCATGGCCTGAAGGCTTTTTATTGCGCTCACTGGCTTCCTTTAAAAATAACACTCCACGTCTCCGGCTGAAAATACCTATATAAATACCTCTGGAAATAGGAAACTTCATTTTAGATGCTGCATCGAATCCGCTATGCAGCAACGTCCAGAGCAAAACATTCCAATGATTGTACAAGGATGAAATGTAAATGTAAACACCAGCTATGATTTTCTTGTCATCCCTTTCGGTTGGTTGAATACAGTGATCCTGATGTATGCTCTTTTAGCTCGTATATGACAGAACCTTTGCCTACACACAGAGCATATCACCGCTTCCACTTGCAGGTCAGGCTCGTTTTCTGGATGAAAGGAAGAGGAACACGAGGGGATGAAGAGGAACCTGCTGGATGCGGGGACGAGTCTTTAGGAATACCTGGTAGGAGATTGGAAAGAAGATAAATGAGCTGTCTGTGTTTCGGCAACAGGGAAGCCATGCCCATTTACTCTGCTGTTGACTTCCATTACACAGCCTTGTGGCGCAAGGCAGCCATGACAAATGGAGTGAGAGTCAATGTGCTAATGGTATACACAACACAGTATGGGCCCCAGCAGCATGCAGGGCCTGGGACACACACTGCTGCCTGGGATTACAGATGAGTTAACACCAGTGTGCAGCCCCGCAGCCTCACAGGTATAGAATGGTTAAGTAAGGGAAACACAGCTAGAAACCTATTAGGATGCATCTTGTGGATTGCAATGAGAATGTGAATTTCCTCTGCGTCGTCACAAAGCAGCGTATTTCAAAGCTTCTCTCTGTCCTTGGATATTGTTATAGTTAAAGACCAGAGCAGCTCACTGGGGCCAAAGGGACTGAGGACAGCACCAGGGACACTTTCTGTCTTTGAGATGCTCCCGGTACCTGTTTCAAAATTCATCAGCACTGCTGAAGCAAACACTTCAATGAGTGAAGTATATGTCACAGAGTGTTTTCATTGCTTGCACGTGGCAAAGTTTGGGAAACTGTCCCGTGTCGAGGTGTTTTAGTCTGTGATAGGAATGGATTCAATCCACATTCACTCCAAATGACTCTGCAGCAGCCACAGGTTTTATCGGCACCAATCGGCAGAGATGGGAACGTTACACCCGGTTGAACACGCTGATTTTGCAACACAGTGAGGTGGGACAGCGCCTGAGTGTTGTGTGTTTGTGACGTCAAACATGATGAAAAAACTGAAAGGCAAACTCCTCAGCTGTCAATGGGAATGCACTGTTTAAAAATAAGAGTATAGCCGCTTTAAAACATAATTGTGAAACAGGGAACAGGAAACACTAGCCAAAGAAATGCAGATGTTCCAGCTGACGGCACATTTACTACTGACACCCATAATAAAACAAGACAAGGGAAATGATATTATTCTGTAGAAACTATTAGAATGAAAGATAATGTAATGATCCTACATTACAATGAAATGCAGACAGGCCGAATGATTAAAAACCTTTCTCAAGTCATTTCTATTACATCCAAAATTGATAGACCTTGAGATTTAACAACCCCCCATGATTTAAAATGACACAAAACAAACATCAGACAGCAACCTTTAACTGAAAGCCATTACAAAACGAAATACAAGATCTGCCTGTCATTAATATTCAGGGCACATGGCATATTCACTGTGTAAAATATTTTGAAAAAAATAGTTTCTGTTTTTCCACAGGGTCGGATCCAGGTCTCTGAAGCTTGAAACGCAAACTGTGTTTTTTTTTCTTCAGTTTTCTGTTACGAGACGACAGATTAAAGTAGTGGCCTGGTGCGTTGCCATGGAGATGACTCCTGGGCATTCATCCTCGTCCTCATCCCAAGGAACTGTGGATTTGATGTTCCAAAGGAATTCTCATCCCCTGAGGACTTTGATTCATACCAGAGCGATTCCCTGGGTAAGCCTGCTTTCTATTGTTTGTTGCTATTTTATTATTCATTGCGCTTGTCTCAGGTCTGAGTGCAAAATATTTATTCACAGTCCAGCTCTCTGCTTCTTGAGGTGCAAAAGTGTTGCAGACTTCAGTGGACAGCTGCTGGTTCAGGGTTACATTCATCGTTTGGTAAAATTTCCTACTAGAAAGCTATTTTTACTGAATTAATAACACGTTCTCCCACACACAAAACATGTTTTTCCCCAATATTTATTTTGTGTTAAATAATGGACATTTAGCATGAACAACACCGTATGTGTTGCCAGTCAGCAGGACCCAAACCATGAATAACAAGACGGCTTCATAATAATTACATCACAGAAGACACAGTGAAAGCAAAACATCACAAACATCGATAACCTCACATTTAAACGAGCTCGGGCTCAACAGACGGACAATTACATATTTTATGCTATTATAATGTAGCACAAGCAGGCACCACATGTGGTCAAATAATATAAAAGAATTCAGCAGACCCATAGAGACGGCTTCAGTAAACATTTAGCGCATAAAGACGCACGAACACGGACAGCTCCGGCCTCAGAGGTTTTCCAACGCTCAAAAGAGCTGAATATGGGATTTCATCACCTCATCTCTGCGCCTACTCTTCACCTCAGCATTTCTCAGTTTGTTTACTTGTAGGTTTTCACCCTTGAAGCTGAAACCTAAACTCGACATTCACAATAAAACTTTCGATATTCCCTCAGAAGGCTTTAAAGAAGCATCTCGAAAAGAACAGCTCTTGCATACTCTTCCCAAACGTAGAGGAGGAGAAGGAGCAGCAGAGAAATATACCACGTTCCCTTTTTTTTTACAGAACTCGTCAAGCTGAGAAACAATACCAACATGAAAAAGAGATGAGAGCAGATTCTTTGACAGCTCACATCTTGGAAACACCCAGGTGCAGAACCTGTGGGCCAAAACAAAATATTTTATTCCGTGCCTGAGGCAAACCTACAAAAATCACTCTTTATAATTATGAATTATTCTGCAAGGGAACAACATCAAAAAATCCATCAGAGGCACATTTTACTTGCAGCCTTCCTCCAGGAAGCCATCATAAATTATTGAGAAATAACTCTTAATTTACTTATGAGACCTTTGTCAAACTTGGCTGCTGTCTGAAAATCTGGTTACTCGTAAAAGTCAACTTTTCAGGAACTAAAAATTACTTCTAGCCTTTTTAGGAAAAGATTTTGGAAGCTAAAGGTGACCATGGGATTCCTTGGAGAGAGTGATTCGTCATTAAAAACAGAAATCAGAGGTCAACTAAGAGCAAAATCAGAATGAGCAGCATGAAGAGCTTGAAAACTCTTGTTTCCTTAAGCTGCAAAGATTATCCATCTCTCTCTTTGCCCTTCAATGCCTGTGCTGCCCTGCACCAATTCTGCTGCCTGTCCAGCCCCACCTCACCCTCAGCATCCACCTGCAGGCTCCAACAGGGGGGCAGTGTTTGCAGAAAGCTGAACCATGACACTGCAGTTTATATTTTGTGCTTTCACTTTCTTTGTGCACCGAGATCATGCAAATGCTCCCGTGTTGTGCGCGGTTTCCTCCTCATGAGCTGCCTAAGGCACCTAATTGGGTTCTTATTGAGGGAGGTAGAGATAAGGTGGAAACCAACTGTGTGCACAGTGCCTTGCCTCCATCTTATTCCAATTTCAATTTGCATCAGGTATTGTCTGGGGACAGGGTCAGAATTAGGTTTCTCACCCCTGGAATAGCATTTTAACTAGTTTTTTAAGAGGATGCTAACTTGAGACATAAATCTGTTTGTTTTGCAGCCCGCTGTTTGTTTCAGGATACATCTGCTGCGTCTCAATTCGTGCACTTCCCCTATTTACACTTGCTTTGGAGTGCATAATAGCACAAAGTTTAAATTAGAAAGCTGGATACAAATTCTCCCAATTCTCTTGGCCAAATAACAGAGGTAATTCAAGTGAGGAAGGAGACATCAGTACCAGCAGCGGCATCATTTCTATGCCATCCAAAACAGGGGGCTAACGCATGTAAGGAAATCAAAGCAGCTGCTCTGGGAGTCGGTGCTTTGCTAGTTTCAATAATGCAAGTCTAAACCTGGGGAAGTGAACAGCAGAAAATAAAATTCAATAACAACAGTTCATCTTTAAGAGCATGTCTCAGTCTCTCTGGTAGGCTTTTACCAGAACTTGAGCAGGGCTACGTTCGTGCACTGTTAATTCTTAATGCACTTGAGCAGAGACTGAGATTTATTCCTTGAAGATGTAAATAGAATAAAAAAAGACCTTCAAGCTATAAATTCATAGGTTTAGCACCAAGCGCTGGCAAAAGCCTGATAATCACTCATCGTCTGGAAGCTGCCAGAGAGTGTTTACATGGGGGGCCCAGTCCGGGATCTTTTGTGTCCAACTGTCCGTCTGTGAGACGAACTTGCCACCTCCTATGCTGCCGCCTGTAAACTGCTCTCGGACAGGGCCTGCGTCTGCAAATCTTCGCTGTCACCCACACGCTGTTGTCATTCATGTATTCGTACGCCTCCGCAGCAAAAAGGATGAAAGGGTGGTGGTGCAGGGATGGGGGAGTGCTGGGCGACGGGAGGACATGAAAAGAGGAACAAACTTAAAAGTGGTTGGGGATGCAGCACTAAGCTTTCAAAGTAATACTTTTATCCAACGTATATGCGGGATACAAGTATTACATCACACTGCTTAAAACAAATCCAGGACATTTTTGTGCTGCATATGCCAATGGTAAAATGTGGATGATTTATAGTTGTTCACTGTAACAATATCATGTGAACATTCTTTGGCATAATTCAATATTTGTCATCGTATCTACAACTCTTTAATTAATAAAAACTGCTGTATGTATGTTTCAAGAGGCATTTAAAGGGAAATTTGAGTTACTACTTATCTGGGGTTTATTCCTAATGGGCCGTGCAACTCTGGCAAAAAGATGTGAGATTTACATAAATTATTTAAAACGCTACCCACCAGAAATGCATGTCTGTATAATGCAGAACGTTTTAATAGCACCATCAATTTCATCCTCAAAATTGACCAGTTGAATTAACTCCTCTGTAAAACCTTTTTAACTGAACATGACCGTGTTCCTAATAAACTGTCAAATTAATGTATATCAGGAAACTAGACGCAAGCTAAAGCCAGGCATACACCGAGTGATTTGATTTGACTCATTTTAGAGAGCTGCATCGGTTTTCCACCTCGACGTGCGTCATTTTTCGCCTGATGAATTTCTCGGCCGGACATTTTCAGGCTCTCACAAAGCTGAAGCATGGTCACAAGTCGATTCCCCTAGTTTCACTGTCCCTGTGTGAAATGGTTAAACAAAGAAATAGGAACGTTGTTTTTTTCTGCTGGACGATTTGATGATCAATGTATAATTCAGAAGCCTCAGACATAATTTGCTTTCGTTCTGTTTTTGCATGACCATCTTCTTTTGTCTGATTCTCCCGGTTCCCCTTTTAGCTACGTGCATTGTGTAAAGGTTCTTTATCAATCAGGGTTGTTATTACTGTATCAAAGAATTGAAGGGGCTCAGATAGGGAGGGAGGCGAGACATTTGCTGTCAGCTTCACAAAGGCAAAGCCATGAAGATGGCGCTGCGGGAGAGGGCCCCTGAGAAACACCTCGTTAGTCTCAGCCTGGAAACAGGAGCTTTGTACTTAGGTAATGCTTGGAATAATTGGCAGCGCTGCAGTGGAAGGCAGAGAGTACAAAGACAAAGATAATGGAGCAGAGAAGGTGTGTTTGACTGGAGCACTCTCCTGTGTCATCGGTAGGAGGGGCAGCCTGGATCAACAAGCAGGTACAATCAGCTCTTAATGAGTGGATTATGTGCACTTTTTACTGCTAATTGACACATTAATAAGGATTATGAATATTAATGTCTGCATCAGCATTCAAACACTCTTTGTAGCAGGCACGGGCAGGAGATTTAAAATCCACACAAGTAATATTGCCTGGTTCTCTAAACCTGACATTCTTATTTTACGTCGGCCCGGATAAGGCTAAATTACAGTCTCATGTTTATCTTCAAGATGATTACACAGTGTAAAGATGCACGGATATGTTCCCCTTGAATCACAAAGAGGCTCCGTGCAAGGGTCCAAACATCCCGGCATTAGTAAGAGGCCGGCACAATCACCCAAATACAGGAAATGAATGTTTTTGTTGTTGTATACTTTCCGGAAAGAAAAGTAAAATACCACGATAAGAGCAAAATACTTTCTCACAGGTAGGCAAGAATGATGATTTCTTTGTGTTCAAAAACATGAGAGCCAACTGTGCAAAGTTCAATAGAATAATTGGAGAGAGAGAGAGAGAGAGAGAGAGAGAGCGAGAGAGAGAGAGAGAGAGAGAGAGAGAGAGAGAGAGAGAGAGAGAGAGATACCCTGAATGAATGAAGGCAAAAACAAATATTTAACAAAAAAGGATCTGAAATCCAAGCAGATTTTGTTACTGAGTCGATGATTCCTCAGTGTTCATCAGCCCGTCTGTCAGAAAATAACCTTTGGCACGGTCGGAACATAAAGACAGTGTTTCTATGTACCCAGGATTTGTCTTTTCAGTGTCGTTCCCATCAACTGTCCGTCTCAGCCAGTGAACAACCCACCATGCTGAAACCCACACAAAAAGCACCGGCACTTGATGCTCGGTTCAGGGTGCAACAAAGTGGATGCTGCCATTTTAAGAGAAGAGCGACTTCCCGCCATCACATTCTGCAACCATGCACACAGAATTTGAGCAAGACCTTTAAAAACGATCTCATGAATGAGGGAAGGGATATTACTCAGGGCATGACTCAGATCATAGTAATATGAAGAATGAGAACAGGAACTTGAAGGGAAGATTGAAAGAACAGATGGTGCACGCAGTAACCGCTGTCCGACAACCACTGCTGTGACAGCCAGCTCTCCTCCGGGCTCGTTCCTCAGGTCCCGGTGGTGCTGACGGTGGTGTAGCTGATCTTGGACATGGAGGTGGCCATCGTGGTGGCCATGGAGGTGGCGGTGAAGCCGTCTTCTCCTGCTTCTCTCTTCCTGCAGCAGGAGCATTTGCGGCAGAGGCGATTGCTGCAGCAGCAGGCGAAGGTGGAACCCAGGGCCTTGCGGAAGCGTGTGTTCATGAAGCAGTAAATGATGGGGTTGACGCAGGCAGAGGAGTAGGAGAGCAGGTGGATGAAAGAGATGGGCGCTCCTGAGAGGGCTCTGGCGGCTGACCTCAGGTCAAAGGCTTTCCAGGTGTTAGCTGAGTACAGAGGCATCCAGCAGATGAAGAAGAGTGCTACGATTACCATCAGCATGCGGATGACTCGCTTCTTGGCCTGCAGTTTGGCCTCCGAGGTATTACTGCGGGCGCGCTCACGCTTGGCCTGGGCGGCAGCAGACGGGGCAGAGAGGGTGGGGAGCTCCACAGCAGAGGAGGGTTTTTTAGCCACCTGGATGTAGCAGCCATCGTCATCATCGTTCGTCCCTGCTGCAGCCCGGCCTACACCGTTCTTTTGGCCTGTGGAGGGTCAGGGGCCAAAATGTTAGTTAGTGGCAGCTGGATGAAGGAAAAACAATATCAAAGAGGGGAAATCAGTAACAGATATACTACAGGGGTTTGTCATTAAATATTTTCTCATTATCTTGTTTTCTTCCACTGAAACCACCTTTTCATATGGAGAGAAAGGAAAATCAGTTGAAAACAGGAGCTGTTGGTGACTGAATCTTGAAGTCTAGTGATTAAAACATCAAAAACAACTGTATCAGAGGCATCGTTCGCAATGTAGTTTTTTTTTCTGTAATCTTCCTTGGATTGGAGTGTTGAGTTAAGATGGTGGAACTCAGAATAATGTAAAGTATTAAAAACAGAATCACATCCAAGGAGAGAGGTTTGTTATGTTTCTGTATCAGAGAGAAATAATAAATGATGCTTAGCGATAGATTAACATTCCCTCCTGAAGGCTATTTTAGATATTCTCAACCTTGATGAATCATAAATTACTAGACTCCATGGAAACCAGTGATCCTCCTGCACACAGCATTTGTAATTCACCTGAAGGGAGCATATTTCTGCTGTAACGCCATGGAGAAGTTCCAAACAGGCTTGAAAAGAAGTAGCATAGGCTTTGTTACAGGCTGAGAGGGGTAATTTTGCTAACAGTTGCAGAACCTGCAGGTAGCAACAACATATTACAAAATCTCCCTTTACAGATATATTATTTTATGTGATATTGTTGTATCTATATTGACTATGAATGGTGGATTGTGCCCATTTGAAAGTGCATTTCATATTTTAGGGATTTTTACCACACTTTATTTAATCCAGTTTTTCCTCTCTTTCTAAAGTGATTCCCTGCAGCTTTTTGCACAGGCCTATAAAGAGTGAAATATATGTTTTCATCTCCAGCATGCGTTAAATCGATGTGAGCAAAAAGCCTTTTGCTTTTTGGACTGAATCCATGATGGATCTCACCGGAGGTCTCCGTGGTCTGGCCCACTTCAAACTGCATGCCTCGGAAGAGTTCTCTGGAGATCAGACCGTATGCTATAATCATCACCACTCCCGGCACGAAGAACAGAGTGAACAGCAGCAGCACATACCTGAAAAACAGCCAGAATGGAAGGAGGGAGCCGTCAATAAAAAAAAGACAGAGAAAGAGTGAATCTGATCTGAAACAGCTGAAACAAACCGATACAACGCTTGAGATTCTGCAGAACAACTATCTTCAAAACTTACCATTGAATAACTGACTGTTTTCCTTTACATCAAACATGTCCATGTATATGTAGGTGCTGTGCTAGAGGCCCTGCAGATGGCTGACCCCTAGCTAACAGTCCTCTTTACCCCCGTGCTGTTGGCACAAGATGCTCAAATCTCTGGCCAGTTCTGCAGCTTCTCCCTTACACCTGCTCAGCGGCCTGCAGGTTAACCCTCCTCTACACCGGCTCTGTCTCTATCCTTAGAATATTTGTTTTTTCTAGCTGATGTTATAACTACAGATTTTCTGTTTCAGGTTCTGAACATACCTTGTACATTCACTGTAACTCCTGGTTTACAAAGTTAAAGTAAAATATTGTCTACAAAACTGCTCATTAGGCCCCACATTTTATTATCATAACTTATATAACCGGATTATTATATCAACTGCTGCATGTTAAAATAAATATATTTCCCCTTAAAATATAGTGTGAGAAATTGAATGTGTTTTGCTAAATTCCTCCATATTTTACAGTGGCACACAGAAGTGCAAATCAAAACAACATATGGGAAAACACAACAACGAATCAGATACTACCACAATGGCAAATAAGGACACACAACAACATGAACTTCTAACACAAAAGTGCTGTACCTGCTATTGATAAGGATTGTTGTTAATTGGATGTTGTTTTCCAAAGGTGAATGTGTTTCAGTGTTATGTGATTTGTTGTTGTGTTTTCCCATTTGTCGTAATAATCTGCACTTCAGGGCCTTAGTTATATTTATTCATAATATATTTAAAAGCTTACATGGTGAAACATTTGCTGCATCATTCATTTATACGCCCGTGCTGACTATTATTGATTAATGATTTTTGTTTCACTTTGTCCCTGTTCAGTTTTTATTTATAGCTCAGAGGGAAATAGCTGCCTCTCAAGACGCTGAATGCTTCTCTTTACTCTTCATACATTAAGTGGAGTGACAGTCACACAGTATCCCAACATTAGTTCAAACTAGTTTGTGCAAAGTTTGCAGAGTTAGGTCGACCAGTTGGATCAGTGGGCGTCTGCAGGTGTAACACTACAACACATCTTCTTCAACAGGGTGGTGACCATCCTGTTTAACCCATAGCTGGTTTTCAACACCAGCTTAACAGAGTTACCTGTTTTCATATTGACAGTTGACACAGTGACACAGTGCATATTGACTCATGGTAACAAAGGGACATCACATGAGCACAGCCTGACGTACTTGAGACAGTGCACGCAATTGCATATTTCACAACAGTAAAAGATGTAACGACTTTTTTTTTACAAGTCATTTGCTGCACAAAATGACATCTTTACCAAACAAACATGGTTAAATAGGCTGGAATATAACTCTCTACAGCTTGGGGCTGTGTGCTCCATTCCATTTCCTCCCTCGCACAGAAAGAATAATGACCATGGCTCCCTCGAGTGCCTGGATTGATGACACCTCACAGAAAAGTAGTGAACTGAGTAAAGAGCAAAAACACTGAACAAAACATGGACAGAGAGGATTTGTCAACCATGTAAAAGATTCACAGGGGCTCAGATGCTCTCGGCACCATGTGTCAAACCACTCAGTGTGTATTCTATCCTTCAACACTATAATCTGGTTTGCAGATGAGTTGAATAAGAGACTACTTGGTATTACAAAAGTATAGATCAGTGTGTCAATTGAATAGGGTTAGGGTGATGGCAATTATTCAAAAACAGAAAACTACAAAGTGAGCCCAGAATAAATAAGATAAAAAAGCTGCACAGATTCACTTTGATCCTATCAAATCTTCACCATCTGTGGCCACATGTCCCTTTTGATTCCCCATAATCAGAGCATGCTCTTCCCAAGCACCGCTGTCTGCCGTGCACATCAGTCGCCACATGAAAGCGTCAGCACCGGGAAAGAAGAGACGGGGGTTTCATTATTCCTCTAATATTCTAATGTCTTCCTGGGCAACCCTGTGAACTCTGTGCAGCCGCTCTCTATCACTTCTCATTTCCAAAAGACGGCTTCAGTCGGAGCCTCTCATCAGCTGCCTGTTTGATACTGAAAGTCTGTTAGACAAAGGCTGTCAGGATGGGAACGTGTAGGAGTTTGGGTGGGAACACACCTAATGAAAAGCTGCTGGTGCAATTCTGAGCTTGTTTTAGTCTGAAACCCAGAGAGATGGATCTGAAGCAGCATACAGGGCTCCCACTTTACACTCCTCACATAAGAGATTACCAGCTGGAAAAGGTTGACGTTAAAATTTACGCCCTAATAATATAAAAAATGTACCAGACAGTCAGATCCAATCCAAACAAACCTAAGAAACATTTTTATATTTAGAATACATACTTTCCTGGATATCTGAAAATATTTGTAGTTATAAAGTTTTATATAAAGTGTGTCGATGTCGAAAGAAAAAGCACAAATGACTAAAACTGAAAGTCTGAGTCTACGGAGGGAAGCTGTGATCTAGGTTATACTTTCTTAATGCTGAGCTATCTGATGTAAAATATATCTAAAAGGTTGTAAAAATGCAGACCAGTCGGTGGCTGGGTATGCAGTGAGAGCTGTATCATTTAAATGGGATTTTATATTGGACCATAAAATGTGGTAGAGACATTTAAAGGGCAAAATCAAAGTCGGCTTCAGGGTGGAAATTACAGAATAGATGACCTGCATAGACCATCAGACAACTGAAGGTCTAATCTGTGCTTAAACACAATATTATATTTGATCGTATTAAAAGTGAATCATTATGTAGTACGTTGATTTGTAAGTGGAACTGCAGGAAATCATCAATGCACACCCTCACAATTAAATAACTTGGAAATGGTCAGATTATGTAGTACTTTTGATTTGCAGATTAGACATTGACTTGAAAAAATGTATTCATGAACCACTTTATGGCTCTTGGGTTCCTTAATATCGTCTGTTCATCATCTCAGGCTGTGATTTCAGTCTAAAACTGAAACGGGATGCTTCAATAACATGATCAACTGCTTCATTAGGCTCCAAAGAAGGTGTGATTCCCATACGGTGAGAGGGAGATGAAAGAGGTCTCACCTCCTCACAGTCTCAGTTTTAGCCCCTAATTTAAGGGTAATTTAAAAAGGCAGCTGTGAATTTAAACTTGAAAGGTCCTGGTGTTCTGTGACACGTCTGGACTTTTGACATTCGAGCTTTCTTTCTCCTCAACCGAGCAGACTAATTAACTGGTCTCCCACTGTCTTGTCTTTCCCAGTGAAGCTTAAGAGTTTGATAGACAGCCAGAGAAAACATAAATCCTTCAGAGAGTTTGACCGCAAAAGGCTGTCGAGTCGAGCGATGTCCTCGGCTTCTTCTTCATTTTAATTGCGCCGTCCTGCACAAAGTTGTTCATGGGAGATCTGGGAAAGTCCCTGAGTGGTATATCCCGAGATGCTGAACCATATCCGTCTACTTGGGGTTCTTTTCTTACAACAAAGCAGCATTTATTGGTATTCAGAGGGAGTGCAGATTGGACGGATGACTTTCCGATGCAGAGCAATCCAAACTGTAGCTGCAGCAATCATTACTCTGCTGACCTTTTGCATTAGCTCTTGTCTCCCCTTTATCTCAGCGTGCAGTCGGAGGCCTAAGAACAATCATTATAATTTAAATTGATGGCAAAATGGTAACACGCATCCTCGCAGCACCATCTTCTGAACCATAGTGCTCTGTAGCTGTCAAATTATGTAACCTCTACTTCCTGTATTTCTCCAGCTCCTCCATCCTCTGCAATGCCCCCTGATATGCTAAAACCTGATCCATTTCAAACCCTCTCTAATTAAGCCTCGACAGGAGCTGCCTGCTCACCTTTTTCATCTTAAATGACAGACTTGCACCTAATGATTTCACTCATTTTTCAGACGACGCGCCTGTTACCACTTTTACAGCTTCTGCTCATGGGCTCATTCCAATAATGACCTTTTCTCCATCATTTTTATACCTTTAATCTCTCTCATATTTCCCTCCACAAACTTCTAACTTTCCACAAAGGTAATAATAAGACAATTTGGGTAATACACTTATTTGACTACACCCCTATAATAGTTAACGAGACACTGATTACATCTTCTAATTAGCTTTCAAAAAACGGATGTTATCTAAACCCATGGCAAGAAAGAAATCCTATTACCTGTGTATTATTTAAACTGCTGAGTGTACCTACACTTATGTAGGTATGCTAATGACTGGTATTACAAGCAAATATCATTAGGGTGGATTGGGTAGCACAGGGGCAATCACATGCTTGTTCACTTTGCTGCTCTGAGAACAGGAAGTTTGAAATAGAAATTGCCAAAATTATGGAGTAATTTTGAAAATGTCTCCATGTTTATTTTCCAACTGGAAGCCATCAAAAGAAAGTGGCTTCCACAAACGCAGTTAATATCTGCTTGTCATGGTAATGCATATGTAAATGACACAATTGGACTGAATGCAAATCAGAGTCGCTTTACATATTTGGAGGCAAAGCCATGCAGACTGTATTCACTTCCTCCATTTATCTTTCACTGGTAGCTGCTGTGGTTGAGATAGCATGTCGGGCTAATTATTGTCATGCATATGAAATCTCTGAAGTTTGCACTGACTCAGTGATGAGTTCAGTCTGTTCTAAATGGCAGATGCATTGCTGTAAAACCGCGAGCTGGCCTCATCATTGAAAACACATCACACCAGTCAGGCGAGATCAGTGAAAATAATGAATGGATCTTGCTGCTTGTTAATTTTTGCTTTGTCAATGAAGCGATTTGTCCCACCAGTACTCACCAGGTCTGTTCAGCTTGATGACTGGGCCAGTCCAGGCGACACATGTGACCCACGGTGCCGTTGGCCTTGGGGAAAGTCCTTATGTTGCTGAACACTGGATACGGCACCATGACTAGCAGAGACACCACCCATGTGGCGGCGATGACACGGTAAGCGTGGGAGCGAGTCTGCCACGAGCGGGACTTCAGCGGGTTACAGATGGCGCTGTATCTCTCTATGGCAATGGCCACAAGGCTGAAGGTGGAGATGCTGACAGAGATCCCTGCAGAAGGAAAAGGCAATTAAGTACACAAATTAGCATTTTCTTGAGTTCATTTTGTTGTATTTGCATAGAGTCTAGTGTTCTCTTCTCTCCTGCTCTGCCCTCACATATGCAGTATTTTGATACTGATGAATTCCCAAAGAAGCTGGTTTCATTGATGTGTTTTTCTTTTGCTGTTGTACGACAAAATTGAGAGGTAATTGTGACTGAAACACAGCCCACTTTCCAAGCTGCTGCTCTGCTTTGATCTGCCAAAACTCTAGATTTTAAGACCCAACATCGTCATCTGCCAAAAGCAGCAAACACATAAGTTGTGCTGCATTCAGTTATATTTATTTGCTAAGTCAGTCAGAGAAATGTACTTTTATCTTTATTATTTCAGTCTCATTGAGTATGTGTGGCCACATTGAGGGTAACTCTAATTACATTCAAAATGGCATTTGAAAGGATTCTTTCTTGGATTTGAATGTTGTAACATCCCTCAGCCTCACAGTGAATTAATTGCTGCTGTACATTGTTGAGTTACTGACTTCATCCAACCGGTGTCTCACATAGTAATTAATTTAGTCACTGCATCAGGCTCATTAAACTCTACTAGCATGTGGCAGCTATTTATCAACAGCACAAAATACAGCAGTGACAGTTATTTACAGGGAGAATAACGATCATGATCAATACAAGAACGTTCAAGTTCACCTTCAGTGCCATTAAATCATACAAACAGCAAACAGGTCCATCACCACCACTTTGTCAGGGGGTTTAAGAGGACTAAAAGACATGTCCTATTATCTAGGGACACTGGCTCTGTGGGGTTCAACACGGGTCAAATTCCTTTACAGACGATCCAAGGCCAAGAGGTATTTGCATGTATGAATATGCATAATCTGCAGAGGGGGAGGGAGCTCACTGAGTATCCCAGTCGTTGTCCTGAGGGGAAACAAATAGCATTAATAGTCCCATACCAGCAGCTACAAAGGAAGCCCCCCCCTGGAATGAATTCACCACGGTGATCCTGTATCTCTGCACGAGGCAGCGTCTTCAATCCACCATTTCCCTGTCACATATTTATCCCTATTCATTGTTCCTGCACGAGAGATGAGCATATCCTGCTTGAGCCATGGCTTTGCATCACAATTGACAGGAGGAAGTCATTATGCATACTCCTACGACCATGGCCGAATTAAATTTACAGGAACCATATTAAGTATTTCAGAGGTGGACTGCACTATGGCTCAGTCGAGAGCAATTTCTCCTCCGCTCTGCTGGATCAGCCTTTTGTGATGGTCTCTGCTGCAAACCTATGATCCAATCTTTGGCCCCTTCACTAGTGAAAAGCTATGGAAAGTTAAAAGATGAATGATTTTGTGTTATTTGTTAACTCAGATGTGTGAACAACAACCTGGAGAATAAAGAGATATTTAGTGTGGGATGTGATGTGGAGTCTGATAGAAGCGGAGGACGGCTTTATCTTATGCCTGCGCTAACAGCACAAAGGAGACGACTTGTGCAGATACTTAAGAACAAAGAGAACATCATCTTCACAAAAAGACAACTGAATGCCTTGTATGCTCTGAGAGCTATATGAGAGGCTCTGCTGTGCTGTTTGCGAAAAGAGGGATTTGTTTATTGCTGCAGAGACAGTCAATTCACACATGGAGTCATTTATCAGACCCAAGCTCGGGGCAGAGGGATGGATGTGTTTGCGAATGGGTGAGGACAAGTCCAGGACCCAGACATGACGAAGCATATTGTCAGATTTTGTGTATCTTATGCTTGTAGAGGACATCTCAACTCTGATAGTGTGAATAAATCCACAAATCCACTCAGAAAGCTCAGTGAAAGTTTGATGGCCTCTTCCCTGACCCATACTGCAAGTTTCATTGTCCCCAAACGTAGGCTATGATTATCACCAAATTAAATCTGTAAGCCAATATTTGGGATATGTAACGATATGCAGGATTAGAGATATGTGTTGATGTGCCTAGCAAAGAGACTTGTTAGGATTTACCACCTGTTACTTTAGAATCTGAATCACAATTTTGGCTTTTGTCAATGAGTCGTTACTGTATATATAAAGTCAGCTTTCCTGCAAATCGCCGGGCAGAGAATCCGCCCACTGGTTCAATGACACATTACTGCCTGACTTTTGATCACAAGTAAACAACCGTTCAACCTCTCGCTCTGGTCAAGCAGACGGAGGTGGGTGGCACAGTCGACAAAGCAGTTCCGAACATTGCACCGGCAATGCACGAGTTTGGCACAATAAGTCTCTCACACCCCCACGTCTCTTTCAAGCGCAGAGCACAGACACTGAGAGACCCAATCACACACGGGGGGTTTTCTTTTGTTGACGCTTGAAGGCAGTCATGCCCAGCCACAGCACCAGCTCGTACCGACTGTGTAAATGAGGAACCCAGAGATGTGGGAGATCTGAGGACGAATAATCAAAGGAAACAATACAAAATAATGAGCAGAAAAAGAAGAAAAAAAAACTAAGCATCATTTATTAACAAGTACTTCTGGAGAATGTTTTGCAAAGTAAACTGGCAGAAAGCGGGATTTGAAGTAGAAGGACTTTGCAAAGAGGATATTAAAAACTCGGAAGATGATTTAGAGACAAATCACCAAGGGATTAAGTTTTGAAGGGAATTATTTTTCCTGCAGAGTCAGATAAGAAAGTGAATACTGCGCACATATAAATATATATATTGGCCAATTTATCAGTATCTGAATTGTTTCACTCCCCATTATCTGCATCTGCATCAGCCCCCAAAAATCCAGTTCAGCTGGTGTATAGGGAGTAGGCTGCTCCCACCTTCCAAATATTCAGGGACATAACGCCTCATAAAACTGCAATTTATATGAATTGAACAAACAAGATGTTATATGTTACACTTTTAAGAAGTGGTTATGAAAAATGATAATCATCCTGCAGAAAACAAGGATCTTTAGAAGTGAGGTCTGTTTAAGGAACATGAATGAAAGTATGATACACAAACTTTATTGCCTCCTACCCCACAGGCTTGAATTGGCTCATTATATTTGGCAGAGCACAATTCTCTATATACCTTTTTTGTGGCCACGGATACATGAAGATTAGAAGCTCAACCTATATAGAGCCTCATTAAAGGGGGACGCCTGTGTGAAAATAGAGACACATCACTCAATTGAGAACCACACAGCTTTTCAAATGAGTGATCTTTTTAAAACCCACACTTAGAAAGACTGATGGCGGGTTGTGTACATTTGTACTGAAGGGGAAATGCACTTCAAGGTGATGTATGGTGCTGATAGTCTTGGGATTTGATTGATGGCACAGCTGCAGGTAGTCGAAGGCATCTCTAGAGAATTGAGCATGTTGTCAGAGGGATTAGATTCTTGTCCTGGAGCATGAGGCCAGAATTCATCAACCCTTTCAACATTTCAGTCCAGGTCCACTTGACCATCTGTTATATAACTGCCAGGGGAGGGCACCGCTGATCTGAGGTCAGCACTTGTGATGGACCAATTTGTTTGGCCACTAAGGAAGAATTATGGAACAAATCAAGAATACGTTGCTGTGGGCTAGAGTAGGACGTGAGCCTGGGAGACGCTCAAGGATTCAGGTCCTGGATACATTTCCTGCATTATTGTTGAGTTTGATCAGTGAGTGATGACATACGCTGTTGCTTGGCATTGTTTTTTGTGTCCTTATCAATTTGTTTTACATTTTCATTTTCATTTTTAATTAATTTGATCCAATTTTCATTTCCTTGTTACGTCCGTCTGTTCTAAGCACTTCTATTCTTTCTTTTGATAAGTACAGACCCTGAAATATTGATAGCTGTTCTACCAACAGATGCTGTTAATGCTTCAAAAACCAAAGTGTTAATCATGAAAAAAGAATATCTTGCTGTAGTAAAACACACTTTAAAATATATATCATGCCCTCCCATGCGTTGTAGTATTTGCATTAGGACACAGTTGTATACCACCTGTTTATGTGAATTCTAACTTCTAAATTAAAACATCAGTAGCAGCTTAAATGCACCAATGAAACCCATAAACCTCCTTTTCATTGTGCAAATGCCTTAAATACACAGAGGAACACAGTACCTTGGTATAACTGGTACACTCTCTATGTGTGTGTATTAAATAAATCGTGTGTGTGAGTGTTTGTTTTGGGTGTTACTGTATGCATATGTCATATTTTCCAGTTATTGCCTCCATAAGTCTTTAATAGTTGAGTTTTCACACAGCCGCACTGATTAAACTTCACTCCCTGACACTTGGTTCTTTAGAGAGCCGAATGTTTGAGTAGGGGGAGATTCCGCCGTGATTCTGGGAAGGTTCTACCAAGTTAATTACCAGTCAAGTAACCGAACAAATGCTCACATTCTCCGCAACCCCCCAGAACGGTATCTTCCATTCTCAGGATGAACACGCTCTAATCCTTTTTCTTGTTCATTAAACCTGAGTCGGGCGAACATTCATAGCAGTCTGGAGTTTCCAGAGGGAAAGTGTGAAGTTTGCAGCAGAGGATCACTTCGGCATACTTCAACCTGGGAGAGGAGATTTAAATTCCTCAGCCGAAACTACATCTGTTAATTCTTGGGACACACCTAATTCTCAGATGAATGTTACACGAAACAAGCCTCAAGACATAAAAAAACTTGGAATGGAAATAATGTGTTGTAGGTGCCAGATGCCCTCGCAGCCGTTTCTGTGAAAGTTTGCTGGAAGCCACGGAAATCTAAATTCTAATGCATTATGCAAACTGCACCTCTGGGGTGGGGGGGGAGCACACAGACTGAGCAGCTAAGTTGGTTGGTAATTGCATCATACGACAAGCAACAACAACACAAACATGGACTATAACTATGACAGAGGACTGCGCATATACACAAACACAGCCACACAGAATATTACAACATCGATCTGATAACTGCCACCAAAACAGTGCAGCGGCTATGATTCCCATGCTTATTGAGCTCGGGGCAGATGGATAGATGTGTTCGCGAATGGGTGAGGACAAGGATGGATGGTGTATTATATGTTTCATGGGCCTGCTGCTGACAGATGAGTTTGCCAAGGAGGTCTGCCGCAAAATCAATGGGTGTGGATGGTCGCAATGAGCCTGAGTATTGATTGGTTTGGGCTAATATCAGTCCTCACTCGTGGTAGGGTCAGAGGAGACGCGACTGATGGGGCTGATATGGGCTCATATGAGCAGGTGCTGATTTTTGTTGATGGCCACCCCTGTGATACTTTTCATGTGGTGTGCGTTTCCCCCCCCTGCACAGGCAGCACCAGACACCACACAGCGCTGATTAGTAATTAGACTAGTTAATTACTTTTAATCACTCACTGGTGGAGCAGTGGGGTGACATTTGGAAACGACCATATGACTGCAGCAAACACCTCTCACGTGACTTAAATACAAAATGGATGGAAAGGTCACACGATGGAGTGGGAAATGTACAGGCAGAGTAATAGAAGCTGCACAGCATCACAGACAGAGAACATAGGAAATGATAAATGAGCGTAATCAAGCCGAGACTGGATGTGTACCTCACTTCTCCTCATCATGAGGCCGCTTGATGTTAAAATGGTCTAACAGTTTATTTCAGTCGAATGCATCTGGCTTAATGAAAATTCTGGTCATTACTTGGTGGGACTGTTGCAAAGGCCTGGTCATCTCTGCAGATTTTCTGCAATTAGCACCTTCGTGCTCGGGGAATAAATCAGCTTCAGTGGATGTATATTGACCTGACCTCAACCTCTGCGGCAGCCCATCATGAGTTATTGCACCTCTTTTACACCTCTTTAGACATGAGATGGTCAACTTGTGAGGTCCGTCGATAATCCGAAATCAAATCGTAATGTCTAGATCTTTCTTTTAATACCTCAGCGATAACACAACCAATAGACATTTTTCATGGACAAGATCTGATGTCACTGAGAACGGGAGTTACAAGCCTCTGAAGAGAGAGTGGCACACACATCATCTCTTCAGCATTCGCATAATCAGGGGATTGGTTTGTCCCCCTGCCTTCTGGGTGGATGCCAGACACACCCTGAGAAAACGTCTAAGAGAACAGCAAGGCTTACAGCTGCTGAAGTCCCTGCCGCTGTTATGGGCTCATTTATCATTTGCACATGTCCCATGACGCTTGATTAAATCCTTAGTCAGTCCCACTTTATCTCAGTCAAGAAAGTAGAGTGACAGACTGAGGCAACACTTCTACTCAAAAAGCCTTTTTACTAAACTAAATTTCCCATGTATCTAGAATTTTATACATAAATTCCAATACTTAGGAACTTAAGACTTTGTTAAAATTATTTCACACCTCAAACTATTTCTCCACATGAGGAAAACTGATTGTCATGAGAAATTGAAAGAATTTCTAAAAACTTTAGGGCCAAATAATCTATTCACACAATGCTGCAGGTCAATGTATCATACAAAATGCAAGAGGCTGTAAAAGGCAAATTTAAGAAGATACCTTCAACCATAGCTTTTAATAGAGTTGAAAATTACCAAGTTCGCCCGCTGGAATTATACCTAGAATAAAAGACTCGTTAGAGCAGAAGAAACTCTAACACAGCTCTTTCATCATCTTAGTAATTCAAACCTAGGCAATTGAAAGTCTTAATCATTGCACGTAGCTGTGAGAAAATAAAATCTTAATGGAAGTTTTTACAGCCTGCAACGAACATCTGTCAGCAGTGAAAGACGCCCCAGTCATTATTCAGTGTTTAATAAAAGCCATGAATTCACAATCCTTCCTTATCAGATGAACTTAGCTGAACCCTCACGTGGCCCGAAAGCATTGAATAAGACAAGGCAGCCAAATAACAGAAACGTTTGTATTTAAAGTCAAAGGCGACTGCCCCTCCTGCCCTCCTCGTCCTTATCACAGCTCAGAGAGCCAAGTAATTGAAAAGCAGATTCTGCGGGCCCATCCTCACATATGGTGCATCACTTCTCTGAGTCAATAATAGGATTGTGTGGACCTCGCCTTTCAATATCTCCTCTCAGCCACTCAAAGTGAAGTGTAGAGACCAATTATTGCCGCTGATCGGAGTTTCTTTGCCGTTCTTTATGATCCGGTGTGACTCAGGCCTCACGTGGCACCTTGACTCTGGCCTGATGGGAGCCAGCTCATTGCTAAGTCACACTCCTGAAGATGTGTGAGTGTTTGAGCGCTCCGAGCATGATGGTTACCTTTCAGACACGCAAGATGGTGCCCAGAAAGAAGCCCTGAAAGGCTCTTCTCTGCCAACCACTAAAATAGACCAGACTTCCCTGTTAGAATAACAAAATGCCTCTTAACACGGCCAATGAGTGACGAGCTTGTTCTTGCATAAAATGGTCAGATTCGTTAGATCTCGCCCACGTTCCTGTGAGTTGTGTTTAGTGTGGCGGCAGCGCTTTGTGTATGATTTTGTGAAAAATGTACACCTGTTCCCTATTTACAAAGTACCAGTATGTTGTAAGTCACACCTCCGGCGAGGGTGCCGCTGCTGCCTGTGAGAGTGGCCTCTGATCACACAGCCAGAAGCACAATTAAAGAAAGTTACCCTATGTACACGGGAGCAGAAAAACAAGCCAGCTAGGTGTTTCAGTCAGTAAATGTGTTTTCAAATCTGCAAGAGCGAGTGCTCACTCCCAGCAGGCCTGCACGGCTTAGCATTGTTGGCATAGCCTTAAAAGAAGGTGTAGCCGACGTGTTCACAGTATTTTTGTCTCTGAGAGGTATCGGAGGTATTCATCCTCAAACACCCCTATAACCCTAAATGTAAAACATGGAGCTGTTTGAATATATCGCACTGCTTAAATCCTTCTCACCCATAAAATATGTGACGGTCTTGCACATGGAGGCCCCGAAGATGAAGTCCTCTAGGATGTTGGGGATGAGGGTGAAGGGCATGCAGAAGATGGCCATCATCAGGTCACTGACGGCCAGCGACAGCAGGAAGGAGTTGGTGACGGTCCGCATGCGCTTGTTCAGCACCAGGACCACAATGATCAGCAGGTTGCCGAAGACGCTGAGCAGGAAGATGAGCACATAGAGCAGGATGCGCAGCGAGTCCATCTCTGTCAGGGACACAAGGACAGAGGCAGGATGTCATTTATAACTTCTCTGTCTGTATCTACTTCAGCCGATCAATTAGAGGAAGGAAGCACAAGTGAATTACCAAGTACGCAGCAATGAATTAATGGACATAAATAAGGAAACATCAACTTGTTTCACTAAAATCCCTCATTAAGAAAGAGTGGGAACTTTTTCTTTCAGACATAAGAGACAGATATGTCTAATGATTCTTGGAACATTAGTAAACAAAGGCAAAGAAGAAGTGGGAGAACAAATAAAAGAAGCAGATGAAGAGCGGTGCATTTATGAGCTGGTTGTCTCATCAGCCTCCAGCCGATTCTAAAAAAGCAGAATTTGTTTTAAATCTTCATCTGTACGCAGGAGTGAAGACTTGTAATCACTCAAGCAACCACTAAATTAAATAAGATGTGAAATAATAAAGTAAGAAAGGCAAGGAAGAAAAAGGTCAAATAGTTAAAATAATATCAATACGCAAAGAGAGCAGACCGTATCTAGTTATTCACCTGGGAAATGAATAACGCACATGAACAATACCAAAGCCTATTACCGGACGGAATAACTTTGCATAATCTTAAAATTGTGCTAGTGTCAATACTTCACTGCTTATATCCCGTGAAGCAAACACAGATTGAAATCATCCTAGTGAGAGAAAAAGATGAACACAACAAGATCGTAAGAGTTGAATAGACACAATTCAAACTGGAAAAACAAGATCAAAGTTAAACAATCCTCTTCTTATCTGAAGAGGCAAAAAGCCGCAATTTATTGGTAACATTTCAGTCATTTGTCATTATTTTATAAAGGAGTTACCTATTTAATACATTAGGATACATGATACGGGTATGATGCAGTAGGGCACCAGAGAGGAAAGGATAGGACAAGGTGCGGTCCAATAGGAGACACCGAATCCAAATCAGCTGCATGTAATGTAAAAAGAGCTTTTGAGTCGGGACAAAACCACGGTCCCCGCATTAATAAAGCTCTAAACTCTTCCCTGTATAGAAATACCAGAATGTCTCCTCTTCTAGAATACTGTAAGTGTATTCTAGAAGCTGCCCGGCTGCAGGACGGCCCAGCCAGAGGGGTTTTGGGATCCTCCCTTCACTCACACTGGCCTGTCACAGCCAGTCTGCTTCAGGATGAAAGTATTTGACAGGACAAGGTCGGGGCCAGCCATGTGCTGTGCTGACTGAGTCGGTTGATTAAAGCAACAACATGGGAGACGTCTAGAGGTCTGCAGCAGAGTCTGCAGACAGACACACATGTTTGCACATGAGGAGCGGAACTGCTGTTCTCATTGTTATCGCTCATACGTGGGGATTTGAAATGATTTTTGTTTGTCATAGTGAGTGGGGAACCAGAGTAATGGCCTGTTAATGATGCATCTATTTTTATTTTCATAATATGTCATTCTCCTCCCACGCAGAGACATGACTTGAAACTCAACGCTTTCAAAATAACAATATATGTGACGCAAAAGGATGATCTGCAGTATTCTTAAAATAATACTCATAAAAGCACATGCCTATTTAACTACTCTGTATTCAGATGAGATAACCAACACCAAATATATAGAAAATAAATCTAGAATGGTTCTCATTAGTGAGCAGACTTCTGCCAAGGCCTAACAGCCCCCTTATGAAACCACTTTAAAATTCACTAGATCCAGATTTCTATTGTTGGAAGATGTGTTAACCCTCACCTTATAGCCTCTAAGCGATCAAAGAGAGAATCTGACCATGTATTGTTGAGTTATTTTGCACACACAGACGAGGCCATGATGAGGAAATGTAAGTGGTGAAGTTGTTCATTTATTGGACAATCTCCAGAGGAACTAGGCAGCAAAGATTTAATGAGATGAGGTTCGGGTTTGATGACAAGTCAATCACCACTGCCACCTGAGAGACCCACATGTCTTCCACTGCAAATATAAATTATTCCTTTGATAAGAAAACCCTCTGATGGCTTCGGGAGCAGTTTCATTAGCTGAGCATTGACGCCACTTTCAAGTCAACAGAAGTCAACACCTATCCCCTGTTTCAGTGAGAGAACAAAACACTCACCAAACAGCTTGGTGACAGGTCTGACAGGAGTTTGATTTGATTTACTCAACAGAAAGATGTGAGCTACGCATATCAGAGCTAAATTGCGAATGCTCCTACACAAACACTGAGAGGTGAGCTCGCTCCTTGGCTCTGCCACTATGTTGAGACTTTGAGCAATCCAGTCAAGTGAAAGTGGAATTATCTATTCACTGAGCAGCAATAGTATGCCGGCTTCCCCTGAGCCTTGCGACTGCAGGACAATTCACTTTGGTTGCTTTCGACTCCCTCAAGCATGACAGCTGCGTTTAAATCCACAGGCACGTATAAATACATCACAGATAAAAGGGCGGCGTTCACCTCGGAGACGCTCCTGAGCAGCGGGAGAGTTTCAGCCAAGAGCTGAGAGATCAACACTTGTGAGTATGTTTGGGTTGTGTGTATTAATTTAAATTCTTCTCTAGTCTTGCTGCATAACTGATTGGCTGATGCCACGTAAACTGTAATTATGATTCCCCACGGGGATCATTAAAATTTCATCCCATCACTTTTCTTTCTTCTTATCTGTGGGATAGGATTAGCAAGGTTTTGTCGGCACAGCAAAGCCATTTGAAGACTTTTTACAGGGGGTGTTTGAGTGCTTCTCATCACTCAATTGACGGAGCTGGAGTCTACGGAGCCGATCCTTTTGATCACTACCTCACCACTGGGCTATGTTTGAAACCAGGCCCCTGTGAGACTATGAAATAATCCAGACAGTGAGAAATGACTGTCAGCTCCGTCCAAATCTGATGTAACTGTTCAGTACAGGGAAGTAGAGACACCTTTGCAACAGATGGAGTCAGAATATGAGTCCTGAACTGATGGGAGTCAGCAGATATGTTCCACGACTCCTTCCACTATGACACCCTCACTTTGCCGGATTTAAACTGGAACTAATTATCATTCCACTCATTGATTATCTTTTTGATGGAATATCAAATTTCCTCATGGTCCCAGAGCTTAAGCGGACGTCTTGGACACGCTCGTTTTTTCCCACCCGTCGTCCCATATTCACAGTTTAGTGTCAGTTGACATTGACACAAAACCAGCCTTTTCTCACAGTATTCATCAGAAGGCTTTTCCGAGTTGTCCTCATTTGTCATAAGGCTGAGGCTGATCACATGAGAAGGCTGGGCTGTTTGAAGGATGATCTTTGGCCTCCACGTTCATCATAAGGTGCTGAAAGCTCTGGAAAAAGCCAATAAGGGAACCATGAGTACTTTTTTTTGTCATCAAATGAATGTTTTGCCTCCGGAACAACTAAATGTGCCTTTTATCAGAGGTCAACATTTGTTTTCTCATAACCATTAATGGTTGGTGTTTACAAGACAGTTCAATATAATCAAGTAAACACTGGAGATTGACAATAAAGCCTGACAAACAACCAATTAAAGGGAAAAGATATGACACTTCTTCATCATCATAAAACCACGAGAATAAAGTCATATCCACTTTGTGTGATTTTAAAGGGGCAATATCAGCATATCAGCCTGTATTAAAATGAGGAATGTGAAGCATCTTGTTGGATAGGAGTTTCAAAAAATTGAAAAAAAGCTTCACATTATCATCAGTATCAGACCTTTGAAAACATTGTGGAAGAAACTGAATCTATTTTGAAGAAAGGACACACAAACAAGGAAATGGCCGCTTTCATTTGCAGAGTCTCAGAATACATTTTTCTTCAGTATGGGCATAATACTCATAAATCGGGCAAAATAAGCTAAATGTCTTTATCGAGTGTACCAATGTTTCTTAAAGCCCCATTGTTGCTTTGCCATCATCATGGTTAATAAACCTCTGCTTGTAAGTTCGGAGAGTTGACAGCATGTTTTGTATCCACGAAGACTTCAAAAAGATAGGGTTCTGTGCTTTTGACTGTTTCTCTATTTTTAGTACAATCAACAGAGGCACAAGCACAATCACTGAATACCAAAACCGATTCACCTTGCAGGCACCTTGTGGATCTCCTCCAGTCTGAGAGGATCAGGCCGGATTTCAAGTGTAATTGGACTGCATGGACCCGACTATAGGTCTGTCTACTCCACACTGTATTTCTGGGTCTTAAAAACGTGGCAGCAGATGAATACTTAGCATAGAGCTCAATGTGCAGAAAAAGATCTCTGCATAGGATTTTCTATCCCTAATGAGGAGGGGTTAGTGATACAGTCAGCACAATCCAACTCAGTTAGTCTTCCTATCAACCCGTCCCATGAGAGCACTATATTGATCCCACATTACTTTGAACATTTTGGGAAGTTGGAAAGAGCTTGTTTATGTAGTGCACAAACAAGCTCAGCACATATTCAATCACCCGGGAGGCCCTGTCAGACCCACACGTTTGATGCCATTAACTCTGCCTTTTTCTGCTTCATCAACATATCCAAAGATTCTAAACAGAATATCTTTGCTTGCAGAGAAGCATCCCTGAGAAAAAGGATGACACCAGGAGGCATTGGACGATAACACGATGACACGTACAGTAGGTGTAAGCTCATGTCTATTTAAAGTAAAGCGGTTCGCAATCTGAGGGAAGGTACCGCACTGCAGCCTCTCCTGAGCGTGACAAATTCTGTAAATCCCTGTCCACTCTGCTGTCTCTGCAAACACAGTGACAGCAAGGCAAATGCCTGCCAATGTTCGATAGGCCGGCTCGCTGCACACTGTAAATGACACCCCCACAGAGCCCAATGTTCCAATGCATTCAGATTACTTTACAGAGGTGTGTCCAGATGCCTGAATGTCCGAGAGTTATGGCTGCGTATATCGTGCACCTTGCTGTGTATAGGTTAACACCACTGCAACCTGAAATAAGAAAATCATTCAAATACATGAAATTAAGTGAAGCAACCTCTGACTAGATTAAATCGATTAAATAGGTGGTTTCTCATTCACTTGAATATGGTCTCAATGGATCCAGCAAGGTCTACTGTATTAGAAGTGCTGCATTTTCATATTGATTTTACCATTCAGTTGATGTGTTTGCTGCTTAATTCCCATAAATCAGTGGGAAAACAACGCCTGCACTGAGGCACCAGTCTTTTCAAAAGGGGGACACAATGCTGCACAGCTACTAACTGGACTTTCGCAAAGTCAGGAGTGAAGGGAGCCTACACTTTGGAGGGATTTTACGTTTGACTGTTTTACTTCATCACTCTACAACATGGGGGGACTCAAGATTAACGCTGTAATTAGTTCTGCATCATATGCACAGAGTCTATAGTGCCAGATAAATTCATAAAACTGCAGCTGCTCATCTCTCCATTCCCCCTCTATAGAGAGTGAATAAAGCTGACATGCAGACACAGATCAATACAGTGACTGCATGGTTGACAAAGTGCTGCCCATGTTTGTGGGGATCTTTATTAATGCTGTCATAATCCACTGACGTCATTATACATCCTCATCATACAATGTATGTGCTGTTTTCAAGCTGACGAGATGAGTGCATCTAAAAGCTATAATCTCTTATTGATTTTCTATAGTACATCTATATCACAACAGAATAACTTTTAACCTGCTGTGGACTGGATTGTGCACAACCAGTCATTATCAAGAGGGAAGATTAGCCAATAATAGCCAGTGCACAACCCCACCAACGTACCAGAAAGCATCACACACACGCACACACATTTAGACTTCAACCAAACTACTACAACGAAAATTCCGACACTTTTGTTTAAAAGCTGGTGGCCCCTTTACAGAATGTTTAAAACCCTGGACATCATTAGTCTTCTGTACAATCTCAAACATAGAACTAAGATGGATCTAACAAACTTGTTACTGCTATGGACAACCGTCATTAGCCGTTCTCTTGGACCCTCTCATCACCTCAGGCGATGGCTGAACCCTGTAGCCAAATACTCTGCCTGGGTGTGCCTGTGTGTTCTACCTTTCCAAGCCAAATTTTCCAATTATTTCATCTGATTACCATGATCATTTCATGCCAGGCTTGATCACAGTTTAAACACCCAAAGAGAACAAGATTTTAATATCCTCAAAACACCTTGAAGCCGAAATTGCCTCGAAAATTCAAGTCTGACTTCACCAGTTTCTTTCTCTAAAAAATGAAACAGTGTTCATTTAATACTTATGAGATCCACTTCATGATAACTTATCTCAAATGCACTCAGAAGAACAGGGCGAGCTCAGCAAAGTGCCACTTTGAATCAGCGGGGAACGCAGAGTGTCCGGGGCTTAGCCACCACACAGCTACAGATGTTGAACCACATAAACAAGTCTCTGTCTGAATTAAACTGCTCTCGGGGGTCTCGGGTGATCACTGTGATGTGATTTATGTCAGACACTGTTTCATTGTTGTACTGTAGGACGTTTACAGCTGCTCCACACTGCAGAGAAAAGACGGAACAAAACAGTCCATCTCTCCAGAAGTGGGAATGTATCCCAGAGGATTATGTGAAATAAAACATCAGATGAAAAACCATCAGCAAAAAGCAGTGAGTGAACAGTGCAAAGCAAGAATAGACCACCCCTCCCACATCATCCATGTACCAGCTGAAATATGATCATGAACAATGCAGGGAGGACCTATACAAGCAAGCACATATTTACATTTCTGTACACCTGTATATGTAAATATAAATTGACACCGCTGAAATCCAGCAGAAAGGGCAGTTTCTGTTTGCAGTCTGCAAATAACGTACACACCACGAACCCTGGATTACTATTAATCCTCAAACTCTGGAATGTTGCAATTAGTGTACTTTTTAAAGCAGGTTTACTTGGGATGGACATTGGAGATAATGATATCCTCCGATGGGTAAGTCACACTGAATCTCTTAATGTGAACATCGTGTCTGTGCATTCAGATTCGAATGAGAGACGTCTCAGAGAGGGAGTTCAATCTTTGATCCGGATTGCAGCAGTACGGCATTAACATTTCTTTATGTATGTATGTAACAGATCAACACTGTCCTTTACCTCACCAGTGCACCCTCTGTTAGCAGCATGGGTAACAGTTGCACCTATCTGAGCACCCAGGTTGTGAGTGCATTATAATCTTAATGCAGATACTGTAAGGATGATTTATCAAAATAGTGAGAGGAAGCACACAATACTAATTGTGTGCTTCCTCTGCTGAAGTGTTCTCTATTACTGCTGGCCAAATTTCCCCTTATAAAACAATCTGCCAAGGTGCAAGTGCATCTGGCTTTTAAAAAGGTAAAGGAAATGGAACTCTGATTGATTTATTTCTTGTTGCGCCCCAAACCCACTCCTGATTAATTAGGAGACTAAGTACAACGCTCTTGACCCGAGAATCTGGTGATGTGACGTTTATTTCCGCAGTTAAAGTGGCAAAAGTGGATTTAGCTTTAAACCGTGAGCTTAGATCGTTAAACTGGAGCCTACGAACTTTGCCTCATGTCTGTCCCGCTACAGCCCCCTCTTCCTCCTGAACTCTCCCATGACTCCTGAGAGAGGCACGCCTCAGAGTTTGAAAACCTCTTTAGTATCTATAGTCAGTAGAAAAGAAAAGAAGTCTAAATGGTTAATGCAGGGGTGGCAGCCATGTAAGAGAGCAGCCCCTAGACACTGGAAATACAATCCCAGGTCAAAGAACACAACCAGGATGTCATTGTAGATGGTTTGAAAACATCCTGAGTGGAGTTCCCTCTTATTTGCTGTTTTTTTTACTAGAGAACTGACAGGAAATCTTTCAGAAAATGTCCAGAGCAACTGATACGGACATTTGCGTTCTCACATACAGGCCCTTTGGAGAATTTCTGGAAATATCCAGAGATCATTGCATGTCTGAAAGCAGACAAATATGTGTTGGCCTGTGGGCTTTTGACAAAACAGGAACAACACAAGAATGTAACCTTGGGCTTTAAGAAGTTTTACTTTCAACTCAAATTGCTTTAGTGCTGTTCCCACTGCTCTGAAATACTCTGTATATAAATATGGTTCCAAGATCAATCCTTATGCAAGCATAGGCTGAAATCTCCAATTCAATGAATAATTACTTTGGGCACTCCAACAAGTGTTGGGGTGGGGCTTTAATTTCCTGTCCCGGCACCGGAGTATCACATCTGAGAGCAACAATACCACCACATAATCAGGCTCCATTGCTCTCGCTTGGCCTGAAGGGAGAGAGCGCAGGAGGAATAGGTCCACTAAATATTAAAGTAAATAAAAGAGCAGTGTTGATGTGTGTCACCTCAAAGACTTGCGAGCGAGGGAACGAGATGAAAGCATCAATCTGTCTGCGCGACCTTTCTCTTGGTCAAACACTGCACACGCCCAACAGGGTGTGATTGCACTTGGGTTAGTTGAGCCCAGACGGCTGTGCTGCTGCTGATGCTGATGTTCATGCCTGCTCCCGTATAAGGTCAATAAAAAGAAATGCTGCACAGAAGGAGGAACGGCTGTGAATTATTCAGTGAGGGAAGATTTGAAATTAAACTTGATACTGCGGCAGCTGCAATATAGGGGGGTAAAAATTTGAAAAATAAGTCTCCCCTCTATGCTCAGACCTCATTACCTAATCAGTACGCTGGTGTCCTGATAGAGGACGAAGCTCAGGGGGCTTTATCTCCTCCAGTGTGCGGTTTAATCTCAGCATTGTGAGAATTATAGTCAAGAAATAAACAAACATTCAGAATTAAATTTTCATAGCCAACACATGCTGCTCATCCTGATTGTGGCATTATCGATGCAGGGAGAGGCACTCTGTAAATTGGGCTGCTTGGAGATTGATTGCAGACAGTGGGGAAGGCTGAGAAAGTCGTCCTGATTGCAAATCATTCTTTGGCAAAAACGCAGAGATCAGCCACAGACTCGAAAAATGCTTTTTCTTTCCTTTAACAAACATCCAATTAAATATGTGTGGGCAAATAACATGAGGTCTACTGATTACATTTTAAGAAGGCAATCAATCATGTGGAGATGACAGTTTTTAATTAGAAGCCAACAGCGCCAAGCTGATGTTAAACAAACTCATTGCTTCTACATATTTACTATACAAGGATGGTGGTGCTTTTTTGGGGGGGAATTTTAAATGCTGTTCTAAGTTCAGTTTAACACCTCAGCTTGAAGAGAAGAGAAGAGAAAAGAAGAGAGGATCGTACCTCTGACTCTGGTGATCGGTCTCGGGAGGTTGGAGCTGTTGCTGCAGCTGATGTTCACTCCCAGGCTGAGGTTCCCCTGCTCCGCACATCCCGCTGACACCTCCAGCCCGCTCCCATTCACCGCCTGCAGAGCCATGCTCTCTGGAGACAGGGACAGTTTTATTATATCACACCTGGGCTACTTAAAAAAAAATCAACTTTCCCCCGTCGCCTTCTTCTTCATATCAGGATGCGAGGTGAAACTTGGAGAGAGAGAAGAATAAAAAACTTGACTGCAATTTGAAAAGCCCAACAATGTGGAATAACATGAAGAACGAGCAGAGTGTGACAGCAGCGCTCACAGCAGCGGAGTGTGGAGGAATGAAGCTGCGCTGCTAAGGCAACTGAGCAGCTCTGCTCCTCTCTCTCTCCCTCTCACACATCCTCACTCGCCCTCTCTCTCCCTCTCTCTCCATTCAACTCACGGCTGTCACCACATTTAAGCCAAAGCATTACATGAGCAAGTTTCTTATTCCATAACTGCAAACCAGGGCTTGTTCTGCAATAAAGAAAATGGCCTTTCACTGAAAATTGAACATATAAAAGATTATAAGACTGCTCCGACTGATGCATCAACATGTGAGCAGCATTTAGCTGTCGTAGCTGTTTACGTATCGTTAGATTAAGATTTAGAATATTTCGAAAAATATTAGACAATTTGGTCACAAGATAAATCAAATGATTCAGGGGCAAAAAAATTATAAATTTTTACGAACTTGCAGCACAACTTTTCTCTGACATCTGCACGATGTTATAATGTTTCATATCCCTATATCACAACTACAGACCAATGCTTTTATTATCTATTTGCACACTACTGTGACTTTTAGATTGGCCCATGTCCAATCTACTTTCATGGCTGGCCACCAGGTGGCGATCAAGACCCTGTGGTTTAACATTTGAGGAGCCGTCATATGGTCCACTCATATAAAGTCTTTGGCAAAGACCTGATGACATGGTCCTTATTTAAGTATATCATGTCTTCCTGGTCTCCCATTGTCCACGTTAGAGGTTCAGGGTCACCTCCTTTAATCAGTGGATCGGTGACAGAACAATGCCGTTCTCTCCAGGAATGAATGCTGTCGATTTCTCTGCTCGAGTGAACAACCTCCAGGTTTGAAGGTTTATTTGGAGGACAAAGAGCCACTTTCAGCAAGAGAGAAGAGAGAGTTTCACTTATCCTTAGTGGTCCGGTTATTTACAGATGGTGCCATGGTAGAACTTAGCTTTTGACACAAGAATAGATATCGTACATCCTGTATTTGTAATGAACGCGGCCTTGTTGTCTACACTCTGTCTCTTTAAAATGATTTGTTTAACCCGTATAATGTCTTGGAAATGTTCTGCAGCCTGTGGAACAACTGTTAAATTTTCCACTTGGCTATTTGTCTGACCCGCAGGAAAAAGGTGAGAGGTTCTTGGACTCCTGATGCGCGGTGTAATGGCTTTGTTTATGGGGAACATTATCGGATTGCCTCAGGGTTTGGTTCATGTACTACAGCTTGGGATGATACCGATGCTTTGAAAATGTCTGGAGGCTGCGGGGGAGGAAGGGGAGTTGGTTTGCACTGTGGAGGAGGAGGGCATCGCTCTTTGTGTTTGTGATCTGTTGCTGTCAGTCCCACCGACGGTTTAACAAGTATCTCAATTGCTTTTATATTTTTCTTACGTGTGGGAGGTAGGAGTGTGTGTGAATAGCTCCAGTTTGCCTAAACTCAAGCTGGTGTTTCTTCCACATCTCTTAAGATAATGGTTCATTATTGTAAAGCCAAAAGCCTCTCCCTTCTGCGTCCTAATCGAAAAGCTCCACTGTGAGTTTGGCAGCTGCTACATATTTATTTTCCCTGAATCGAGACACTTCAGTCATGTCATGACCAGCAAGACTGATGAAACACCAGGGCTTCTTATGTTCATAAGAGAAAATATCAGTCCCCCTAATTTTTTGCAATCTCAAGGGCACCAGAACAGCTCAGTCAGTACAGATACACCCATCTTTCCTACAGCTAGAAGACTAAGAACTATCTTTGACATTTGACTATGCAAAATGATCAGCTGCTGCACAAACAGTTGAATTGTACACAATGCTGTTTTGTGTAGTACTGCCATACAAGCCAGATTTACCTTCAGCCTCAGGGAACCCTCAAGTTCAGCCTGTATCATTGATTACAAGCTCAAAACCAAGTTAGACCCAATGGAAGGTGGTAACCTTGTAGTTAACTGGTTTAAACCATACTTTAGTAATCAGTGTATATTAATGATATCTTATCAGATCCAGATGTCCCGATTCATGTAAGCATAATAATTACTGTTATTCTACTGGTGTTAGGTAACTATCAGGAGTACATGTCCTCAGGTGTGTTTTGAGACATGCTTGCTGTGAGAAGGTGTGATAGCTACTTGTCACATTTTGTCGCCCGAGGATATAGTTTAGTTTAATTTAACATAAAAAAAAGAGGGACTTTTTGTACAAACTTTGTTACTTTTGAATAGAGCCAGGCTAAGTAAAACAAACTGTCTCCTGCCTCCAGCTTCATACTCAAATAAAAGGCCAAGACATTTTCATAAATACACTTACTTAGATGACAAAATTGATTAACCATTTATCTGTGAAGTATGAAGCTAGAGCATAGACTTACAATCATAAAGGTCATTTTCAGTCAATGTAGTTTTCATGTTCCTTTTTCAAATTAAGTTTGGTTATAATTAGTTATTTGATGTTATGGAAACGGAGTGACTCACACTTGTTCCAGTGGGGGTGTCGAACAGGACCTTGATGCCGCAGCACCTTCCCCAGATCGCTACCGCACAGACTCCGGGTCCACAAGACGTCATCGGAGCAAGATGGCTGCATTTATATTCAGGATATTTGGGTTTCATGTCTGGATAGTGGGAGGAAGTGGAGACGTGTCGTCCATCTTAATATCCAGTCTAGGAAATAGAGGCACAAGACTGTGAGCAAAGTATAGAGAAAGATTGGAATCAAGGAGAAACAGCATGACCTCCATAAACTCTGATGCTGCAATCAACTGCTGGCGTTGATAAAATGTCAAGATGAAAATAGTCTGGTTGTTAATTATGAACTGGAAAGAACAAAAATAAGACGCTTAGCAGAAAACTCAGCTCTAATATATGAATAATCACTCAGTTGTGTTTGTTCCCCAAACCCAAGTTAATGATGCAATCAGTGGGGTTAGGGCAATGACAAACACACAACAACACACACACAGGCAGTTTTTTGAAGTGTTTTAAGCTTGTGTCTGGTGGCATGTCAGTGGCCGGCCTCTCTCATCTGAAAGAATTAGTGCTTTCATCCATCACCATGAAGAAACAGCCTGTGATCTGTGCTACCATTCTCTATCTGGGACACACACTGGTTTGTGCACACAGGGCTGAAGCTGAGACAGGTCTTGTCTCCATATCTTACGAGCGACTCCTGGACAGACATGATGCACACGTCAGCAAAGAAAAGTGCTGCCAACACTTTCTGAGGCTTAGTTAACCTGCAGGTGTTTTACTGTCCAGGTGTTCAACCACACAGAGAGAGGGCTCGGAATGAATAGAAGACTCAGACTCTCAGGGGGCTGAAGTTTGGATTAAAAAGCACATTGTGGATGGTGGTGAGTATTTACCAAAAACAGTAGGTTACATATAAGTTTGACAATATACCCTGACTGGAACCTGTGTCCACCTTTGAACTCCGGATCTCATCTCAGTGTTGTGCTGACCTCTGTTGGTTAGATGAGGTAAGTAAGACGCCTCCAAAGCATCATGGAGAATCTGCTGCTTTGTTACTGAAGCATAGCGTATTGTTTTGGTGATTATATTTACTAGTTGATATCAATATGTAATGATTAAACAAACTGTAGTAGATGGAATGGAAGGCCGGTGCAGTGACGGTCACAGGGTTACTACAAGAACATATCTTTCAAACTTGACATATTAGATGTTACATTTCCTTCATTATGATCTTAAAACCTCTTAAATTTAACTTGTTGAAACCTGCGAAAGCCCAGAGTCACATAACAGCCACCATTTCATCAGTTTAGCTCCAAAATAAACCCAGAGCAGGATCTAAAGACCACAACGGGGACTCAAGGGATGCGGTTATAGTTTGTTATTCTAAAAATGAAAAAGACTCATTAGATTAGGCTCTGAAATGTCATCATCCACCTGAGCCCTGCTAATGTTGACCAGCTTCATTTCTACTGATGGATGAAAGAAAATGCCTCCGGGTTTTAATAGACTAAATTCTGTTTAGATAACATATGGTTGCATCACACTTGCTCTATGCCAACTGACGTGATAGGAGGTAGAAATGAGACGAGACACTCTGCTTGCTGTTACTTCCCAGAAAATCTCATCTAGCACTGATATCATGGAGAGAGCAATAACAGAGGATTCCAATAATTAGACTAGATAAAATTATACTGAAACCATGAAGCCACAAATAACACTGTGACTGCAATGTCACAGGATTTTACATATTTGAGGTGTCACTTTCATTTTTCCTCCTCTTCCATTCCTCCAACAATGTCCTTTTCCATTACTTCGCTGGCCCTGCCCTGATGTACTGAGAATTACCAGCTCACTTCTACTTTGTTTTTCAAATCAGATCACGTGTATTCCTAAATTATTATAAGTGAATAATGTACAACACCTGCATTTATGACAGTGTTGTCTGGACCTTCGTTCTTTTACGATTAGTCAAGCTTCATTATTATTTCCCTCTCATGACTTGATATCCATTATCTAATCTTATGATCTCCCTATGAAAGCAAGTTATCCCGTGTCCATTATTCCTCGACCATGTAAATCAATGTTCTATTAATAATCTTTTGAATCCAAAGCTGGGAGGAAAGATTGAGCTTTGAGTCAATGCGTGGAAAAAACTTTCTAGTTGGCGCTTAGGAAGCATTAAAAGTCATATTGGAAAAGAAGTGAATAAGGAAGATAAGAGTCAAGAGCAAAGCTTACGCAGCAATTCAACATTATAAATATTATCACATGAATCGTTATCATTGCCATTTTTTTATCAGCTTGTAAATAATTCCCGCTTGATGTTCACAAGGACAAGAAAGTAATTTAAGAGAATATCAGTGACGGACTATTTTCCAATCTTCAGTAACCAAGGCCCTACCCTCAGTAAGAACATTAACCCAAACAATGATTGTGTGTGTGCTGCCTGTGCCTGGAGCAAAGGTGTATCTTTATCTGATGGAAGTCTTCTATAAAGACTCTACTTGCTTCAACAGACACCTTCAGTTTGTTCTGTCTCAAAGAGATCATGCTTAACTCTGCAGCTCTGGGCTTTGTGGTGCTACTCTCAGCAGTGGAAGCTGCAACAAACGAGAGGTGAGTTTTACTCAGTTTGTAAAATGACAAAGACACAGAGAGGTGGTGCGAAATAAGATGGAGCATCAGCTTCTTTCTGGATTTCTTAGCATCCATATCCCCACACTCTGGTGCTTAGGGATTGAGTAAGCATTCACATGCTGAGCACAAATAAAATAAGCTAAACTGGGGGGCTTCATTCTGCCTCTGTGTTACAACTAGTGATGTGTCGGACGTGAACGATTCGTTCGTTTTGAACGAATCGTTACAAGGACTCGGGAGTAACGAGTCCTCTCAGACAGAGATTCGTTCGTTCATTTTCTCGTGGCCGCGCATATGCAGGTCACGTGAAAAAGGATCCAAAGACTCGTATCCAGCAGATGAACGAATCAGTGATCCAGAGACTCGTACCCGGCAGAAGAACGAAACATTGATCCGAAGACACGGTCGGGGGAGGTGAACGATTCGTTCAACTGCCGGGTACGAGTCTTTGGATCATTTTTCACGTGAGCTGCATAGGCTCAGAAGAGGAAACAGAAAGGATTTGTTTACCTCGTTCACCACGTTCGTGTGACTAGGTTTAGTAAGACATGAATGATATTTGTTCACAAGTAATAATTACATGTTTCATTATTTTAACTTTTTTGTACTTTACTTACAGTTCAGTGCAGCGTAATTGTTTGCAGTGATAAGTAAATGCTAGTGTGAAAATAAATGACCATTTCAAATCATCCAAACTTACGGGCATTTATTTGAGTTCTTGTGATAATATCGCCCCGACATGCTCCGCGGAGATATTGGCGGTGAAGCCCGTGGATCAGTATCGCAGGGGTGGCGACCCAGCGCACAGAGTGACCCAGAGCACAGAGTGACCCAGAGCACAGAGTGACCCAGAGCACAGAGTGACCCAGCGCACGGAGTGACCCAGAGCACAGAGTGACCCAGCGCACAGAATGACCCAGAGCACAGGAAATCACTTATAAGAAATGAAGTAATTTTCCAAATAATATCCCGGACTGTAGGCAAGGATCCACAGATGTGAGGGAATCGGTCTGATGCTCTAAATAAATAATTACTGCCGTGACAGTGGTGCGGGGTTCTGCGTTATGTGTGCATGCGAATGGAAGGACAGGAGGAAGCGAGGGTTCAGGGATTTCTGATCTCACACATTGTGTTATTCACAGCAGCGGCAGAGTGTCAGTGTATTTTCTTAATAGTGACATCACTGCTGTCCCATAAAGTCACTCTTCACCTCACTAACAGACTTCTCGATGTCAGTGTCAGAAAGTTTCACTTCCTCCTCACATCGCTTGATGCCGTGTCTCCGTCAGGACTCACGGTCAGGAGCCTGAGGCTGCATGAATCTCACATGTCTTGCCATGTGTGTGTTTTTTGTTTGCAACAGGGTGAACTATGACTACTACAAATACCATTCCATGCCAGAGGTAAGAGCGACTGATAACTGTTCTCACAGACATTCACATGCTGTTATATAAATGTATATACACATATATATATATATATATATATATATATATATATATATATTATATTTGCTCTACAGATCTCCAAATGGATGACTCAGATTGCACAAAATCACTCTGAGGTCGTGACCATCATAGATTATGGACAAACCTACGAGAAAAGGAATATCAGCTTGCTTAAGGTAATACAGAACGGTTGAGTTCAAAATCCACTAACATGTGTATACTGGAGTATTGGTTTGTGCTCAAGTAGGCAATTATCTTTCAGATTGGTCTGAGCACTGGAGAGAGGAAAAAAGCAATCTGGATGGACTGTGGGATCCATGCCAGGGAATGGATCGCCCCGGCCTTCTGTCAGTACTTTGTCAGACAGGTAAGAGACCTGATTTATAATCAAGCAACAAACTTTCTGCAAAACCAATTAATCTGTCTGAACTTAAAAGTTTTCGTCTGCTCCCCTCCACCAGATTCTGCAGACTTACAGAACAGACCCAAAAATGGAGGAGATGATGAAGAACCTGGACTTCTACGTCACGCCGGTGCTCAACATGGACGGCTACATCTACTCCTGGAAGGACAACACAGTCAGTGCTCGCATTTCATGGATATTTATCTAATTAATTTTCCAGTGCTCTGTCCTCAGGCTCACAAGTAGCAGATGAGCAGGATGTGCAAAGATGAGTCTATTGTGGCGATGGCGGTTCCATTATTCAATCAGTTCATTTCTGATGCTCAAAAAGCCTCAAGTATAAAATCCTCTCCTCTTCAGAATAAGACGAGCGCTGTATGTAATGTCCAGTGCTAATTTGATCCATCACTAAGATGGAGTGAACATTGTGACCCCTCCAGACTCGACTGTGGAGGAAGAACAGATCTCCAGGACCTCCCGGCTGCAAATGTGACGGCACCGATCTCAACCGCAACTTTGACGCCAACTGGGGCAGTGAGTGTCGTAGCTCTGCATTCAGTCCAATCTATACAGCCCACTGCTTGAACATGGAGAAAGTTGAACTTGCTAACCCGTGTTGTGACAGGAGGTGGTGTGATGACTCTGATTCGGGTTCTTCTATCTCTTTTGCCACTCTCGCAGCGGTCGGGGTGTCGAGTGACTGCTGCTCTAACACCTACTGTGGGAGTGAACGTGTGTCTGAGCCCGAGGCCCAGGCCCTGGCGAGATTTGTCGGCAACCGGACGGACGACATCCTGTGTTTCCTCACCATCCACTCCTACAGCCAGCTGCTCCTGATTCCCTATGGAAACCCCAACTTCATCGCCCCCAACCAGGACGAGCTGGTAGCTACGTCGACAGACACAATATTCTGTTCAATTCATGATAAGAGCTTTTACTCCTCCTGATTATAACCATCACTGCATGCGTCTACATTAAATAAAACAACTCTCTGCATATTTTGTTCTACTTATACTTATATACTTTTCTCAGTTTACTGACTCTTTGGATTCTCCGTGCACATTTCAGTGACTGACAAATGCTTGGTTCCTCAGATGGAGGTGGGTCTGGCTGCAGCAGAGGCTATAAAGGCCGTCCATGGGATGATCTACAAAGTGGGAACCTCCCCGGCTGTGCTGTGTAAGTACATGCATTGCTTCTCATTATGGTGACACTTAAGTGATTATGAGCAAAAACTGGACGTAGGTTTCATGAGACTAAATGAAATCTCTTTCCACAGACCCCAACTCTGGTTCATCCAGAGACTGGGCTCGGATGCAGGGGATCCCCTTCGCCTACACCTTCGAGCTCAGAGACAACGGGACATTCGGCTTCCAGCTTCCAGAGGATCAGATCCAGCCGACCTGCGAGGAGGCCTATGAAGGAGCCCTGCACATCGTCAACTACGTCCATGATAAGACTTTTAAGCCCACCGTGGGTGGAGCCGTGGCCACTGCCGCTGCAGCCCTGTGGACTGTGCTCTTAGCCGTGGGCGTCACCAGCGCCTCCATGTGAGATGGAACAACTCATCCTGCACATACGTCCGACTACAAATGATGTTTGTCTTTGTAAATTCTGAAAATGTATCTGATAAATTAATGCATCCTTTGTTTAAACTACTACAACGTAGCTGAGAAGTGAACTTCCCCCTGGTTAGGCTTATTGTTTTCATCTGAGCTTCATGACATACAGACATCACCCGTCACTAAAAAACCACCAACCAAAAGAATAAAATATTTGAAAGTGTAATATTGAATTTTTGTTCATGCGTGTGTTTTATTTGTGGCATCATTAGAATGGGTTTAATTTCTGATATAAAAAATACAAACTTTTCAATGTAACAGCAGTTCAAAGAAATACCAGCATGCACCATGAGGTCTGAGGACAGGCAGCTATCTGCTCCAACTACAGAGACCAAGGTGTGGAAGGTGTGTTTATTATTTAAGTACCATGGAGTCTCAATGCTGAGTTTCAGTGTCTGTGAACGGTTGGAAGCCTTGTTGTCTCAGATCGGCCAGTGGCAGGAACAGCTGCTGCTCTGGAGGAAACTGGTCCCAGTGTGTCCACGTCCATCCTGAGAGAGAAAGGACCACATGCTCTTTCTTAACATCTGCTCAGGTGAGCCAAGAGGATTTTTCTCTCCTGTTTAAATCCCAACTCACACACCTTCGTTCTTCTCGGGTTCCAGGTTCTCCGGCTCTCCTGACCGCTTCCTGTCCAGTTCCCCCTGCATGAATATGGTGACGTAGTGGTACTGCTCCTCCAGCCTGATGGAGTTCACCACAGCCGCAAAGAGGACGTTCACCAAATGCACCCCGGCTTCCTCCAGGACCTCCCTGTGAGCACATTCCTCCCACGTCTCTCTGTCAGGGACATAGAATCAGTCCGTCACATCTCAGAAGCACAGTCAGGTCATTTAAGGGAAGGTTATATGTTCTATACACTGAGAAACACACACACACACACACACACACATACACACACATATGACAGCCTGTTAAATCATCTAGGTCAGTGGTTCTCAGACTTTTCAGCCCACTGCTCCCAAAACAACTGTTTCAGAGCCTTGTGACCCCAATTATCCCAAATGTTATTGATTTGAGCAAGTTCACAAAGTTCAGTGTCTCTGAATGGTCAACGAGGTGCTGGTTTAGCAGTTTGGTTTCAACAGAGATTTGAAGATGACGGCAGTTTTCCAAATGCCCTTTTGACTCAAGGCCTTTTTACCATAAATTAAGATAACATTTTTTACAAATTTTGTTATGAAGTTGATATTAAATCCAGCCTCTGTTTCCTTAAATAAAAAAAGTCATGTAATATATGTGACAGCTCAAAAAACACATTGAAGTGATATGTTTATCTTAAATTGGTCTCACTGCTTAGAATCAGTTTACACTGTCTATATACATTTTTATTCCATTTATATATAGGGACTAATACAGTTTATCGTCTTTTATCATCTGATACTCAATCTTTTCCCCATCCTGCATTTGAGGAAGTAGATATTAAGTGTTTGAGGAAACTTTTCCAGCAGGAGCTTGAACCAATGCAAAGTGTAAACACGTGATAATGTTTAGCATCAACTTGGGGAGAATTCGGCGTATTAATAAATTATTAAAAACACTTGATGTCTGACTTCTCTGCATGGAATGTAAATAACGGCTCCTGGGCACAGTCACGTGTCCGGATGAACCATAGGGATGAACCAGTCCACCCACCCGAGCTCCAGGTGCCCCCCGGGGAGCTGGTGCTTCCCTGCGCCCATCGCACTCCTCCGTTTCCCCAGGAGAACACATCCGGGGTGGGCTGAGTCGGTGACCAGCACCCCGACCCCCACCCCGGGGCGTTTAACGCTCTTATCTGACATCTGAACAAACTTAAAAACGCCTCGTGAATAAACACGGGTTAGCAATAACAAAGCTAAAGCTAAGCTAGCACAACAAGCCGCAACCTACAAGATTATTACACCCCTCCTCCCCCCCGTGCACTTCCGCCTTCATTTCAGAAGTCGTTTCTGATTGGTCCATCAGAGATGATCGCCATCTGGTGGTTGATTTTATTTACTGCAAGTACATGATTCAATTAAACCCTGGATGCAATTGCAGCGGAAACTATTCTTTAATCATTGGTAGAAAATTATATATATTTTTTTTTGAAAATTCTTACCAATTATAATAATAATGAATTCTGATGTTTTTGTTCATTCAACCTCAGGTGGTGAAAAGGAGAAAATGCAGGACTGACATGTTTTTCTAATTTTGAAATATTAAACTGAATCTAAAGCTTCATAAAACAATATGGATAAAATATTAAAGACACTATGTCATAAACTGGATTGACATAAAAGTGTCTAGGAGATGTAAAATAAGAAAAAACTAGAAATATAATGAATTGGGATTTCTTGTTGAAGCACCCTCTGGTGGTGAAAAGTAGGAAGCGGAGGACTGACATGTTTTTCTCATTTTAAATCTAAAACTGAATCTAAAGCTTCATTAAAAAAATATGTATAAAATATTAAAGACACTTTGTTTTGTACTGGATTGACAGACAAGTGGCTACGAGATTTAAGATAAGATAAAACTAGAAATATGATGAATTGGGATTTCTTGTTGAAGCACCCTCTGGTGGTGGAAAGTAGGAAACGGATGATTGACATGTTTTTCTAATTTTAAATATAAAACTGAATCTAAAGCTTCATAAAAAAATATGGATAAAATATTGAGGACACTTTGTCATGAACTGGATTCACAGAAAAGTGCCTAGGAGATGTAAGAAAATCTAAAACTAGAAATATGATGAATTCAGATTTTTTTGTAGAAGCATCATCTGGTGGTGAAAGGTGGAATCGCAGGACTGACATGTTTTTCTCATTTTAAATATAAAACCGAATCTAAAGCTTAATAAAAAAACATGGATAAAATATTAAAGACAATTTTTCATTAACTGGATTGACAGAAAAGTGGCTACGCGATGTAAGATAAGATAAAACTAGAAATATGATGAATTGTGATTTTTTTGTTGAAGCACCATCTGGTGGTGAAAAGGTGGAATCGCAGGACTGACATGTTTTTCTAATTTTAAATATAAAACTGAATCTGAAGCTTCATTAAAAAAAATATGTATAAAATATTAAGGACACTTTGTTTTGTACTGGATTGACAGAAAAGTGGCTAGGAGATTTAAGATAAGATAAAACTAGAAATATGATGAATTGGGATTTCTTGTTGAAGCACCCTCTGGTGGTGAAAAGGAGAAAATGCAGGACTGACATGTTTTTCTAATTTTGAAATATTAAACTGAATCTAAAGCTTCATAAAACAATATGGATAAAATATTAAAGACACTATGTCATAAACTGGATTGACATAAAAGTGTCTAGGAGATGTAAAATAAGAAAAAACTAGAAATATAATGAATTGGGATTTCTTGTTGAAGCACCCTCTGGTGGTGAAAAGTAGGAAGCGGAGGACTGACATGTTTTTCTCATTTTAAATCTAAAACTGAATCTAAAGCTTCATTAAAAAAATATGTATAAAATATTAAAGACACTTTGTTTTGTACTGGATTGACAGACAAGTGGCTACGAGATTTAAGATAAGATAAAACTAGAAATATGATGAATTGGGATTTCTTGTTGAAGCACCCTCTGGTGGTGGAAAGTAGGAAACGGATGATTGACATGTTTTTCTAATTTTAAATATAAAACTGAATCTAAAGCTTCATAAAAAAATATGGATAAAATATTGAGGACACTTTGTCATGAACTGGATTCACAGAAAAGTGGCTAGGAGATGTAAGAAAATCTAAAACTAGAAATATGATGAATTCAGATTTTTTTGTAGAAGCACCATCTGGTGGTGAAAGGTGGAATCGCAGGACTGACATGTTTTTCTCATTTTAAATATAAAACCGAATCTAAAGCTTAATAAAAAAACATGGATAAAATATTAAAGACAATTTTTCATTAACTGGATTGACAGAAAAGTGGCTACGCGATGTAAGATAAGATAAAACTAGAAATATGATGAATTGTGATTTTTTTGTTGAAGCACCATCTGGTGGTGAAAAGGTGGAATCGCAGGACTGACATGTTTTTCTAATTTTAAATATAAAACTGAATCTGAAGCTTCATTAAAAAAAATATGTATAAAATATTAAGGACACTTTGTTTTGTACTGGATTGACAGAAAAGTGGCTAGGAGATTTAAGATAAGATAAAACTAGAAATATGATGAATTGGGATTTCTTGTTGAAGCACCCTCTGGTGGTGGAAAGTAGGAAACGGAGGATTGACATGTTTTTCTAATTTTAAATATAAAACTGAATCTAAAGCTTCATAAAAAAATATGGATAAAATATTAAGGACACTTAGTCATGAACTGGATTCACAGAAAAGTGGCTAGGAGATGTAAGATAAGATAAAACTCGAAATATGATGAATTGGGATTTCTTGTTGAAGCACCCTCTGGTGGTGGAAAGTAGGAAACGGAGGATTGACATGTTTTTCTAATTTTAAATATAAAACTGAATCTAAAGCTTCATAAAAAAATATGGATAAAATATTAAGGACACTTAGTCATGAACTGGATTCACAGAAAAGTGGCTAGGAGATGTAAGATAAGATAAAACTCGAAATATGATGAATTTGGATTTCTTGTTGAAGCACCCTCTGGTGGTGGAAAGTAGGAAACGGATGATTGACATGTTTTTCTAATTTTAAATATAAAACTGAATCTAAAGCTTCATAAAAAAATATGGATAAAATATTGAGGACACTTTGTCATGAACTGGATTCACAGAAAATTGGCTAGGAGATGTAAGAAAATCTAAAACTAGAAATATGATGAATTCAGATTTCTTTGTAGAAGCACCATCTGGTGGTGAAAGGTGGAATCGCAGAACTGACATGTTTTTCTCATTTTAAATATAAAACCGAATCTAAAGCTTCATTAAAAAAATATGTATAAAATATTAAAGACACTTTGTTTTGTACTGGATTGACAGAAAAGTGGCTAGGAGATGTAAGATAAGATAAAACTAGAAATATGATGAATTGGGATTTCTTGTTGAAGCACCCTCTGGTGGTGGAAAGTAGGAAACGGATGATTGACATGTTTTTCTAATTTTAAATATAAAACTGAATCTAAAGCTTCATAAAAAAATATGGATAAAATATTAAAGACACTTAGTCATGAACTGCTTTTCTGGATTGACAGAAAATTGGCTACGCGATGTATAAGATAAAACTAGAAATATGTTTCTAGCTTTTGATTTAGTGTTATAATTAAGAATAGAAAAACATGTCAGTCCTGCGTTTCCACCTTTTCACCACCAGAGGGTGCTTCAACAAAAAAATTACAATTCATCATATTTCTAGTTTTATCTTATCTTACATCTCGTAGCCACTTGTCTGTTAATCTAGTTTACGACAATGATTCTTTAATATTTGATCCATGTTTTTTTTATCAAGCTTTGGATTTACTATGATATTTAAAATTAGAAAAACATGTCAGTCCTGCGTTTCCAGCTTTTCACCACCAGAGGGTACTTCAACAAGAAATCCAAATTCATCATATTTCTAGTTTTATCTTATCTTACATCTCCTAGCCACTTTTATGTCAATCCAGTTTATGACATAATGTCTTTAATATTTTATCCATATTTTTTTATGAAGCTTTAGATTCAGTTTTATATTTAAAATTAGAAAAACATGTCAGTCCTCCGTTTCCTACTTTTCACCACCAGAGGGTGCTTCAACAAGAAATCCCAATTCATCATATTTCTAGTTTATCTTATCTTACATCTCCGATCCACTTTTCCGTCAATCCAGTTCATGACATGGTGTCTTTCGTATTTTATACATATTTTTTTAATGAAGCTTTAGATTCAGTTTTATATTTAAAATTAGAAAAACATGTCAGTCCTGCGTTTCCTCCTTTTCACCACCAGAGGGTGCCTGAACAAAACATCACAATTCATCATGTTTCTAGTTTTGTCTTATTTTACATCTCTTAGCCAATTTTATGTCTATTCACCAGACTTATCATATAATATATATGATCATATAATATATATGATAAGTGGGATTTTATTTACAATTTAAATTGTATTATTGTTGTTGTTGTTGTTTGGTATTCTTGTTTCTTCCACATCCAAAACACTTCCATCCAATTGGCAATTCGAAATTTCCCACAAACCTAATGTCTTAAATTGCATACATATTTAATAAATGAATGAATAAATGCAAATAGTTAATTATATTTGGAGTAAAACCAATCAACCCTGAGATTATTTATTCTGCACAGTATTTTTCTACAGCAGCTACTTTCGCTGATAAGATTCACTGTTTACTACTGACACACAATCTCACCTTCACTTCACGTCGCCAGCTATTTGCTTTTTATTCATCTGAGAGCCATAGTTACTATGTTTTAGATCATGACTCTACACAAAATAAGGGATGGATGGAAGGATGGATAGAAAAATAAATACATTCATGATAGAAATTTATCAGGCCCAATTCTCGGGTGGGAAACCTGTGAACTGAACTGTAGCCTCTGAATACTTTCTCAACGACTGGACGAAATGATCAGGTGATTAACACATTTACTTTCATGCATTTAGCAGTTTCCCACCGACACCCGTTTTCCCCGCTCGACCTGCCTGGTGGCTCTGGCCCCGCCCTGCTCACCTCTTCCTGCTCTCACCTGAGACTCAGCATTTAGCTCCCAGACGTCCAAGCTCTCTACACCTCTGGATCTTTCTCCTTCACTGTTCTGCCTCATAGAAATTACTTTACTATACTAACTACTGTCCCTCCATCTTTGCATTCTCTCAGTTTCTTCCTTTCATTTGCTGGACATCGTCACCATGAGTGGTAAACTGTGGACAGAGGAGCAGTTTAACTGCCCCGTGTGTCTGGATCTCCCCAACGATCCAGTCACCATCCCCTGTGGGCACAGCTACTGCATGGCCTGCATCAAGGATTACTGGAGCAAGGACGACCCCAATGGGACCTACAGCTGCCCCCAGTGCCGCAAGGCCTTCAGCCCCAAGCCCACCCTGTCTAGGAACACCATGCTGGCAGAAGCTGTGGAGCAACTTCGGAAGGGGGCCAGCAAATCTGATGTGCGTGAATCTATCCATAAAGCCCGTAGGGCGTCCTCCTCCTCCACCAAACCCAAACAGAAGCTCTCCTCCTCAACAGTGACCTGCGACATGTGCAAAGGGGATCGGCGAGCAGCGGTCAAGAGCTGCCTGGTGTGCATGAGCTCCTACTGTGAAGCCCACCTGAAGCCCCACCAGACCAAGAAGGCCCTGAAGCAGCATGAGCTCATCGCACCCACGGGCAATCTGGCCGAGAAGATCTGCACGCAGCACAAGTACCTGCAGGAGTTCTTCTGTCGCCAGTGCAAGATGTTCATCTGCTGGCTCTGCACCAGCGACCTGCACAAGGGCCACGAGTGTGTGTCCACCAAGGCCGAGCGCTTGGAGAAACAGGTAGGAGAGTGTGGAGGCTGCAGGGGCCTCTGGATGAGGGGCCCTCAGCCAGTAACCAGGGTGTAATGGGATTTAACTGTATCCAGTGTGACATATATATATGACTGTAATTACACAAAGGATTGTAGACCAGTGCCGTTCCAGTTCAAATTAATTTCTCCCAGACTCAAGTCAGATCACCGTGACCTTTGACCTTTGACAACCAAATTAAAATCATTATCATTTTAGACAAATTTAATGTTTCTGTCAAATTTTAAGTTGTTCCCTGAAATCATTCTTGAGATATCATGTTCATTATGGGATGGTTGGACAAACTCTGGCCAGTTGCTGTGAACACACAACATCATGAATCTTTCTGTTCAAACTCGTCGTGAAACATCAGAGCCTGGTTCAGTTTGACAACATAAATATTTCAGATGACAGATCATAAACTGGAAAAAGGTTTCATTTATTTCCATTTATCCCATCAGTGGAAAGACAGCAGCTCCTCCTGCTAACTGTCCATTGTTCTGCTGGATTTCTGTTGAAGGCGTCATCCTCTCTGCTTTGTGTGTGACAGAGGCTCCAGCAGGCCGAGGACATTCCTGACTTCATTCCTGTCCATTCATAAAGCTCCACCCTCTGCTGCTGCGTCACACATGAAGTTGTTTCCCTGATTGTTTTGGGTGACGTGTCTTTATTGTGTGTCCCTGTGTAGAAAGTGATCTCCGAGCTGCAGGTGGGGAATCAGCAGAAACTGAGAGACAGAGAGCAGGAGCTCAAAGACATGAAGAAGATCATGGAGGGGATGAAGGTGGGTCTCTCTGGGGCCGTTTAGAATGAAAACTATATTCCTGAAGTGCACAGTCATTTCATTCAAGTGAGCTTCACTGTGTGTTTTAGTTTACTGAGACACAATCAACTACGGTGGCCCAGCAATTTAAATAACACATCTTAAATAAGAAGACACAACAATAACACAACAGCAATTCAAAAAACACATTGGAAAATGAGATGTGTTTTGTGATTTGTTGATGTGTCTTCCATTGTCATTGTGATTTGCACTTCAGGGTTACCACTGTAAACACTTCCTGGTATCACCTCACATTCTCCCCCCTCCCCCCATCTGCACAGCGTTCCTCAGACAGGGTACATGATGACACGGAGCAGGTGCTGTCGGAGCTGCAGCGCTCCATGGAGCGTCTGCAGGAGCTCCTGGAGGAGGTGCTGGACCAGGCCAGCATGGAGAAGATGGGCCAGGCCCAGGAGGTGGCGGACAGTCTGGAGGCTGAGATCAAGGAGCGGAAGAGGAGGGACACAGACATGAAGGACCTGGGGCGCTGCGAGGACCACATTCACTACCTGCAGGTGAGAGGACTGTGAAGCTCTTCAATGGGCGGGGGGGGTTTAATCCAGAAATCTCAGTGCTGACTCTTTCATCACAGCTCATCATCATCGCCCATTATTTCCACTCTAAAGGGCCGGGCCACCTTCTGTACACATGTTGAGTTTGTATTTACTATCTCCCTTATTTCCCCTCCAGGCGTACGAGTCCATGATCAGCCCCTTGGAGTCGGGCGAGCTTCCCAGCGTGGCGGTCAATCCAGACGCTTCCTTTGAGCCTGTGCGAGACGCCATCCTGGACCTCAGGGAGCGAGTGGAGGACCTGTGCAACCAGGAGCTGGGCAAGATCACCAAACACGGTGAGTGACAGGAGTCTTTCCTCTACTTGACTTCTCTGTTCACACTAATTCATCTCACAATCTGATCATCTGTTTTATTTTTCCAGTTAATGACACAACAATGTTCACCTTGGGAGACGGTGAGTTCTAAATGTTTTTATAAGAATAGAGAAAGTTAAAGTTGTTTTAAGATGACGTCTTTCTTAAGAGTGACTCCCTCTTGCCTCTCACAGCCAATCAGGGCTCAGGAGCCAAAGCCGGGATATTAAAATGTGAGTTTTGAATTTTTACTATTGAACACAAATATATAATTGCATCTTTACATTATTTAAATAACCCATTTCTATTTCTGCATAGTGTTTTCTGGTCTGGGATCCCGCAACACAAACAGCCGTTCGCCAGGTATGAGATTCTTTTCTCTCTATAACGTGGCTTCACTGCTTCTGATCACGTTGTCATTTGAGGTAAATTAAATAAAATGGCTGTCTTGCAGCTTCCTCATCCAGTGTGTCAGTCGGAGGTCGGAGTACAGACAGAAGAGGACTTGGTAACTGACATTACATTGCACTACCACACATAACAACATCCCAAGTCAGTCAATATGCTCTTTCTAAACATGACATGTAATCGCTCAGGTTTAGGCTTCCAGAGTCAGGATGTGAGGAGCAGGAACGCACCACGAGGTGAGAATTTGTGCTTTTACTTTAAATTACACTAAAGCAAGCAATGACAATGTGTGTGTGTTTAAACATGTGCTTGTTTGTTGTTGCAGACACAGGAAACACAAACTCCCCCAGACAGAGGAGAGAGGAGAGAGAGACAGGTTGGTTCCTTTCTTATCACACTAATGCATTTCCAAATGTTTATCATAAGATGGTTTTGATTAGTTATTTGATTCTATTAAAACAAGGAGAAACATCATGATTGACAGCTGAGAATGACTCGTGATTGGTCAAGCGTGGGACCTTGATACCTCAGCTCTATCCCCCGAATGCGTTTATATCTGCTTCTTTAAGAGTTATAGAGCTTTTTAGGATTGTCAAGATCTTCAAAAAACACACAACATGTGAGGCACGGCTTTAAAGAATATGTTTGACCTTGACAAGTAACACAACCTTGATGTGTCTTCCAAACAGTGAGGGAGACCAACCCCAGACCCAGCTCGACTCCCAGCCCAGCTCCCAGCCACAGAGCGTCTCAGTCCCTCGGGAGCAGGTTCAGTCAGAACCAGGCACCCAGTCCGACTCCCAGTCCGACTCCCAGCCGCAAAGAGTCCCGGTCCACTGGGATCAGGTCCAGTCAGAACCAGGTTGCTCATGCTGCGTCTCCGGCCCCGACTCCTGCTCCAGCTCCTGCATCGTCTGGAGGTATAAACTAAACAAACCTGCACACAATCCTCAGTGTTGTAACTTTTTGCTGCCACCATCTGGTAAAACTCGTACAGAGCGGCTCTTAAACATTCACTATTTGTTGTTCAACTCTCTGCTCAGGTTTCAGTCGGATGGCGTCGATCAGCAGCCTCTTCCGCTCCCACCGGCGGGGCATCCAACAGGCCACCCCTGCTACCTCAGCAATCCCCTTCAACAACACACCATCTGCAGGAGGAAACCCATGTAAGGCCTTTCTACAGCTCATATCCTCTCCTCTCTAGTCCCATATCAAAACAACTACTCTACCGGTTGTCTACGTGCCTGTTATAATAATATGTCTTCAACCCACTGTGACTATTCAATTTTACACTGTCCAAGTGCGTAACTCTGTTCATCATCAACAGGGGGGATGGACGCTCTGTCCGAAACACCAACAGAAAGTAAGATGGCAGCCTTTGAATATGGGGAGATAGAATATCTGATTTGCACGTTCACTCCTATTCGAAGTTGTCATGTGTCTAATGTGTTTTTTTTTGTTTTTGGACAGTTAACCCTGGTCTCTTCTTGGACACGCCCACCCCTGAAACCATGAATCACGCTCCTGTTTTCCCTTTATGTGAGTTAATGTACCATCATTTTCACTGTATCTAAATTCTTAGACACAAAAGAAAACTATGTAAAATAAAGAAGATTTGTGCCTGAACTGATTGTTTGATTTTCCAGTGAGAGAAATCAGCATCGACAGCATCCAGGCCCCAGAGCCGAGATCCAGAGAGGAGTTCCTCCAGTGTAAGTCTCAGTGTTCTACTACTAGATGAAACCATTAAGGTGCTGAGTTAGCATGTCTTTACATCTACTTCCATGACAACTGAGCAGAAACCCTACTGGTGATGTGACTGTGTTGACACAAAGATTTTGTGGATACTTGCTCATTCATCCCTCTCTCTCTCCCAGACTCTGTGAACTTGACCCTTGACCCCAACACAGCCCACCGCCGACTGGCTCTCTCCGAGGGCAACACCAAAGCCATCCTGCAGGTTGCGGCGCAGCCCCTCCCTGACACACCACAGCGTTTTGACGGCTGGACCCAGGTGATGTGCCAGAGCCCGCTGTACGCCCAGCACTGTTACTGGGAGGTGGAGTGGAGAGGCCGCGGCTCCTCTGTGGGCGTGGCTTACGGAGCCTTGAACAGGAAGGGCTCAGATGCCAGATCTGGCCTCGGGTACAACGCCCAGTCCTGGACCCTGGAGCTCTCAGACACCTGCTGCTCAGCCATGCACGCCAATGAGAAGAGGGACATACCGGTCACCTACTCCCCCCGTCTGGGCATCTTCCTGGACCTGTCCATGGGGACGTTGGCTTTTCACAGTGTGGCAGAGAGCATGACACACCTTCACACCTTCCGCGCCAACTTCACGCAGCCCCTTTATGCCGCCTTCGGGGTGGGGAGCGGTGTCGGGGTGGGTCTGGACTTTGCCCTCGGCAAGTTTACCTCAAGCAGTGACAGCATTAAGATCTGTCCCATGTGAGGACGCAGGCTGGACGGTGGTGCGACTGGTGGATCATACTGGAGTGGTGTCATCAGAACAGCTGCCTTCAGAGTTTAAACACAGCAGCTTGGTGTAAAAAGCATTGTAATCCACCTGTCACACACAGACTGAAAGTTCCTGTGATGTTTGGTTTTAATGTCTTTCTTTTTTCATATTTTAAATGCACTTATTTTTTTTATTTATTCTTTTTCTTTTTAATATGTTGGAATTATTATTATGATAATATTGGGTACTTTGAAAATCCTGTATAACCATGATCCAACCCTAGGGTATTTATAAAAGGCTGTTCAATTTTAAACACCACAATAAACATGAACTATACCACAGTACAAAGTAATGAATTATTATTTAACCAATAAGTGAGTCAGTGAGTGCTTTGTTTCCATTGCTTTATTTAAAAAAAAGAGGCAGCCGAAATAAAAGCCCACAGTAGTTTACAGAGGATCATGAGCGTAGAGCTAAAGAAAGACACAAACCTGAACCTCCTGCTGTACTGAATGGAGGGGACACGACTAATCTCAGGATATGAACAGTCTTTTTCCCTCTTGCCTCCGAAATCACAAACATACAAAAACATTAAACCAAAGCTCTTCGTCCATTATTAATCTGTTACAGCTAATGAGCACAGAATGTGTCACGTGTACATGTAAGTCAGAGCATTCCATTTCTTTAAAAAAATTTAAAATAACACTTTGGATTTGGTTTCCCTTCTGCAGGCCTCTACATACAAAAGCAGAAAAATACAAATAAAAAAAAAGAACAAAATGCTACATATATTAAAATCTTACGACAAACTGTTAGCCGACATTGTTACAACAGGCACCCTTTATGCTAAATTTTCTCATTAACATGTTAAAATCTATATAAATTTCAAATAGTAATGTCAGTAAAACAAAAGCTTAAATAAGACGATAAAAGTGCAGTAACTGATGGGGGAGGGGGGGCTGAAGGGTCACAGGGGTCAAGCTCAAAGCTAAAAAATGTCCTTTTACCTAAACATGAGATTATGTTGTATAATAGAGTACATACCTGTACATACTAGTGTCGACCACATATGATACAACCCACAATTTTGAACAGAAAACAACCTCTCATAATAAACCTGGATGTGACGTACAAATAAAATCAAGTGTCAGTGTTTATTTTTCCCTCAAAACAGAACCTGAAAGTCTCCCAGGCCTTAAAGAAACACCATGGCTGAAATGACCTTTCTTTTAAAGCCCAAGGTTGTAGTGAAATGTTAACCGCGCTGTGATTCCGACCTCCACATCCCACTGAGTGCAACCGATACTCTACATACAAACATGGTTTTTACAGAAACAAACCCAGAACAGTGCTAGCTTCTACTTAAGGCCTCATACCATTAAAAACACACACAACACAAGGTCCTGAAGGAGAAGGCAGATGTCTTTTTACCTGATGCCTGATTTGGTTCTCACCTCGCCTTCAGCCTGGGCCCCCCCATCTGCCAACAGGTGCATGCTGGGACCTGAAGGCAAGGTCACTTCACATGTCATGCAGACGCCTGACGCAGGGCAAATGGACAGTCACCAGACATCTGTGCAACAATGGTCTATTATAAAATCATTATTAGAACATTAATACTGGCATGTGAGATGCATGATCTGAGCACAGGATGAACCTGGCAGTATGTTGTTCAAGCCAGCACTGGAAGTTCTCCAGTCCCTAAGTTGAATCCCTTCTCTCCAGACTGTAGATGTTTGAATTCTCCGAGGCGCGAGATGTCTTTAAACCAGCGGACATGATGCTGTGTTATTACAGACTGAAGCTTTTCCAGCCCTCTATAGAACAAGCCCTTGAAAAAGCAGGACTCTGGATGTTCAAACCTTCTTTCTCCACCTTCTTTTACTTTCTCTTATAACATGAATAAACCTGCAGCGGCCACTCTCTCCTGTCTTCATTGCTCCACTCCTCTGTATATCATCTTCTTTTCTAATCCACTTCCACATACTCTCTTCCACATACAGATCCCTTCTGCACTCTACTCGCGCCTGAACATCCAGAGCCTCGCAGGAAAACTACAGGGCCTAGTTCATACACGACTGAGAAGGACCAGAGATGAATAACCTGTTCATAGGACGACTGAGGCCTTTACATCTAGCATCATAGCAAACATCTACACACAGACACTGTGGTGTCGCAAAAAACAGTCAATTAAGCTGAATTGTGCTTTTAAAAGAAGTCATAAGAAGGAGGGACTGTTCTGACCACTGATGTCTTGACTCATCTCTCCATAGGCAGAAAGGAGGAGAGATGAGGGGAGGAGCAAGGGAATGGAGGAGTAGGAGAGGCTTTATATATATTATTTGGAGTCTGAATCCTCCCAGTCCAACCTCCTGTTCAGCGCTTGGCTGAACCTGATGGAACGTGAGAGACGGACGGGAGATGCCGACGCCGCTCTTTAAGGTTTCCCCATGGTGGTGGGGGGAGGGCCAGGGTGGTTGGGTGAAGTGGGGGTTTGGGGTTACCAGCTGTCTTTCCAGCTCTGGCGCCAATCATGGCTGGGAGGCTTTGGTTACGCCTCAGGCCGTCCAATAAGCTCCCTCCGCCTGCCGACACAAAAGTGGAAGAATCCTGGCGGAGCACAGAGGCGTCAGACTCAGAGCCGTGGAGCACCTTCGTGAATCCCAGCCGCCGCAGCCTCTCCAACAGTCCTACGTTGACTGGGTCCGGCCTGGCTCGGCCTGGAGGGACAATGGCTGGGGTGTTCTGGGAGGGGCTCGGTAGGTCGGGGTGAGGGGCACGGCCCAGATTAAGCCCATAAACGTCCTGGAGAAAGAGCTCTGCCGGTCGCGAGGCAAGGAAATTGTCAGCGGGGTGCTGGCGAGATTCTGAGGGCACAGGAGGGTGACAAGGCGAGTGGGAGGGGGAGTTGGCTGGCGTGATTGGGAGGAAACGGAAGAGGGGCTGCCTAGGTGTGCTTTTCGGCGATGGAGGTGGGGTGTCAGTGGACACTTGTGCAGAAATGCCCCTCTCCAGGACCAGCTTGGCCAGGCTGCTGGTAGACGCTGGGGGGGCGTCGAGGGGGGAAGGAGTCGCCCAGGCTCAGTCTGCAGGGGGTCACAGGGGTACTGGGACCTGTCCTCATGGAGCTCGGAGTGTTGGCCATGACACACGACTGAGAACTGAAAAGCACAGACAGACACGTGTAGGGAAAGGAAATTTTGTTATTATCGTTTACCAAACTGCTCAATTCCTCAATTTGTTTTCATTAACAATTGGTATGACTAAAAAGCTGAAATAACATGAAGAGCTTCTTCATCTTCCATCCCAGACTTACCTTGGGGTGACCTGTGTGACGTCACTGGGGTGCAGGATGCGGCAGGTCGTGAAGGTGTAGGTGGAGAAGGTGGAGCTCTGACACTTTCCTGGATTTTGGACTGAACACAGAGCAAATTACCCATTAACACCTTACACTGTAGGAAGCCACGTCAACACGTAAACATTCAGTGTTCACTATTTACCAGAGCAAGAGGCTGTCGTTGATACTAAGGTGCAGATCTGACTCTGTGATTGGACGGTTGCTGTAGAGGTTGTTGGAATGGGCTGAGATGAATGGCTTGATGTGGCAGTGACATGAGGTGCAGGTGTCAGACACATGTCCGACTGAACCAAGGAGGGAGATGTCGCCATTGTGGGGGAGAGAGGTGGGACAGGAAGAGGAGATACCGAACGCTTTCTGTCCTTCCTCTCCTCAGGCGTAGATGTGTAGCGCACCTTGAAGGTGATGCCAGCATCCTCTTCCTCCTCATCCTCCACCTCCTTACCCTGCTCGGATGCCCCCTTCTCAAGGACGCTTTTCCCTCTCCCTCTATGCTCTTCGTCCTCCTCATCTTCCTCCATGTCAGACAGGCGGTAGACAGCATCCTGAGTCAGCGGCCGGAAACCCTTCGTCACTACGCCTGGGTGTGGGTCCAGGATGGTGGCCAGGTGTGGTTGGGCCAGCTGCTGCCAGTGATGGAGCGTCAGTGAACCTGAAAACCAGACAGTTGGGATTGAAAACACTTTTCTCTCTTTGCCTTTGAAAGCACCAACAACCATCCGGCAAATTCCAAATACCTTCCATGGGTTTGACGATCTGAAGCTTCTCAGGGAGGAAGGTCTTAAAAATACAGGAGCTGAATGAGAGCTCTGACAGGTTGGAGTAAGAAGAGTGCATGCTGCCCGTCTGTGAGCTGCAGCAGCTGCCCTCTACATCTGCCTCTGCCCCTGCCATGGACTGCAGCTTCTTCTCGCGCTCTGTGTGGAAGAACTGACGCTCAGACAGGAAGTTATGTCGTCGCAGCGACAGACGGTGGAGGGCTCTGGTGAGGTCGTTTCCACCAGGAGAGCCGGGCTGCCCTATTCGCACCTCCTCCCTGCAGACAAAGACACATTTAATGAGTGCAAAGGGTCCAAAATGAATCCTTTAGGTAAAAAGCATGATAGGAAATATATATCTTTGTAAAGTACCCCTGATTGGACTGGAAAGGCTGTGCAGTCATCACCAGAGAGCTCTGTCCTGAGCCAGGGATTGGAGGAGTGGCTGAAGCCGGCCGCGATGCCACGATGTTGACGGATCGGACTGTTTGGAATACTCGCTTCTGGGATATCCTGCACGAAGATGTCAAAAGGTCAGAAACAAGGGGCACAAATGATCAATTTACTCTTTACTGCTTCACCAGTTTTCTTTCCTGTTTCTTCCTGACAAAACATCAAACACTCAACAGCGGAAACTTGGGTCCTCTTGATTCTGAAGTGAAGTGTTTTTTTTACCTTTGGTCCTCGACGGCAGTTTCTTCGTCCACACTCAGCTCTCTCCTCATGGTGCCCTCGATCTCTGCCGCCAGGGAGTCCTACACACACACAAACACACGTTTAAAGATTACTATCTGTGGTTAAAGGTTAATTGCATCACAGTTGAACATTTGAATATGTTTTGCTAGATGTTTAGATCCATATCTGCCCTCGACCAATCTTCTTCACTGTCTTTTTTCACGCATTTCTACGCTACTTTCTGGGTCGCTAACCCTAACCCTAACCCAACTGTCAAAAAGTTTAATGGCAACAGTAATTGTGAGGACTTCAGTGTGTCTCTCTCACCATGGGGTAGAGGCCGTAAGACAGGTGCCTTCGCATTCCAGTAGCGGGCGTGTTTTTATTGCGAAGGTCCCTGATCTCCTCCTGAGACTCATGAAGCATCTCAACACACTCAACGTTCCTCTCTGCCAACTCGTTCAGCTGAAGTGTACATGAAAACACACACATAAACAGACACACACAAACAAACAAGCATCAGTTCTTGAATTAATTTATTTCTGTATGCAACAACTAAAAACGCAAAAAAATGAATTTAATATATATGTGTGTGTGTGTGTGTGGATGTGTAGGATGGTACCTCATCTGTGAGTTGTCTCTGAGCTTCTTTGGAGGCCTGCAGGTGGATCCTCAGCTCCTCTTTCTCCAACGCCAGCTACAGAGAAAACAACACAACACTGGCATTTAAACAGATACCCAAACTTTATTTGTTACACACAATAAACATCCTTCACAAGAAAAACTGTTTTGATTCTATTCAAAAGCCGACAAAGCCTTAAATGTGGCTTTAAAAGAAACAAAACTATGGGACAAAAGATATTACAGATATTCCTCACCTCCTTCACTCTGTGTTGCAGCTCCACTATCTGAGAGAGCAGCTGAGCGATCTCCTCCTGGTGTCGGACCAGCTCCATGTTCTTCTGAGACAATTCATCTGTCAGAGACACCATCTGGCTGTTGGACTCACCTGGCAACAAACATGCACACAAACCAACACCAGTTAAAAAATTTCCCACTACAATGTGCCTTTCTGTTTTTGTGCACATGTGTTTGTGTTTCACTCACGGAGCTCCTTGACACAGTCGCTCACAAGCTGCTGCTCCTTCTCCTCATACGTGATAGTATCTGTCTTCAGTTGACATGCCTGGAGTGGGGACAGTACAAAAAAACAGTTAGCATCAAAAGCGACAAATTCATGATTCATAAACCATTGACCATTTCTTCAATCAGCACACTTGGAAATCAGTACATTACAGAAACACTTCATAAATCGATCAAAGCACTAATCTGAATCTACTTCCTCTTACACTGTGACATCTGTTTTAATTCAGATAAATGGTGTGCAAAATTAAATAGAACTTTGTAAATCTGTAATTTATTGCTGTTCAAAATGTCTTTATATATTTTACCGCTTCCCATTTCACTTCCCATTTATTATATTTCTGTTCCGCTGATTCACAGGTTCCACTGTGTACGCCTCGTACCTCAGACCTCAGCACCAGGTTCTCCTCCTCCAGGTCCTGCAGTTTGCTCTGCAGAGATTCCAGCTGGCTGAGTGCAACTGCGGCGGCAGACCCCCCCGGCTGCTTAGGTTGTTGCAGAGGAGTAGACACGCTGGAGTCTGTCTCGCTCTCCTCCGAGGCGCTGGCCACCATCCGCAGCAACTCATCCTTCTTACTGAGCTCATGCTGCAGCTGATGAACCTGGCCAGTGAGGAACGTTTTTCGTAGGAGTAGTTAGTCTTTTAAGATCTATAGACAAATGCCCTTTCTTTTTTGTGGCTATAATTGAAAGAGATTTGAAAAGGGGCTTGATCAGCTACCTGGTCCAGGGCCTGTGTTAGCTGCTCCTCTACGGCCTCATTGCGTTCCTGTAGCAGGTGGTTCCTCTGCAGGAGGGACTGGCCGATCCGAGCTGCCAGCTCCAAGTCTCTGTCCCGCTGTCCAATGAGAACACACATACCCCAGGGTTAATTAGCCAATAAGATGCTGTTTCTTAGTAGAAAAACAACAGGTAAAGTAAAGGGACGCCTACCTCGGCCAAAAGGTGAGTGACCACTTCAATGTCATTGTAGGTTTTGGTCATCTGCTCCACACGATCGGCACTGAGAACTGGCCAAAGAATATTTTTCAAGGACACAGATAAAACATACATGCACACACACTGTAGCATGCACATTGTGGCATGTGCATGCAAACTGTGCATTCAAACTAATGGACCCACTTCTGTAGCATGCCAGCTTTACTTACCAACTACTAAGTTCTGAACACCAGCAAAGTGAGCATTGGCTCAATCTAGAAACAGCTGCCAGTCATTAAATGATGTGGTGAAGCTGTTCATGAAGCATTCTGCTGAGACACAACTGATGCTATGTATATTAATTTGTGGGACCCACAACATGGGGATGTGGTCGCTTGTGGTCAGATTGAATTTAAGAGTCTCAGTAGCCCTACACACACACGTAAATAGACCACAAACACAATACACTGCTACTTTACTACAAGCTGTCTATAGTGACGTACACTACATAGATGTCTGCTGTCATCTACATGCATACAGCAGAGAGGGGCTCCAGCTTTGTGGCTCTGGAGTGGTTCCAGATCCAAGTGTAATTACATCTGCCTGAACTCCATTGAAGACCAAAGCCCCTCTCTCACTCTGGAGCTAAGTGGGGATGTTGCAAAGCAGAACAGGTGGAGAGAGGGAGAGAGAGATACCTTTGGAGAGGCTCTGAGAGCCGGGATGGGAATAAGAGGAAGGCTCCAAAGCAAGATACGCTAGTGAAAAACAGAAGAGAGAAAAAGGGAGGGGGGGGAAGGTCAAAAAGGTTTAGAAGCAACCAGCAAAGAAGTAAGCAAGAGAAGTGAGGAGCAGAGAGTGAAAGCTGAAGCTTAAATAAACCAGCTTCATGTAGAAACATTAGTTTGTAGAGTCAGAGAATCTACACATCAGTTAGTTTGGAGCCGCTCTCAGCACCTGAGTGGGTGTCACCGGCGCTGCACCGCTCCCACTTCCACCTGCGCAAAGAAAAGTGTCATCTCTCATCACTGAACCATCTGCTTTGATTCAACAGGGGAGCGACACGCCACGCACTACAGCTGTGATTTGAGGAGAAGATCAGCGTATCCTGAACATATTTAACCACACATTAAAAGCTACAATAAAAACAAAACTGTGCTACTTCCTTGATGCATAATGAACTTGATCAACAAAGATTCACAAGAAAATCGACACTGCAGCTAACAAAGATTATTTAAGAAAAATAATAAAAGAAAAAAATCAACAATAGTTAATTTGTGTAAGATCTTTTCTAATTAAATTAACGACATTTTTCTTAAAATATCACACATATTTCCTATACAATATGGCCCTTACACTCCATCTTTGCTTAATGTTAAATTAAGACTGTTAAGTACAGCTATCAAGTCTTAAACTGTAATCGCCTATGACCTCACTAAAGACAAAAATACCACTTTTCCTCTGACCCTAACCCTAACCGATTTTCTCTACCTCTCCTCAATTAAGCTTTGTAGATGTATCTTTAGCTTCTCTAATAAAACAATATCACTTTCACTCTCAGGATTAAATGTAAATGGAACACCGAGGCAGCATCGAGTGCAGCAGCTGCTCAAACGGATGAGAGCTGTTGTAATCAGAGGCCAACACTGACCTCTTGATCTGGACGCAGCACTCTCCTCCAACAATCAGCTGTTAAAAATAAACTCTGGCTGGCACTGCGATCTTTTGTTACACAGCAAGACAGATATGGTACATATGTGAATCTCCCATGTAACAGTACAACACTTATCTCCTAACTAGATAACACACACACATCTTTACCTTCTGGGAGGAGTATGGTGTTGCTGTCTTACAAATTCTGTCTGTGGTCAGGTTGGATCCTATTCTAGGACTTTGATAGCTACAGATATAAATCCAAGTGCAGCCCCACACTGACGCGATCATACACTCAAGAAGGTTTGTCAAAGCAAAAGAAAGGGACTGAACTCTGGTCACATTAAATAACTGCAAAGTCCAATGGGTTATGAAATGATTACTGTCGTTTTGATACACACCCACTGATCAGAGGGTGACTAGTGAAGAAACACTACTGAACTTTTTATTTGAGGTTGATTGGACTTTTGACATCATAAACTTTAAACTACACCAGCTGCAGGTACATTTTCTTTATTTAAAGGCGCAATGTAAGACATAATCATGACAAACACGTTTTTTTAAATTCAGATTATTAACACAGCTCAGTAAAAATGCCATTAACACATGATTCTGTTCAACTGAAGGAGAAAGGTGGAGACAAAGGTCAAGTTTAAGGATCTGTAGACTGATACTTTTTTTGTTATATTGTACAGTAGCTATTCTATAGGTCTTACTGTTGCGTACACACACGCACAAGGTCAAATGATGGGTTGCCCTGACTAGAGAGCATTAATACCTATTACAGACTGATCCTGTGAAATCTGTACACGTGGGAACATTCTGACTCATCTCTTTCCACGGCGCAAACATGTGTATACATCATCAAAATCTACATCACAATCGAAGCTGACAGATTCACAAAATAATAAAAACAACATCACACCCTCATTCAACTATTATTTAAGTATTCCAACAAATATAAACTTAATTTACACAAATCTACAGTTCAAAATATAAATAGCATTTTGCCACATCTGTGAGTCAGCTCCGTCCTCTGATTTCACAACATGACACAAAAACACTTGACACTTGAAATGTTTGTAGCTCCATGTAGGAGTTTTGAACTATATGTCAATCATTGTCTTAGTGTGTCCACACTACATTTAGTATTCCTCTGCATTTCTTAATTTACATGTTGGTTTCAGGAGAAACCAAACCAGGGGGCATTTGCCTATTTACATGCCATGTCTCTGCAGGGACGTCAAGTGCTATTAATAGGCCATTTGGATTTTACACAGCACAAGTAGGAATGTGAAACTGAGGCTCCCCTACTGTAGCTCTTCTCTCACACGTGCAACTCTGTGCAAAATCGTGGCAGCAAAAGAGGCATTTACTGTGTGTCACTTGACAGCTTCTATAGTCTGTGCAGGAAGGGAAACTCTCCTCGGAAAACTTCAACAGTTATATAGGTCAAACATTAGCAAAGAATTAATCACTAGAGTGTGACACTGTGAGGAAAAACGTATTGTAATGTATTTATACACTTATAATAAAAATCTGGTCAGATCTAATTTAAAAAATATATAATGGACAAGAACACAAATGCAGAGAGCAAATATGTGTTTCAATCTATTTTCTTGCTTTGCAATCTTGCTTGCGTAATAAAAGACTAAACAGGAAGTCGATTCAACCGTCACCACCGCCCCTGCATACCACAGCCTATTTGAATGTAAACACACAAGCATTGATTCAGACTTGTCTACTTCCTGTCAAGGATTTTAATCACAGTAGTAGTACTGTCCTGTAATACACACACACACACACACTCTCTCCTCCTCCCTGTCACGCTCTGCCTGACCTTGAAGACATGACACAAGCTGCCTCTGCAGTCACACCGGCTCACATGTCTCCCTCTCTCTCTACAGCCTGTCAGGCAACACGACGAGCACCATGACGATGCTTCCACTCACCTTCCACAGCAAAGCTATCATAAGCCTCCTCATTGTAGATGTTTAAAACCGGCATGGCCGTTGGACTCGCCTCTCTACAGTCCCGCTTTATCCTCGATCCATCCACTCTGCCTCATCACCCTCTGTCCCGTGACTCTGGATTGGAACTCAGATACACTTAACTCTAGATCGTTGCATTCCTTTTGCTCACTGTCTATCCTGCCCCTCCCGTACACACACACACAGAGTGTCAGAGCTGTCTCGCACACACAGGCTAACACAAATAGACACAATGACAACTCCTGTGCTAGATAACATCCACAGTAAATCCCTGTGATGTTAACTGAAGAGGGTGCATGCTGAATAAAATCAATCCCTCACGTGTCAAATGCCCTGAGACACAAACACACCATCTGCTCATCTGCTGTGATATCACCACAGGCTCGACCAATCAAATGAGAGTAGAGAGACACACAGATGGAGAAAAGTTAGACAGAGGCAAAACGTGGCTGTTTCCATCCAAACAACTTCCTCAAAACTTGTGGAATCATGTCCGGTAATGTGAAATATTAATACTGACACTTACTCATGTAGCGGAATGTCTCCTCTGCCAGCATGGGGGAGATGGCGTTGATTTGGCCGGAGCCTTCGTCTGGGGAGCAGCTCGGGGAAACCACCCAGTCCTGGCTGTCTGACAGATACACGGAGCCGGCAGAACCAGAGCCCAGCGAACCAGAGCCATAATGCCTCCCACTGCTGCCAAGCCCCTCATCTTTGGGAGGACACATTTATTAACATTTAGATTCTGACAATAATAAGGCACCTTGAAATCCTGGGTTAACGTTGAACAACAAACGATGTGTTGAGCGAGAAAAGTAATATTTTGCTTAAAATATTAAGTGGCTGAATGATATGTAATTATTTTATTAGGTCAGAATAATGCAGCCAAGTGAGATTGTCATACTGCAGTGTTTATATGTGTGTTTTCATGGCTCAGGCACTACACAACCAAATGTCCTTTCACTTGAATAAATATGTGGTTTACTGGGACAGATGGGGGCTAACTATAGCATCAGGCTCAAAGACACAGCCGACTGTGCTTCAGGGCAGCGGGACATTGGCAGAGAAGCTCATCGAAAGATGTAGACAAAACTCACACGTGACTTTCGGTGAAAGATGTGTCATTGATTATGTTGCATTGTTGTATCACCACTGATTTGACATGCGACACACACAACACAACTCCACCCCTACCTGTCTCGGTGCTCGACTCCTTCTTCTCCACCGCCCGTGGTTTCACCTCGAACATGTCCTTTCCTTGGAGCGGGAGGGTCCTCGCCTCTCGCAATAAACAAAGCTGGACAGAAAGACGGGCGGGGCTATGGGCGTGACATCACATCCTGTTCCTGCACTGACGGGTGGTGCCCAAAAACACACAACCACACCTTTACCTGTAACATACGATTAAAGATATAATACAGACAATTTTGTGATGACAAATTCTACACCGTCTTCACTCAATCTTTCAATTGTTGAGGTAGATATAAAAAATGTGCATCTTAACCGGGTTTTATTTTGTTGTTAATCATTAGTATATGTGTGTGCATGGAGGATGTCTGCCATCCATCTCTTTCCTCTGATGCTCTGCCTCTTTTCTACCCCCCACTTTGTTATGGACATTTACAACCAGATGAAAAAAAAGAAACACTCCTCCAATAGCTTTTTACTGTTGGACACTTAAACCTCTAACTGTCTGCCTGGTTTATTCTTCAGGATTCTACAAAGCCTAAAGAAAATCTCCTCTTTTTGACATTTGACAAGGTCAAAAGAAGAAGCCAGCTGCTATACTGTAGCTCTGACACGTTTTCATTTCCTTCTGAAGTGCCACATGTTTTATGGGAGGGTGAGGGGTGACACTGAGCCCTCCCACATTTCCTGTTGCTTATCTCCATGGGGACTGGTCTAGGCCTTATAGGGATGAGTGGAGGAATGATACAGGATGCGCTCTTGAAGAGATCAATTCCTGGTAGAGAACTGGAAAAATGACCATTGATCAGCCTGTAATGTACTGCACTAAGCAGAATGTTTTATTTATAGTCTCATTAGTCTGGCATATTGCTAGTGTTGGTGGCAACACTAGTGCCTCCCAATGAAACGTTTCAGACAGCTCGGGCCAACAACGTTATACTACCAGTTATAACGTCCTCTTTTCCTCTAAAATGACAATATTGTTCAAGGTCATACATCAAATCCTACAACCAATTACAACCTCAGCACCATCTGTATCACTGACCTTAGTGCTTGGCATGTAGCTTTGCATGCAGACACACATGCAAACCTGTGTGTGTGTGTGTGTGTGTGTGTGTGTGTGTATCAGTGAGCATGTCTGTGGAAAGACAGCGTCCTTGTGCAACATTCATCCTCTGCTTACATAACACTGAAGCTAAAACTGCTTGCTCTATAAAGGAGATTACTGGGATGCACGCAGTGCTACAGCCTCAATGTGCTGTTTACCATTAAAAGCCTGACCCATTAATGACACTGGTATTGACTGCATGATGTTGGATTATAGTGGTATCATTCACACAAGACCTTGGAGCAAGTATATACAGAAAACTCTGCTTGTATTCATCATTAGTATGAGTCAGGGAAAGAACCTCCTATCGTTGAAATACAAGAGCTAATCTTGTCCTCTTGTCCAAGTGCTGGTGACTGATCCCCTGAGTGACACTGTCACAGCCAGACAGATGCTTGTTTATGATATAATTCTGTCTTCTCATTATGGAGAGTCAGTAAACGTTTTAGAAGTGTTATCTTAGGAACAATTGTAATCAATTGATTTGTGTTTAACATTGGTGACTGCACACAACTTCCTTTGGTTTAGAGAAGCAGGAGAAAATTCCGGCCACATCTCAAAATCTGTCACTTAGTTCTTGAAAAACCAAGTGAAGCTCTGCAAGGTTATTGTGAAATACAGACAGCAGCAGCATTACACACAACACTAGTCTCTCCCAGTTGTCCCAGAGGGCCGGTCTACTTAGATCAGCTTTCTGCAGACTTCATATTCCTTCATGTCTTATCTAGACATCCAGCTGATGCTCTCATCCTTAGTGACCTACAACCAGTGCGGCTGTGTAAATGTCAGAATCTGAGGTACAAGCTGAGGTACAAGCTGAGGTCAATGCAAATAATTCAAAGACCAAATCTACAAGATATGCCTCCATGCACACCTGAAACAGTGGAAAGATATCCTTCTTTGCTTTGTGTGTTTTTATCCCTGTTATGTACTTGCTTCACTGTCTCCATTTGTGACAAGCTAGACATGTCCTGAAGTCGCCTTGCTCCGAGGGAAAAAAAGACATGACAGGCAGCATGTGACTGACTGGACCGGACTATTTTAACAGCGCAATCGCAAACAGCACATCAGCAGCAGGTTTATTTGTCATGCCTTCACAACAGAAGAACATGGAACAGACTGCATCTACTTTAACAATCATTTCCAGGCTTGACACGATGTAGAAAAGCCAATAAAGTTGAGGTTGTATTTTGATCGGGTACCACTTGTAAATAACGCCAAATTTACCATAAGATCAAAATACTATTAGTAGTAATTCAGAGTAGGCCTGTATTATCCGTCTATATGGATAATAATCATAACACATTTTTTTCCTTTTGAGTTTGAAGACTGATGTTATCTGTTGAGTGAAGGTTTTGTGGTTTTCAACTCGTCTTTGATGACAGAGAATGACAAACACTTGCTGAACAGCAACACATGTAATAAATCTGAGGAGGATCAAATGTATGTTGTGGTATTACATTGATATACTATGGAATTCAGTCATATTGCTATCTATAGTCTACTGCACACACGTATCTCTCATATATAGAGGTTGTCATGTGGATGCTCACATGTACCACTGATGTTTAAACGTGTCAAAAACATTAAATATACTGTTGTTATTATTGAGTATTGAGGGGGGGTTGCGGTTCGCCTTGTTTCCTGTGCGTGAGGATGACAGCTTCACCATTTGTTAGCAACACGGTGGCTAACACACAACACAAACAAAAACACAAACACCACAGCGCGAGCTCATATTGGCAGCATCCCTCGCGTGCTGAATATTAGAGGAAGTCGATGAATGTGATCGATTATCATGAATCTTACCCTATGTCGATAATAGTCCCGGGCATGAGGAGGACATGAGCCGCCTGCCTGAGCCCCGCAATTCACCACAGCCTCAAACAATGGAGGGTGAGGGTGGGAGGCGGAAAACACCTACTGGGAGTCATCACGGCGCGACGTGTGGTGACGTATATATGAAGCGCCAGTAGCCTCTGTCAAATTAAAAGTCCTCTTAGAAAAAAGACTTCAATCTTCGCTTTTTGAATAATGTGCAACTCGTGACTGACAGGAGAAACCCCCGGCGGCTTCGACCCCACTCGGTGTAGATTGGACAGCAGAGACGGAGGATGGACTTTGTGAGCGAGGAGTTGTTGTGATTTTCAGGCTCTTCGTTGTATTTTTAACTTGTTTACGTCGGGGCGCGCGTCGAACCGGAGACCGGTGAGCAGCCTCTTCTCGTGTCGGCTAATTTTAAGTTAGCACAATACGTGTAGAACCCAGCTTGAGGCTTAGCTAACGTTAGCTTAATGCTCGGACCAGGCACACATAGAGCTAGCTGTCATGTATTCTGTTCCCTCTCCTCAGAGTTAAACATGTCATTTAATAATGAAAAATGAAACGAACGTCCTCTTTATTGTTTTCTATGACTCACGTGAACCGATATTATTGAGTAATAGATGTGCTCTGGTTATAATACAAATGGCTGCATGTAATCTAACCTCGAAGTGGGATTTAATTTAATTAATGTGTTGGTGAACCACAGCGTCAGTTCACGATGGTTCGCTTGGCCACAGTAGAATATGACTGTAGCCCAGGTAGCAGCAGCAGGAGTAGGAGTGTAAGTAAACACTGTTTTCCAGACTTCACAACTGTTTTCCTCCCGATGGTAACACCTGCACCGACTCGTCTGGACCTGGATCTCTGCGGGTGATTGTTCACATACGATGCAGCTAGGTGAGTGTCAGACAGACGGGTGAATGGCTCAGTTTGGATGGATGCTGGCTGCTTTCTAGTCCAGTGATATGTGTGTGTGTGTCTGGTGGTGGTGGGTGTCTCATATTACTTCACTGCGCCTCATCTCCCTGCCTCCCCCCATCTCCTTGCAGCCTGAGATCGGATGAATGCCAAACCCTGCGACTTTGCCTTCGCCAAAAGGACTCCATGTCTTTCTTGGTAAGGACACCAGTACCACGCTTTCAGAGCCTTTCGCTTCTTTGTGCCTCCGTGCTTTTGTGTTTTGTGTGTGTTGCTTCACTTGGACCCAGTAGATATCTGGTCACGAATCAGATTGCTCATGCTGCTGATGATAACCCTCTTTGTGGTACATAATAAACCCAGGATACTAAGAAATGTAGTGAAAATAAAGAGCTTTCCGATAGAGTTGCACCAATATACCAATGTTTTTTCAATATATATCTATCTAATATTATTAATAAAATGTGTGTTGTACAAGTTACTGAGTTATATGAGCTCTATCTATCTATCTATTTATCTATCTATATCACACCTGATAGGCACATCTATATGTTATATTTGTTGTGCTGGGAAACATCAGTCTCTCAGCTGTCTCGTTGTTGCCTATTATCATCACTCTCATCCTCCCCCCACTCACCACTTTCGATAAAGTGACATGTGACTGCCCTCACATCTCTGATGCTTGTGTCACCCATCTCATCTCGGACCCTCCAACACTCTGCACGGCATGTGTTTGACCTCCTCCCAGGCTTCACACTTTCCTTACCACTCCCCCCCCCCTGTCAACCTGCATAGCATGTCTCACTTGTGTTCCTCCCTCCCCCCCACCAGGACTGTTCCTGCATCTCCCATGCTCAGGTCCAGCCATTGGACATAGAGGAGCAGTATGAGGACACCAGCCACCAGTTCCTGGTCAGTACCCAAGACACTGTCAGCATGGAGACAGTGGTCCCACTGATGCTCTTCCATCATATCATCACTTTTCATTGGTCATTTATCAGCTCTTTGGAGCTACTCAACGCTGTTTGAGACAGTGACCTCTGGAAAAAGCACCCTACAGAGATACTCCATCACGTTAGCATTGCACTTCCATAAAGTCTACTGACTCACATGAGACAGATTAAAGCAAGACTGATCAAATTGTGTGCAGCAGAGGCCGAGGTACCCTGATGTTCACTGTCTAGCATGTTTCATGTGAGGGGGTCAATCAGCCCCCCTCACATGAAGCGTACCGAGGGGATAATCAGAGTTGAAATGTGTACGCCTTTGAGTCACTTCACTAATATACTAAATTGTGTTAAATAAATGGATAAATAATAAAGATAAAGGCCTAATCGATGTTTGTTGTGTGTCTGTGGTTGTGTGGCTCCCTGCAGAGCTGTGACGGTTCTGAATACACTCTGCAAGGGCCTGCGGGTGGCGATGACATCACGGGGCTGTCGGCTGAGCCCGCCCACTACCAGCTACTGTCAGAGCTCGGTAGGAACACCACACGCTTGGGTCTGACGTTTACTTCAGACAAGGAAACTGCAAAGAGATCAACTCACACCATCTCCCTAAGTTTTCAAGACAAAAGTGAGATTTCACCTCAGCTCCATTCCCTGTGTTGCAGGTAGGGGCTTCAATAACCTGAGCCAGGTGAGCATGGCACGGCACATCCCGACCAACCAGCTGGTGGCTGTCAAACAAACCAACCTGGACGAGTGCACCGAGGAGGAGCTGCTGCAGCTCATGGTCAGCTGCTCTCCAAAGACATATCTTTGCTTCTCTGGTCTGGTCTGGTGTGTGTTTTGTCTCATTTATTTTTAGTCTCCATTTATTTTTCGTCTCCATTTATTTTTCGTCCCCAGAACGAGGTTCTCCTGTCCCGACTTTTCCGCCACCAGAACCTGCTGACCTCTCGCCGGGTTTTCAATTCTTGCTGCCAGCTGTGGGTCCTCACACCGCTCATGGCCTATGGTCAGCAGCTGCTAATACCTTTTATACACTTTGTTATTTTTTGTCCTGGAAATATCCATGGGATTCTATTTGTGCCTGAAACAGTTAAAGGTTTTTTAAACGCTGTTGATGTAAATTCAAGTGATTGTGAAACATTGTACTGTTAAGATTAAAGGTAGAGTAACATCACTTCTTCTATCTCTCTATCTCCTCTGGGTCTCCTCTTGCCTGCAGGCTCTGCTGACAGCTTACTGAGGACATATTTCCCTGATGGAATGAGTGAGTCCCTGATAGCCTACTTGCTGTACGGTGTTCTGAAAGCGTTGGAATACCTGCATCGGATGGGCTATGTTCACCGGTCAGTGGGAAACAGATGTTAACATTTAGAAAAAGTCTAAAGGAGTGTAGAAGTATTTGTACTTTAGCAGCTGTACTTTTTGTTTTCAGGGCACTGAAGGCCAGTCATATCCTGCTGTCAGGGGAGGGGCGTGTTTACCTCTCAGGGCTCCATAGTATTTACAGTATGATGCGTGAGGGAAAGAGGATGAGGGCGGTGTTCGATATGCCCAATCACAGCCCCGCCCTTCTGCCCTGGCTCAGCCCTGAACTACTGCGACAGGTCAGGATCCCCCGATTCAAATCCTAAATCGTAACAGCTATGCACTTAGACGTTAAAAATATTGAAGTGTCCGTTTTTTCAGCTTGATTCTTTTCTGTTCTGTCGCTTCTCTCACCGTGACCTTCTCCTCATCAGGACCTGCATGGTTACGGAGTAAAGTCAGATATCTACAGTTTAGGTATCGTTGCCTGTGAGCTGGTCAGTGGCAGGGTGCCTTTTCAGGACATGGCACCCACTCAGGTAATGAAAAAAACAGCATGTGCATATTAATTGTAAGTCAGTTTACTGTAGACTGGACGCTGTTGTTCTCTGTTCAGATGCTGCTTCAGAAGCTGCGCGGCTCCCACTGCTGCCTGCTGGACGTGGCCCCCTTCCCGCTGGGCGAGCTGGGGGGCCTGAAGGTGTCGCGGTCTGGGGTGGACTCCGGCATCGGGGAGAGCGTGGCCACTGGAAGCCTGACACACAGCGCCACTGCTCCTCCCACCGACCGACCTCAGAGCCCCGGACCCAAGAACCACTCGGCCACCCTCCACAACCTGGTCCAGATGTGTCTGCAGCAGCAGCCCGAGCTCAGGTCCTTATTCTAAAGGAAGTCAACAGAATTTGAAAATCTTATATGAACACAAGGTTGTGCATGGGACCGTGTTTACCATGTCTTTCTCTTCTGTAGACCGTCAGCATCTTCACTGTTGACCCACGCCTTCTTCAAGCAGGTGGGTTTCCTTCCTGCCTTGTCTCGGGAATTTTGTGTGGATGATCATTGAAACAACAGCATGACGTTGTGTCTTGCTGTTGTTTGAGCATTGTGTTGTTGTCCCACGACAGGTGAAGAGGCACAGAAGAGACTCCTTCCTCAGCCTCATGTACCCAGCGGTGCCGCTCACCAGCCCCGAGGACGCTCCAGTATCCTGCCCCCCCGGTCCGTCCTGCCACGCTCTGACAATGCCCAGTGCCGACACTCCCGAGGCTGTGTGGGACTTCTCCTAACCCGCTCCCTTTTTTTCCAATCCCTATCCCAAGATTGCTGAAAGCCATGACTAGTAAACCAAACTCAAGACAATCAAAGCAAAGTGGCCAAACTCTACTGTTCTTTCATTTTGTTATTATTACTAATCTAACTCTCTGAGCCTTTTTAGTAGATTTGTTTAAACGAGTTAATCTAATGCATATGTGGATTTGGTTGTTGGTGACAGTGAAAGTGCTGGATCGAAGAAGCTGCTCTGGTAATGCACTAAGTATCCATAATAATAATAATAAAGATAAGGGACTATCGATGAGTCACAGGAGAACAGATTATTAGTTGACTACTAATCACAATCTGACTATGAGGGCAAAAGGCAACTACGAGTTAAAGGAATCCAGCCAGATACACTTCATCATTAAACACAGATATTTTGTATTTTGTGTTTGTGAACAGTTTACGTTTTGAACACAGTATTTTGTTTCTACAGTGAGTTTGTCCGTTAAAGTGTTATGTCTTCTGACTGTGAATGGTTAATACTGTGGTACAGAAAACAGTGGTTTATGACTCCTATGTGCAAATATGTTCACCGATATCAGAGCTTTTCACTCCAGAACCTGCCTGAGAATCAATGCGTTTGTTTTTTGGAGACTGACAGTATAACAGTGATAGTTGTCTGTACATTTGTTGTCATCCACTGCACCCAGGAGGTTGCACAAGCTAATTCAGCAAGCAAAATGTAAGAACTCCATGGCAACAGTACACAAAGTTGCAACTAAGCGCAGAGATCTCAGCTATCAAACATGGCGGTACATCCTGTTTTTACAGCATCAAATAATTAATTAAAACCAAGCTTGGCAGAGGAATTACCACTTGAACATAGATCATAACACACGTAAGAACTACTTCAAATGACAGAAAACAACTGATCAATTTACCAGGTTATTTCAGTTTACAAAACTGACCTTGATCACAAATGTAAATATATATCTTGCTGTATGTTTGAACATGTATGCCCCTGTATTCTTGTATATTCATCTGAAATGTTTGCCTTTGAATTAATAGGATAAGGTGCAACTTGGCTTCTTTAAAAAGAAGCACTTGAGCAATATAATCTATCTCTCTATGTATCATTAGTGTTTCCTGCAGGAGTTAGGTTATAACCCACCAGTAGAGACACTAGATGAAGGTAATCACCTTCCCTGATCATTAGTGATAAGGCAAAAGAGAGATATCTCTACTCTGTGACTCTTACACAACAACGCCTTCATGTTCTATTGAAACCTGATTTCTAAATATGGTGATTGATCTCCTAACTGTGACAAAGTGTACTGTGTATAGCAACTGTGATTTGCAGTACATATCAAACCTGGTAGCTGTATGAGCCTGATATATACACACATAAATGATATGTATCAATAAAAAGAAAATGGATTTCTTAACTTCCCTGTCTGCCTCAATTTATTTCTTTATGGTTGTGGATTTATCTGTGTGGCAACTTGAGGAAACAAAGTAAACGGTCACTGGCACAGATCTGGACCCGGATACAATAAGATATGAAAGTTATTTATAAGAAATTTAAACTATATTTAGTCTGAAAAAAATAATTGTCAGTTTTTGGCCTGTCTCGTCATTTATGGTCACTTTTCGCCATCTGGTGGTTGATTAAAGTTACTTCAAGTGCAAAGTAAATTAAGCTTTTCATATACTACTACTACTACTGCACTACTAATACTACTACTAGTAATGTTACTACTGCTACTACTACAACAACTACTACTACTACTACTAATGCTTCTACTACTACTACTACTAATAAGTGACAAACAGTAGTTATTTGAATTCTCCGCCAGGTGGCAGTCAAACATATGGAGAGTGTGCAGCGACCCTCAAAGTCCACATCGACAACGTAAAGGAGAAGAACTGTCGCAATCACTTCGAGCATGTTTGATAAATGCTATAAACATTAATTTCACGTCTATTGAACCTAGTTTGCATTTTAATGTGATGCAACATACACACATGAGATTGCAATGTAATTTCAAACAAGGGTGTGTTGATTAGTTTTCGTTAAATGTGTGTGTGTTGTCGCGGGGTAACATCCGGTTTGCCTACCAAATTAAAGGTTGGTCCAACGACGTGTCCAACGACGTCAATCCGGTTTATTACAAGTATCTTTAATATTTTATTCATATCTTTTATGAAGTTTCGGATTCAGTTTTATATTTAAAATGAGAAAAAATTGTCAGACATGCGTTTCCACCTTTTCAACAAAAAAAACAAATTTATCATATTTCTGGTTTTATCTTATTTTACATCTCCTAGCCATTTTTCTGTCAATCCAGTTCATGACAAAGTGTCGCTTATGTTGTATCCATATTTTTTTGTGAAGCTTCGGATTAATTTTTATATATAAAATTAGAAAAATATGTCACTCCTGCGCTTCTTACTTTTCACCACCAGAGGGTGCTTCAACAAACAAATCTAAATTCATCATATCTCTAGTATTATCTTGTTTCACATCTTTTAGCCACTTTTCTGGCAATCCAGTTTATGAAAAAGTGTCCCATATATATTATCCATATTTTTTTATGAAGTTTTCGCATTCACTTTTAAATTTAAAATGAGAAAAACATGTCAGTCTTGCATTTCCTCCTTTTCACCACCAGAGAGTGCTTCAACAAAAAAATCACAATTCATCATATTTCTAGTTTTAACTTATTCTACATCTCCAAGCCACTTCTTTGTCAATCCAGTTTACGAAAGAGTGTATGTAATATTTTACACATATTTTTTATGAAGGTTTAGATTCAGTTTTATATTTAAAATTAGAAAAACATGTCAGTCCTGCGTGTTCTCCTTTTCACCACCAGAGAGTGCTTCAACAAAAAAATCACAATTCATCATATTTCTAGTTTTATCTTATTTTACATCTCGTAGGCACTTTTCTGTCAATCCAGTTTATAAACATTAAGTGCTCCTAATATTGTATAAATTTGTTTTATCAAGCTTTAGATTCAGATTTATATTTAAAATTACAATTCCAATAGGGCCTCCCACTGTTCGGTGCTCTGGCCCTTAATAAAGTGTGTCTCTTTGCATTGAGGTGTTAGTTTGTTTAACATCTTTCACGTCGGTCATTTCCGAGTGGACTCTTATTGTGAAGGAGTGGTCGGGACAGGAAGTAGCTGCTGGATGTTCCGCGTGCAGCTGATGTTTACGTTGACTTGACGCATTAGCCCCAGTGACGGTCGGTCTCTGCTGCTCAGGTGCGTGTTCCCCCCCACATCTAACCGGGTTTAACCCACTTTATACCTCGTATATGTGCTCAGGTGTGTGTGTGTGTTCGTGTCAGACGTGTGTAGCTGGGGTGACTCCAGAGGCGTTTCTGTCACATGAGGAGGAGGAGGAGGAGGAGGAGAGAGGAAGGCTCAAAGAAAACCTGAAATAGGGCTTTTTTTGACAGCTAGCATCTAAGCTAGCTTGTTCAGGTAAGGTCGTCTGTAGCCGTCATGTCCGCCGAGCTGTCACCGGCTCCTTGCTGCTTATTTGAGGCAGAAATACACACGGCTGTTGGTGTGTGTTGTTGCCGTATAGTTAAAACCTCCACCGTCGGTCCGGTCCTGCAGCTGTAAGGGAGAAAGTCCCCTGTTGTGTTGCTGCTGCTGCTAACAACACAATCCTCCATGATATGTCATTCTGTGTGTTGTTGTCATCCTCCGCAGTGTGTGAGTGTGTCCCTCCGAGCTGAAGAAGTGGAAGCTCGAGCCCAGCTGCTCCGACTCCCCTCGGGGACTCTGCTCCTCTCCTCCGCCATGGAATAACATATTTGGGGGGAAAGTTTTGCCTCAACACGTCAACCATCGCCCTTTTCCTGGATCTTTGAAGGAGAGTTACACTTTGACAGACATGCTGATGATGAGAATGATGATGAAGATGATGATGATGAGCAGTGATGCCCAGCAGCAGAGGTTCAGCTCATGACTGGAGAGCATGAAGCAGCCAGGGAAGTGACCTCGGTGGACACTATAGGCCGTGGGTGCTACACACTGGCACCATGGCATCCAAGGAGAGACTGTACGAGGTCTGGATGCTCTACTACACTAAGGTAAGGACACAACATGCACCCAACCAGACACACACACACACACACACACACACGCACACACACGCACACACACACACTCCTTCTGTGGCTAATGTCCCAGTCTGAAGTCGTGGGCAGTGTGATGGCATCCCCTCCCTCATAAATACATCATTCTCTTTTAATACTTTGGAGTGAGTGAGTAAAATCAATATGGCATCTGCAGACAGATCATTTTAAACCAAATTGTATTTTGTTTCATACGATAAATAACAATTTTCATGAGTTAAATAGTATTTTCAGGTCATGTAATGAGTCCAACCAATATATCTGTTAACTGATAGAAACAGGTCTCTTAAGAATCCTTGCCATTTTTTATATATTTCTGCTGACACGAGCCTAACATTGACACCATCCTCTAAAAATCCATATCAAGTTTTTGCTTTTGGCCAGAGGACTCATGCAGACACAGAGAACATGCAAACTCCACAAAGAAACCAGGATTTCGAACCTTCTTGCTGATGGTCGATAATACAGGATTATAAATGGATAACTCATTGAACCATAAAATCAGGTATTACATGTTTCTATGTAGCTCATAACAGCACTGGCTAAACATCCCCAGTAACTGCAACATCTCATCATCTGTAATAAAAACATCCACACCAGTAGGGATGCTGTGTGGACACTTACCACGATCTAATATGAGGATGGGGGGGTGGGCACTGCTTCAGGGATAGTGTGTGTTTTTTGTGGTGCAGACGAATGAATGACTCTCTAGTAGGGACAGCAGCCCTTGAGTCAGCTGTTGGCTAGATTTAATTCACTGGACGATGCAGCATGTTCGCGACTTGGCGTCCAATCAAAACGGTCCGCCTGAGCCTCTACTCACGTGAGCCAGGCTGCAGTCACACACTTTCTCCACATAGTAATCCCTCACAATCACACACACACACACACACATAGATTACACACCAAGCTGTTTCCTGTAAGTTTCGGATGTGATATTGAATAATCCACAGATGTTGACACAAATAGAATATCTAATGCCCATGTTGTGGGTGTTTTTGTGGGTTCAGAGGTACTAGAAGTATTCAGGCACACTGCTGCTCGCAATGACTTGTCACAGTAACTTGCCAAAAGGCCGCCAATTGCTGCCAGCATACACATTACATTTGCTCTAGCAGGAGTCTGTATTTGCATTGACTTAGTATTAAACTGCGACCAAGGATCATTTCATTCCATCCTGGCTGTGAGCCAAGGTCCACAGGGCCAGTAGTTCTCTTTGCATGAGGCAAAAAGAAGCTGAGAGAGAAGCATTTAAAATATATATGTGTGCAGCAGAAAGTGTCTCCCTCCCGGAGCAGCTGACATGTCGGGTATGGCTGGCGGAGTGTCTCTCTTCTATGTGTCTGTATGTGTGTGTTGCCAGGATATGTTGCCTGTGAGCAGAACTTGCAGTCACGTGGACATAAAATCAGATGAGGAATATCTCTATGAGAGCCCTGAGACCCTGGGTCCCACCAAAGGGTTAATGTTTCTACATACAACCTCATGGCTTCACATCCCATTCGCAGCCTCTTGTTGTCTCAGGCGACGATTATCTTATCTTAACTGTGCGTTAGAAATCAAGACGCCATCTATTTAACAACACATGTAATCTACCTACATTATCCAGGGTTTACATCACTGAATGTTGTTGGCATTTGGGTGGTTAAACTAAATTGATGCACATTTCAGTCCGAATAGAACCATAGTACTGCAACTTTGAACATGGAAGTAGACTCTCCTTCCCCTCATGTCCTTTGTCGGTGTAATGATTGACAACAATAGAGACAACATGACTGCCTGTAATGTCAGAGGCTAACGCTGGAGCTCTTCCCCCGAGGAGGAGTCAAGTCAGATGTTTGCTGTTGACAGTAGAGGCCGGCTGTTTTAGAACCAGCTCATCCTGCTCTCACACCACAACACCAGCAGCCCTATCCCACCTTAGTTCTTCCATATCTCTGTGTATCACCTTTGTGCACCTGATTATCATTGGCTTCAGCTCGTGGGCTTGTTCTTAAACAGATGTGTGACGCTTGTTTAGGAATAGTTCTGCTGAAGTTGTGTTTCAGGTCAGAAGAGGCAGCTGGTCAATATGTTGTTGGGTGGGTGTCAATACACAAGAAAATGTACATAGCAAGTGGGAGGCGGGACACTCCTGTTTTTATTTACAGCACATCAACACTGGCATTGACCCAAAAGCTTCTTGGAGCTGTAGAGGGCTGAGGGGTCACAGCCGATACCTTAGACAGTTACATAACAAGCGATCCTCTTAGCTGCCTGTCACTGTGTTGTCCTCCGAGCAGAGGGAAACCGCTGGTGCACAGTGGCAACAACACAACCCTGCAGCAGCTCTCCACTCTGTTTCACCAGTATAAGGGCTTGTCAGAGAAAGTAGTCTTTAACTGACTCCTCCTGAATAATGCTAGTTACTCTCTTAAAGCCTTCTCGTCTTCTGCAGAAAAGCCGCTTTAATGCCCAACCACAGGGAACACGCCTCAACAGACTCAGGGAGTCATTTCGACCTCCAGCGCGAGTCCTGTATCGTAATTTTGGTGGAGAAATCTGCAGTCTTTAAAAAAAAATTGTCACCAAACCAGGACTTTCTGGTTTTTAAGATTCACAGAAACAGTCATCCTGTGTGATTTCACCCCACCCCGACCAACAGCAATTTGCATAAACCCACTGCACTGAATGGGAGTCATGATTTAGTGAGAGGATTGGCAAAAGAGCAGCAGAAGGAAAATAGACGGGGGGAGAGGGGGAAGGGAAGTGGAAATAAAAGTGAACAGTTGAGCACGAAATGATGGACGAGGAGATAGTGCCAAAGTTTCACATATTTGTATATAATATATTATGTAAGTAGATTACTTGGGTCTCTGTCTGGCTTTGCTGCTCGTTTGCTAGTTACGATCTAATCTCTGCATAAATGTACACACACACACACACACACACACACACATGCATGTGTCTTTACACCAGCCACACAAGCTACACACTTTCAGGAACTGGTTTATGTGCTGGTATGCAAAGTTTGTCCCCTCAGGTTAGATTTCCTTCTCGCTGCTTCTCCCTGCAGTCTAAGCTTCTCATTTTCCTCTGTGCTATGTATATCTCTGGAATAACAGTGATGTCAGTGATATTGTGTGTCAGACATGCTTGATTTTACTTGCACCCCTCCCACCCAGTGTCTATATATACACCCCCAGCAGTGACGTCACGGCCCGAGGAGTTGTCACTGAGTGCCGGGCTGTGATGGTGCAGGAACGGAAAGACCACAGACCTCTTTAAAAGAACCAACAGGGAGTGGACCTTTCTGACTTTTTTTTTAAGTGACTCCATGCCTCTTCTAAAAGCCAGGTCACCCACAGCCACCCAATCTAAGCGAGTAGCCACCCGACCAGTTGTCTCACCACGCCTGTCTGGAAAGGTGGAGCTTGTCTGGCTGCCAACTTCTGCAGCAGCACTGTGTATACAAGCATTTTATCTAACCATAATAGATGAATGAAATCAAATTGTGTCCTTTTCAGTTAGTTGTAAAAACTACTGGAGTTGGCCCAGGGTGTTTTTGCAATAACTGTTTTATTTAAAGTAGTAATTATTGTTTTTATTGTCGGGGTTTACGACGTGGCTGACTTTGGTATAATGTGGTTTCTGGTTCACTTCCTTTCAACCTCTTGGTTTCTTTAGGCAGTAAAACTTATTAGTAAGCCAATTATTTTGCCCAAAGGAACCTTCATTTATAGTCCATGTGGATAATCTCCTAACAGGCACTTATTGCACTACATATGTGGCCACATTGTTTACATCTGGTGATCTTATGCATCAGATCAGTTTCCCACCTGTCTAGTCTGACGTTTAGTTAGTTCCCTTATTATCAGTTTTTATCTGTTGCTATGACGCAGGGCTGGCAACATGCTGTCAGTCGGAAGGTTGTGATATCACAGAGCAGGTCAGCAAATAGCTCATGTTTTTCAGAGTGTGGCATCTCTCATATAAAAATGCGTGAGAGCTGTCTAAAGACATTGATCCCCACTTTCACTCAGGGCAGCGTAACACTTCCCTTCTGTGGGTCAATGGGGATTCAAGGTTTCCAGAATGAAGTACATTGATCTGTTGATGGAGTAGAAAATAAATAATAATGTATATACATCGGAGAGGCATGTGATCCTCTTGTGGGAATTGTTTTTTTTTCCATACACACTGGGACACTAGATGATTTTGTGATCTGGGACAAGGTGATTGTTGTTTTTGTGTTAGGATTCCTACTTGTACATTAGGGTCATTATGTCTGGCCAGTGATGAAGGCCAAGGGTAAGCAGAGCCATGTAGGGCAGGGTGTGTCCCTGCCTGCAACAGTCCAAACACTCAATGGGCATCTGTGCTCTGGAGCTGCTGCCTAAAAAGAGGACATTCTTTCTGACACACACACGCACACACACAAGGCAAACAAGTTTTCCTCAAAGATGTTTTCTCGATGCATATTCTAGTGTTAATTTCTTGGGTGAGTTTGGATGTAATTAGTTATTTGATGCAATAAAAACAGGGAGAAGCATCATGATTGAAAGTTGAGACTGACTCATGTCTGGTCGAGCATGTGTATTGGTGGGACCTTGCTAGCGACCGCTACTTTACAGACTCGTATCAGGGATGTTTTGGCTTGGAGACGCGTCGTCCATCTTTATTTACAGTGTATGGAGTGAAGCTGCAGGCTCAAATCGTCATGCAGTTTTCATCCACAGTAACATCCACATGAATATGTATGACAATTGACTATCCCTGAAGTTAAATAACAGCTGCGTCAGCATTCATAAACATTTTTGTCTCCTCATAGTCAGTGATTCATGCAGGTCTTTAAAGTAACACAGGAAAAAGAAGCACACAAAGGCAACATGTCATGTTCTCTCAACAGAATGTGTTATTCACACGTGGCTGTTGTCCATTCAGATATTTCTCTCCCTCATTTCTTCTGTCTCTCCTCTCTGTTTCTCTCTGACTCACACACACACACACACACACTCACACAACCGAGGCCAAAGTCTCAATATTGTTCTGATGACTTCACAAGGAACTGCAGAGAAGCTGGTTTCCTCCTTCATTCTGGCTGGTTCCCACTCTGACACGCAGACAGAAGCAGTCAGCCTCACAATTCCTACTCCCACTCTTTAGCCACATGGCGCCGCTATCCTAAGAACCCCTACCCTAACCCTCATTTTCTATTAATTTCCAAGCTCTAATCTGCACATTCTTTAGTTTTCAAGCAGAACAAACGGTGGCCATTTGTGCCAATCCAGGTGGGGATAACTTTATTATAGGGAAGACATAGCAGCAGTGATAGTACAATAAAATACGTTAAAGCCAGATAAAGTCAAGATAGGCCCATTAGCAACCCACTGTGAACATGAGCACTGTTATTTTGTCCTAATTTGCATTTTGTTCTCGTTCCCCATGTTTGTTTCCTGGGGTAGCTTTAAAGCTGCTCCGCTTTATTTGCTGGTTATCTTAACCTCAGGATAGGAGAGGTTATCTTATAATTTACTGCAGATACTTTCTCTTCTGAGTGAATCCTAATGGTTTTAACTTTCATCTAACTCCTGTGAGTCTCCCAAGTTTCTGTTTTGGATAAACAGTCATGACAAAATAGCTTCAAATTATAATTTTAATTAATGGCTTCCATAACAAATACTGTTCAGACAATGCTACCAAAAGCACAATATACTGACTGGTGTTATAATCTGACCCAATCACCTCTTCAGTCCTCTTGACCCAGATTGCTTATTGGCACCCTCCAGATGGACCAACAGCATCTGCAGGGGTTGTTGTGTGCAAGTGATTACTCCTGTATGATGAATTAAAGACCCCGTCCAAGCTGGTTTATTCACACATCCTGCCACCTGGATTTAAGACATGCACTAGGCTCCAGGAATTGTGTGATGATTTGATACTTTTCTCTATTTCATATCCCCCTCTTGGTCAGATCCATTGAGTGTAATAATTGGAGATAAGTTTGTCTGAATAATTGCTTATTTCTCTCATAGAAAAATAACATGTGTAGCATGATTAAAGTCTAAGCTTCCCTCAGAACAATGACTATTGTTCATCCAGCTCTATCTCTCTCTGTTCCTGCCTGTAAAACATTTTACTCCCTAATCCAGGACATAGCAAATGTGTAGTTACTGCCTAAGTCATGTGTTGACAAGTGGTTGACATAGAGGTGACTCATTTCTGTGTTCATTGTCAGTTAAAGCAATGATTCCGGTCATAAAAACGGACACTTTTTGAAACCATTTGTATTCTATTTACTTTATAGTCCCTACATCTTGCTTGTCGAGCAGTTTTACAGTGAAGTCACGTGTGTTTGTAGTTCTTGTGTTTGTTTCTGACGGTTGAGGGGAATTTACACCAGTTTTACTGGGACCCTGCCAGCTGAGCCAGGCCAGCGCTCCTCTGTTGCGGATTTTGCCTTCTCATCCGTGTCTGGTTCCAGGAATTTAGGAAATGCAGATCAGCCCACTGCTAAACTCCCCCCCCGCCGCCTCAGAATGTAGTCAGGTCTGTTTTCCACTCTCAACAGGTGCATGCTTTAGCTTTTGCTCCCTAGAAAGACGAGACACACACACCTGAGACATTCCTGCTCTTTTGTGTTTCACATGCTTAGGTAGTAGCTTCATAAAGAACTGTATCCCAATTTATTTTTCACTAACTTATTATTTAAGTCCTTTAAGCAGTGAAAACATGTCTTAAGCATTATATAAATTTGGTCACATCTATTGTCACTTATTTTAAATTACAGTGCGCAAAAAGCTTGTGGCTTATTGTTGCATAGTGTGGAAGTCACAGTGATTACTTATGTATGCATAATTAATGTAATTAAATTGTTTGCTGCCAACAGTTTATGTATTTTAACTTATTTTTTGAACAAAGTCCACTAACCATTCTCTCCCTCTTCCTCTTAATTGCTCTTTACTCCTCCTTCTCTCTTTCTCTTATCTTCTCAGAGGGATCCTGACTACTTGAAGCTATGGTTGGAGATTTTCATCAGCTCCTATGAGCGATGCCTAGATGTGGACTTTGAAAAGCCACCTTCAAGGTAACCACTGGCAAACTGAGGGTCATTATAAATTATACAAAAATGTTTATATATGTATTAGTTATTTAAGTCATCTTCAATCAAGCAAGAAATTGGGAAAATAATATGATCAGGTTGTATATGCAACAGAATAGAAGACTGAAACTGCACTGGTTGGTTGAGGCTATCTAATTTCTGCTATTTAGTCCCGTACTCTCACCTATGAACCCGTCTTACTCCATTTTCCCAATACATTTAATACTGTTAACAATGCACCATTGTAGTTATGTGCCTAAGGTCATCCCTGGTAGACTCAGACCTACCTTTTCATAAATGCATCAACCTCTGCGTGACCACATGCTGTGAGACCTCCACAGCACAAACCTTGTAGCACAGCCATATCAGATGCTTCTGTGCAGAGCGGACACATTAAGTTGCAGGTTATGCTTCAATATGTGTCGACATGGGAACATAAGAAAACGTTTGCATGTGGAGAAAGGTGAAGTCTGCTGATGTCTTGGCTTTGCTGTCAGCTGTGGTTGCATGAAGGAGGGTCGTGTGAGGGTGAAGTGGGGCGGAGGAATATGTCTCCTATCTGTTTAGCTTTTCATCTCTTTCTTTTCTCTCCCCCCTCCCTTGAGTCATTATCTCCCATTTCCTGCTTTCACTCCAGCTCCCTCCTTCATCTTCCTTTCGCTTCTGCCACTTTACCTTTTGTCCCCCTCCTTTTCCCCTCATCCTTCCCTCTTGTTCCTTTCCTCCACAGCTGCCACATCTGTCCTGCGCTCCCACTGACATTTATTGCATTTGTTTGGCTGCTCTCTCTCTCTCTCTCTCTCGATCTTTCTCTGTCACATGCTGTTTTTCCATGAATACATGCAGGCATGTGTGTGAAATTCAGTGAACACAGAGCAGGGTCTCTTCCTGCAGCAAGGCATCCATAATGAACCTCTTGATATAAGTATGGTGCAGTAGGGTTTCCTTCTCTCTAATGGAGATTCCTAGTCATCTTGCTTTGGTGATTGTGTCTATTTCTCCAGGCCAGAGGAGGTTCCCCCGGTTTTGACCCTCCTCCCAGACAACATACTACAGGTTGTGCGCCACCAGCTGCTGCAGTGTGTCCAGAAAGCCTCCGATGGCCTTGAGTCTGAACAACAAAACCTGGCTCTGCTGCTACTCAAATTCCTGATCATCATCTGCAGGTGAGGAGAGTAAACAGACACATAAGCTTCTTTCAGACATACACTGACATCTGGAAAGTTTCCTGAAATTGTCTGAAGGGGTTGTATGTAAGAGTACAAATGTCAAGGTCAGTTGCTCTGGAGATTTTCCAGAACTTTTCCTGAAAGACCCTCAGAGTAAGCTTTATTTGAAGAGATCCTATGAATCCGGTTTTTACTTCCTGTATGTGTGTTTCTAAAAGGAACCTGTCCAACGTGGAGGAGATTGGCACTTGCTCTTACATCAATCACATCATCAACATGACAACACTCTACATTCAACAGGTCTGACTCTGCCCTATTTTTTACTCTAATTTCTAAATTCACTTTTTGCCCGGCACAAACTTTTTAGTATGCTGTTGAATGACACATGTTTTTGTTTGTGTTGATGCAGCTCAAGAGCAAGACCAAAGAGAAGGAGATGGTGGACCAGAGTCAGGCGGAGGAGTTTGTCCGTCATGCGCTGGCATTCTGCGAAAGCCTCTACGACCCTTACCGCAACTGGAGGCATCGATCCTGCGGGTATTAACATCCACTAGAAAAGAATACAAAATCTGAATAAAATTTTCCTTTCCTTTTCATTTGTTTGTTTGTTTCATGATTCTTTACGGTTTGTCCTTTCTTCTTCCAGGGAGCAGCTGGGTACAGTCGAGAGGAGCAGACAGAAGTACAAGGCAGCTCCACTCACTGTTGAGTTCGTTCCCTTCTTTTACCGTAAGTCTCTTGTTTGTCACTCCACTTCTCACACTTTTCCATGTAAATACTCATGCGGCAGAGATTGGCATCCATAACCGGAAGGTGATCCCGAGCTCCTCCACTTTGCATCGTCCTCGGACCGGACGTTGAACCCCAAATTGCTAGTTATCACATAAGCTCCTCTTTCTCCATCTTTTTATCTCCCATGCCGTCACTCGCTCCCTCTCTCCCGCTCCCTCCGCCTCCACCTCTTTCCTCTTCAGGTCCAGCTGAATCAACTCTTTGTAACCGTGTTCTGTTTGCGAGGCGGCGAGATGAGCCGATAGCGAATGGTGTCTGTCTAGGCACTCCAGCAGCACTGGTGGCCATTTTAAACAAACAATCCATTCTGCCCTGTGTGGCTGCGGTTTTCTCCTAGAGATAACACCCAGTGCCAAACCTGACAGACTGTGTGTGTGTGTTTCTCCCCATGCATTTTCAAAAAGTGTGGGGTGAAAACTGTAAATACCGAACACTTTTTTTCCCTAGTGTATTTGCTTAAAATATTGTGGATTAAGTAAATCTAATTGCGGCGTGATAGGGATAAAGGAACCAGACATCACGGAGCCAAGATGTCAGGATTCTCCTCACCAATTGAACCTGTTGACAGATGAGTTAATGGATGACTGGGACCACACTGACCCAGAGGTCACTGGCAGGACCGGCACATGCCTGCACTGTGTGTGCTAACTGTCTTATCTGGTATCACTGAGCTTCCGTGCGTGAGCATGTGTATCGATGAGACAGAGAAGATAAAGGCGTGTCTGTTTGTGTGTTTAGTTTATAGACAGAAGTGCAGGGACCGTGGTTGGGAATAGTTTGGCTTTGTAGTTATGTTGTATTTGCATGGCTGATATGTGTTTGTGTGTGTCTTATTTCCAGAGTGCTTCCAGGAGAGCGAGCACCTGAAGGAGAGTCTGAAATGCTGTCTGCTGCACTTGTTTGGAGCCGTAGTAGCTGGTGATCAGGTAAGCGTCTGGATGAACTGGAGGTCAGTGTTTACCTCACAGGATATTGGCTTGATTCAAATCCAGCTGGTAATGGATTTGTTTGGAAAGTGTTCAAACATGATACCACATTCATTCAGTCAAAGTAAAGCTGCTGACTCAGGCTTTGAGTTTTTTTGGCCAAAAATTACCCATCCATCCATTTTCTATACAGCTCATTTATACAAGTTGCGAGGGGGCTGCTCTGGCTTCTGTTACTCTAAAAAAAAATAGTTCCAGTTTCCATGAAACCACAACTACCCAATTTAGATTTCTGTGTGTGCACAATAAACAAACAGCATGTACTTTAATAATTACTTCAGTTAGTACATTCGACTTTTTAGCATAATCCTCTCTCCAATCAGCAAATAGAGGAAGTAAAATATTTAATATAAAAACTAGTATTTATGATGTGCAGTATCTTTTTCCTCTATTGTCAGATATACTTTAATAAATCTTTGGCTAACCATACAATGGCTGTACCCTTCCTGCTCCTCTCATCTCCCATTCCTCACTTTATTTCCCCTCCTCCACACCTTTGTCCCTGGCAGAGGAATGCTCTGCTTGCCATCTCTCCGGCCACCATGGAGGTGTTAATGCGGGTGCTGGCCGACTGCTCCATGGGTAGCTGCCCCTCAGACGAGGGCGAGGACTGGGACAGTGAGGCCCCCGACCGAAAGGCCCTGCTGACTCTTGGCTGCCTGCGAGAGGTTGTACAGCGCCTCCTGGCCTCCAGCTCTGATCAGCGGCAGGTGGAAATCGCCTCAGTTCTGGAAAACTACTTCAAGCTGCTCAACTCAGACCCAGCAGCTGTGGTTGCTGCTCTACAGCAGCAGCAGCAGCAAGCCAAGGGCAGAGTGCAAACACTGGGCCGTCACTGGGAGAGCCGATTTGTGGCGCTGCAAGTGAACATGCTTGGTAGGGAATTAATAATGGTGACCTTCGTCTAAACTTTTATGATATTAAGTCTATTCTGTTGACCTGTTCCATTTTGTTGAGTCTATTTGCAAAGATTGAAGCTGGTATTAGTTTATTTGATTCATTCCACCATCTGATTTTATATCTGTGCTTCTTTTTCTCTCTCTCTGTGTCTGACTTCCTCTCTCCACCTGTCTCTTTGTCTATCTGCCTCTGTCTATCATTCCTGCTGTCTCTTAGACACCATCAGGGACATGTTCCTGTGTTCAGACAGGCCAGTTCTACAAGCCATCTTCCTCAATAGTAACTGTTTCGAGCATCTGACACGACTGCTGCAGAACAGCAAGGTAACTGCACAACTCTTTTTTTTTATTTAACCCTGAATATACAGGGATGTGTATGGCTGGATCTTGTTTTTTTTTAATTCCTCTGAAATGTTTGTTCTCGTTTTTATCAGCCAAATGAAATATTAACTTATTAGTAGCATTTGAAAATATCTCGTATCTGATATTCCAAAAGAAAGGACGTCTGCTTCCCACCCCTCCTTATGACAGCAATAAATATGGACATGGTGAGCTCAGATGTGAAGATGCATTGAGGAGGATTTGAGATCTGATCACTCAGACCTCATTTGGAGGTGGTCTGGGTTACATGTGGCCACATTTTTAGCCTTTTAGCAATTTAGTTGACGTCCTCTGCGCCGCTACAGTTTCACAATAAACCCAAAGTTTTACACTTCTCAGTGTTTCCCCTTTAACTGAATAATTTATGGCCACATCCACAATATTAACACTGACCGCCACATGTTGATTTTTATCTATGGGTAAAATCTTATGTCATTCCAAAGCTATGCAAATTGATTCAGTCAGCCCTCGGCTGCACTCTCTCTCTCTACCTATCTCTCACAGCGACTCACAGACACACACATTGACAGTAGACCTATAAACTCAGGTCTTTGCAAAGAGAATAAACCTAAGTATTTATTTGCATATAGAGTGAGGAAGTGAGATCTGATGACAAGTGGTCACAGGAGAAGAGACACATTGTATTGTCAGTGTGACATGATCTCTCAGGATGGATATTAATACCAGGTCTGACCAGGGTCATTAGAAATGATGGTGCACTTAAAGGTGCATTTGGTCTTGCAAGTCTCTTTCAGATCCAATACAGTGCCTCAATCTTAAAAAGATCTAGTAGTAACTGTTGATGCCATTAAATTAACTGGCGTAAAAAGGACACTGTTTAGTATTTCTTAAAGTGTGAGAATGAGCATTTTATTTCCACATTGCATGTTAACCTCCCCACAGCAAGGCTGGATCACCAACACGCCTCCTCACAGTGACCCTGCTGAGGGTCATGGCTGTAAACCTTAACCGCTCACCCTCTCCTCCACTTCCAACATCTTTCCTCCCACTGCACCTTCCTCTTGTCTCTTCCTTGTCTCCATTTTCTTTGTCTATCAACCTCCCTACATTGCTATCTTGACATGTTGCCTGTTGTGTGTGTGTGTCAGCTGGTTAATGCTAGGTGCACGGCGGCAGACAAGGACCAGAAAGATATTACCAACAACAGGTTACTGACAGCAGAGAGGGACACTCAGGTACCGCCGAGAAAGCCCCCACCCCACCTCATCTCAACCCCTCACCATCCATCCACCTACCCCTCACCCTCTACTGCTGCCAAGTCCCACTACCTTTACCTAACCAGAGCCAGAGAGCCTCTCCACAGCAGGACATTCACCCTGCTACATGTAATTGGGTCACATTTTAATAGAAAAAAGATTATCCACTCATAGAAGCACTGAATTGTCATAGTTGAGCTGAGCCATCCTGACTCTGTAAACTCTTCTTATTTGATTATTCAGGCTCTCTTCTATGAAGTGCAGAAAGTTGGAGAGTAGCTTGAAAGATGCGAGGACACATGTTGGTCTTTAACAAGCTCAAAACCTCACAGTGCCTGTCTGATATACCTCAGGACTTTTTTATGAATGGTGCCATGTCAACTTGTCAGCTATGTCACTGAATCATCTCATGTGCACAGAAAGGTCACTTGTTGCCCTCAGAGTAGAACAGCTTTCATTCTACTCTTTGTACCTCCTACTCACAGAGCTTCCTTTTATAAGGTATAATCCTCTCCATTGATGTGGATAATAAGAATACAGGTGGACAAACCTGAATGAAGACAAACACACACACACATCAATGTGCCTTTGTCGTAGAGCAGCTGTAATCCGATGCAGCTTTTTTCATTCCAGAGATCGCCAATTAAATTCTCATACACTACAGCAACTATTTAGTTAAAAACACCCGAAACAATTTCAAACACTGCAATTAACCCAAGTTACTAAAAAGTCTTGCTGTGGAGAGACGAGTCTGCCTTTGTTTTATCTCATCTATATTATTGTCGTTTTCAGTTTCCTCATGCCTCCACAGCCCTCCTCATCCCCCTCCCCACCTCCCCGCCCCACATTTTCTTGGTTTTCTGCGGTACACCTGTACTATGGGTTCCACTGGAATGCTATCACGTTGGCCTGGTGTGTGTTTGCACAGAGTTCAGTGGTTTGATATGATCTGGACTCTGTGACGATGATCTCAGTGTTTGATTTGTTTGCCACAGTCCCTCTCCAGCTGGTCCAAGACTCTCTATAGGTTTGACCAGTCTACGGCTGCATGTGAATTGAATAAAGGGGTCCAGTTCAGTGGGCCCTCGAACGTGACGTGTTGGTCATGAGCAGGACAGAGCTGGATGGAGATCTGTTTGTGTATTTTTTCATTGTCTGGATTGTATTTCATGGGTTGCATGCTTTTTGTGTGTCAGTGTGAGGAATAAGAGTCAGTGACTCCTTTCTGTTTGTGGAGGTGGGTGTTTTTATTTATTTTTGACAGAGCCAAGAGCTTCCTGCTTCAGCCACATCATCCTGCTATTATTATTTTTTTTTCCTGAAGCAGAAAGACAACACTCTCCTTATTTTCACCTTACCCTCTGCAGTACAAGCTTTTATGCCAGCTCCTACTGCAATGAAAACACCTCTAACCATCATCAATGATTTAACTTGCACACTAATTGAATCAAGCCCCAAGGCGTCCACCTAAGTCTCTCTTTCATTCCTCCAAGTGTGATGCATGTTGTTTTCAGAGCCTTAAATAAGTTGATCATTATCATTTTAGCATCACAAACCTTGTATGTGAATGTGGCTTCAAATTGAATGCATGCTCGTTGCAAGAGATACAAATAACATTCACTTGGATTGAGAGGAGATTGACCTTGTGTCCTATCGTATGTTACCAGTGATTGACCTGTATGATTTTCATTCAGGTGTTTCAAGGGCGACTAGACTCCCTCGCTGTAGCAACCATCAAAGCCCTGACAACAGTGATGCACAAATCACCAGCTGCAAAGGTAACAGGAACCTCAATACATTCATTGAAATAAAACATCAGATTATGTCCACTAAATACTGTATGTTTTGAATGCAGTATGCACTCAGGAACTAAGCTGCCTATTCCCATGTGTTTTTGGAGCTATTATCTTTTATTATTATTATCTTTTATCCACAAATTATGCACAATATTGTTTATGCTGCAGTGCAACAAATTTGACTTTTTCTGTTTGCTTCCAATCCTGCAGGAGGTATTCAAGGAGAGGATTGGCTACAATCATCTTTATGAAGTGCTCATCTCACTTGGCCAACCATCCCGTCACCTTCTGAAAGAGCTGATGAATATGGTGAGAGAAACAGGGTTCGGTGCTTGTAGACCAGTCGGCCTCTCTGCTTTTTTTATGTTTGTTGGTTCGTTGAAGTATGTTCTAACCTTCTGACGTTGCCTGCTGTGTCTGTGTTTATGTAACTGTTTCCATTTGTGTGTAGGCAGTGGAGGGTGAGCACACCTCAGTGGGGCTCCTGGGCATAAGTAATGTGGAGCCCTTACTACTGCTGGTCCAGTGGCTCCCGGAGCTGGACTTATCTGAGCTGCAACTTTTTACGGCCGATTGGCTCCGACGCCTCAGCTGCCTTAATCGACAGACCCGTGCCACTTGTGTCAATGCCACCATGGTCATGCGAGCACTGGCCGCTCTGGAAAGCCATCAACGACTACATCGAGCTTGTGCCGAGAGCCTACTGGTCTTGTTGGGCTCACTGGGTTCCCAGTCCTTGAGTTCCAGGGAATTGCTGGGGCTCATGCGCCTCCTCAGACCCCCAGAGTCCAGCCAAGCACATCCCTATGTAGGTCCTGCCCTGAGAGCCCTCCTGGCCATGGTACGCAAGCAGGGCTTGGAGAGTGCCATGCAGTACTTTGACCTGTCACCCAGCATGGCAGGCATCGCAGTACCAACTGTGCAACGCTGGCCAGGCTCTGCCTTCAGCTTCCTTGCCTGGTTGTCACTTGACCAGGACCAGTTGGGCCCACCCAGCAAGGACAAGAGGAAACAGCTCTACAGGTGAGAGGAGAAAAGTTGTGATGTGAAGAACAGGGACATTGAAAGTGAGAAATAGACTGGAGGATGATGACATTCACATAACTGTAGTTTTACATCAGCTAAATATAATTATATATAATTATAAATATTATGTAATTTATATAATAATGACAGGCTTAAAGCATCAATACATTGCATAATACCAAGTTTTGCTTGGTACTCTTTTCTGCTTTTCTTTGAACCCTGATAAAAAATCACATGAATAAAAACGTCAACACCTTCTCAAAGCATTTTTCCTTTTTTTTCATCTTGTACAGCTTCTTTACCCCGGGAGGGACGGGGTTCGAGGCCTTTATTAGCTCAGCGGGCGTGCTGGTGGTGGCCGTATGCACCAAGAAGGAGTATGTCACTGTTATGCTGCCAGACAACTGCTTCTGTGACTCTCTCTGGGTGAGTCAGCTTTAGGAACTTTCATTTATCGGAAGGGTGGGGACCACTGAAATACACAAATGTTAAAAGAATATTAATTTCCATAAAATAGCACTGACTTTGAGTCTTTCTTTCTACAGCACAGCATCGGTGTGGTGCATGTACCAGGAAAAAGGCCATTTGGACAAAGTCTTGTCTACATTTATGTTGATGGACAACAGAAACTGTCTGCCCCTCTGAAGTATCCCACCATGACAGAGGTGAGACCTTCAGTCATGTAATAATTCACTAAAATGGCCTGGCATCAAAAAATGTAGTGTGTCCTGCAGTGTGCTGCGTCTAATGTATTAATCAGTTTTATTTACATCATGTATGTTTTTGTTTGCTGACTCCATCTCGTTCTGCTCTCTTCCCCCAAAGCCATTCACGTCCTGTTGCATTGGCTCAGCAGGCCACCGCACCACGACGCCCCCGCCCTCCCAGATTCCAGATCCTCCCTTCTCCTCTACCACCACACCCACCACTCGCTCCTCGCTGGGCGGCATCCTGTCGCCGCAGACCTGGGGGGGACTGCTCGGGGGAAAGCCTGAGTCTGTGACTAAGCTTATCTCTGCAGGGACACAGGACAGCGAGTGGGGGAGCCCCACTTCCCTGCAGGGACAGTTAGGGAGTGTCATGGTCTTCCATGAACCCCTGCAGCCCAATCATATAAAAGTTTTCTGTAGTTCTGGTAAGCAGCAGGAGATGATGGAACAGGAAATGAAAGAAAAACATTGTTAGATTTCTGGTTTTGTTGCTTTCTTACATTCTCACAATTTTTTTTTACACAGGTCCAAACTGCATCTCTCCATTCAAAGCCCAGGATTCCGAACTTGGTGACCTCTCAACCAAATTGCTGCTACACTACTCACCCAAGGTGTTTCTACCATTGCAGTTTCAGCCACCCCTTCTTAAAGCTTTGAAATCAGATATCTAAACAGAACAAAGATGGGGTTCTTGGGGATTTGTTTTGGACATTTTTTAGTGAATGAAAAAGAAAGAAAGATTTTATCTGAATAATACTATTTAACTAAACATGATCCTTCTTTCTACAGGCTTGTAAAAACCCCATCTGTCTAGATCTGTCTCCAAACATGCTTCATGGACGCCTAACTGGCAACAAAGTTGTCAACTGGGATATCAAGGTGGGAAGGAATATGCAGCTCATGTTGTCATGTGTCTGTTCTGTGCTCACAGGAATATTCCAACTTGTATTGCATGGATTGTTTTATAATGAATTGATATATTATCTGTGGCAGGATATGATCAACTGCGTGGGTGGCCTGCCAGTGCTCTTCCCCATACTGGAGCAGTTGGCACTGGTGACACCTGACCAGCATGGCAGTGATCCTGCAGCTGGGTCTGATTTCATCACCCCTGATGTGACCACGCCAGCTGATGGAGACTGGGTCATTCTCCCAACCAACAGAGCTTCAGGTCTGTTTTGCCACTACATGCAATAATTTATTACTTGATTTCCCTGTTTCGCTTACCTCTTGCATCAAGACAAAGAACAGCATGTTTGAAAAAAAAAGGGATTTTTATTTTTCATTTCAGAGGCTCGTCTGGAGAAGAATCTGGTGGCCACCTTCCTGTTGGTGCTGAAGCACTTCCTGCAGAGACACCCAATCAACCAGGAGAATCTGCTCCACTCACATGGTGTCGGTACAGTGGGAGCACTGCTTCAAAAGGTCTTTGTTTATGATATTATTTCACCTCTGATAGCTTTTGTCCCTGTATAGTGTTTTTCTTTCTTTGATCCATGTTTTTCCTCTTTTTTCTTTGCATCTGTCTGTATTCCCTCATTCCCTCATTCCCTCATTCCCTAATCCTCAACTCCTTTTTCCCCACTTTTTCTTTTTCTATCTTTTGTCTTTTATCCAAATGCCTCTGTGTTTGTTTGTTTATCGAGGGTTTGGAAATCCACTATGAATCGGCATATGCACCACGGAAAAGTACAAGCCTCCCCAGAGACCAAGATCAAAAGAAATCAGATGCAGTAATAGTAGCTCGAGGCACAGTAACCACACCCTGTAAATGAAAGTTCAAATATACCACTAATGTGTTTCCCATTCTTACATGTTCCTTATTTGTTTGTGGAGAGAGTTATGGGTGTCACATTGCTCTATACATGCTCGCTTACAAGTCTCATCATCGTTTATGGGACATATTAGACACCTTTTTTACACGTTTCTTTCTATTGAAAGGCCCGTTTCCCATACTGGCTCTGATCTGTCCCTCCCCCCTTCTCACACACAAACTCTCACACATTTACAACAGATCTGAATACTGAGACTGGCTTAAAACAACATAATTTGGTCTGTGCAAACAGAAAGGAAGTACATGTTAATATTCATATCGAGCAGGGAATAGAGATCACATTCTAATGCTAGTGTGAACTGTCAAGTTAGAGCCCGGGCTCTTGCAGGACAGATGTTAATACCAAGTTTTAACAGGGATATCATTTTGCATGTGTGCTTGTAAATATGTGTATAATCAAACTAGCAGCAGTGAAATACAATCAATTATTTATGTGTGTGTGTAGCTGCCGGTGGGTCACGTGGACGTCAGCGTGCTTGTCGCTATGCAGCTGCTGATAGAGCAGGTGACGTATGAGAAGAACCAGGCTCTGCTGCTGCAGTTTCACACACATCTGCTGTTCAATTTCAACATCTGGAACAAAGGAGACTTCCCTCTACGCATTGGTGAGATTGACTGTTCAGCGTTTCCCTGTTAGAAAAAATGTTAAGCACTTGCATATCATATTTTCACAAGAGGTGTTAAATGCAGATAAATGTCAGCAAAGTCTTAGAATACTTTAAAGTGATGAAAGAGGAATCTGCGGATGCACCACCTGTGCGGTTGGATACAATGCTGCTATATTGTGTGTGTGCGTCCTTGAAGCTGTTCCATTGCTGAGCTGTGTCCTTGCTTTTTTCCCCCTATGAAGGTCACATCCAGTACATGTCCACCATCATCAAAGACAACAGGAAACTGTTTAGGAAAAAATACGGTGTCCAGTTTTTGTTGGACACTATACGCCTTTATTACGGGTGAGACTCCATATCCCAGAGTTAAAATGCATACGTCTTTTATATGTATTGTGTTTTATCCATATTTTTCTCGCCAAACATCACCATCATTTGTTCTCCTCTGTAGGAAGAACAGTAATAAAGACAGTGACCTGAGTGAGGATGACATTCGTACCGTCAGGGCATCTCTCTGTGGCCTCATCAAGTACTACATCAGCAAGGGCATGTCACAGGAGGAGATGCAAAGCATTCTGGGATACATTGCTGCCATCGGAGACGAGGACCAGGTTAGTTGATGGGGGCTTGTCCCTTTTGCACTAAATCATGCTGTCACTTAATATTAAGAGTGTCCACAACAAGGAGCAAAAAACCTCCTACAACTGAATCCAAGTAAAACATTCACTTTGAACAAAAGCTTTTTTAATTTCCATTCTTGCAGGGAACCAGTCTTTCACGCCAACATCTCAGATATTTGGAGTAGGCCAAGTTATTTTTTGGCAGTTGACACATATATTGTGAAACTGGTTAAATCCAACTACTTTTGCCACTGGAGGATTAATGTGAAATAAGATGACCTTTAGCTGCAGGATTTCTTGTTTCCGTGTTACATTTAACTTCACTGACGCCTGCACAGGAAGCTGTGAATCCCATTTCCTGCCTGGAAGCTGTTTTGCCATCCTCTCTCTTGCTTTCTGCATTATTTTTGAAAAAAAATGTCCCCCTCTGTAAACAAAATTCTTTTGCCTGAGTTTGCCTGAAACGAACGACTTTATTACTTTTTAATGTTTTCTACAGAATTTGCAATCTGATACCTACTTTGTGAATTCCATTCTCTCTTCTTTTCACACCTCTTTGCCTGTTATAGCGCTGTCTTGTTTTTCATTTTGTGTCACTTTGCATATCCTCTTACACTGCAGCACTATATATGGCAGCTTACATCACCTCTATGAAGATATGGTCAATATAACCTCATGATCCTCTTCCATTGCCAGGCATCTGCTAACTCTATGATGCTATGTATCTACTCAAGTCAAACTGACTCTTCAAATGCCGCCTCTAATCAATCATGTGAAAATGTAACTAAGAAAAATGAACAAAACGTTAAATCTAGTGAAACAAATACGTAGAACAATTGCTTTACCCAATTTACCCTTAAGCTTCACCACTATTGAGCCAATTCAGGCTCCATTCCAAACTCGTATTTTTTATGTTTTACAACTACCAAATTCGGTGAAACATCCAACCCACATTTTTGCCCTGTCTTGTAGATGGATCACCACCTTCTCCAGTAATGTAGGAATCTGTTAAAACAAGCCAACTTGACAGTGCTTGTGTTATGTTGTGTGTGTTGCAGCTGTGCAGCCTGCTGGAGTTGTTACTGAGCCTTTTTCAGAGCAGTCCGGCCAGGGACCAAATCTTCCTGCTGCTCTTTGAACCTGGGGCGGCAGACTCCTGCTATGCTCTGCTGCTGAACAGCAAACACTCAGACCGACTACGAGAGCTTGTCTTCAAGGTGGGTTGCAGCCAAGTACAACATCCTCAAAGGTTTTAAATAACTATGGAATTCTTTACGATTTTAAAGGCAGGCATTTTCAACATATTTGAATGTAAAATAGTGACTGTTGTAGAGATACGTTCCCCCACATGTGTTAATATTTGAGTGTTTTTTCTCCGCCTCTGTTCAGCTGTTTGAGCGCATGTTGCGCTGCGATCGAGTCTATGAGAAGAATAAGCAGCGCTTGAGGCTGAGAGAGGTGGGCTACGCCGGCCTGTCGCTGCTCTTCTCCGAGCTTCACATCACTCCCACCCTGATCCGCTGTCTCCTCAACCAGGTCCTCCACACAGGTCAGCGTCTGTTTTTGGAGTTATTGAAGTCTTTTTTGTTAAACTGTAAACTGGTACCTTATTTGTATAAATGATGAAGAGAGGATTTGGGGAATTAGAAGATTTTTGCAAAAATGTATCTTTGGGCTTTAAGTATTGTCTTGTGTTTTCTGCTCCTGCCACGATAAATCTTCCCTTCAGTATTTTCAGCCTGAGTGGAAGTTGAGCTTTAAGCTAATTAACATGATTGCTGCTTGAACTAATGAAATCAGTTTCATGGATCCTCATTAGTCATCACACCCAACACGATATCTCAAAAAAGCCTCAAGGGATTTTTTTCAAATTTAGAACAAACATCCATTTGTTATGGAAGATGAACTGGTTAGATTTCTATGCTCATTATGACCATAAGGACTTAATTGCTTTTTTATTAAGGATGAAGGCTGAACTTTTGGAAGAGAGGCTGAAAACATGTTTGACCAATGGACCAGATGATTAGTAGTGGCGATCAATACTGCACATACTGGATGTAAAGGTGTGTGTATCTAAAATCCACAGATAACATGGTGAACTACAAGGACCTGATGTCTCTGGTGCAGCTCACTCATCGGGCCGGACCCACCGTACGCCTCCTCGTCTGCAAGAGAGTGCGTAAACACCTGGACATTAACCTGCAGATGCACACTATTCATTAAAGTGTCTTTCATCTCACAGAAAAATGGTTCTGATATCATTTGACAGCTAGATAAACATGGAGCTTTAAAATCATGTTATGATTGCCTTTATCATGATGTTAAAAAAATACTTTTCTTCCTCTTCAGGTTTACCAGCTGCTTCAGTCCCAACAGGATGCAGCCATCCAGATTTCCAAGCAGCAATGTTGGCAAGACACCCTCATGCGGCTGTACCTGCGGGGTGAAGGGTCCTTGCCACTGCGGAGTTCTGACACCGTCAGCACCTGCAGCCTGGACCTCAGTCGGCACAGTGGCAGCAGCATCAACCGCCTGGAGCTGCCGTTGGAGAGGAGGACACGGGCAGGCAGTGCTAGCCGCCTGGACCGGCTGGAAGATGACCGGCTTAGCATGGGAGACACACGCTCTGTGGACAGCCTGGATAATGGTGACATCATATCACTGCTGGACACGCCGTCTTCCTCTGCCTCCACTGAGCCACAACTCCACGTCAAGCCCTGGGTGGTGGGAAAGTCAGGTGGCCTGACCCTGGATCTGTCCCACCTGCAGGGCTATGAGGGTGCGGAGAGTGGCAGCCAAACACCAAGCAGCCTGCCCAGTACTCCGTCGCCAGTGGAGACTTCAAAGCCTTTCCCAGGAAGCTCTGTGGATCGAGAGGCATCTTCATCCCTGACTGAAGACAGCTTCCTCTTCAGTGACAACATCTCATTGGGGGAATCCTTCAACAATGCTGAGGTGAGATGAGCAATAACATGGATATGACAGATAGCTTTAGGAGTTTAGTTTGATAGGATCTATTCCACACCCATTTCATCTTGGAAATGTCCAACTGTGACTTCGGGAAGATAAGGCCAATTAAACCCTAATTAGCCCCGAGGGCAAATCTATACTGTACCAATGTTCGGCACAGAAATAAGGAGGAGTAGAATTGAATGTTAGTGGCATTATATTTGTCAGAGTCTTATGAATTGTCTATTATCTTTGTTATATCCTGTTGCGCACTGCTGCAGTTATACATCAGAGGGATCAATAAAGTTTTGAATTATAATACTCGTCCTTTTCTATTTTTGTATGTTTGGTGTGCTGCCGCCCTCTAGCGGGCTGAGGAGGAACTGTGCAACATGCTGCTGGAGATAGTGCTGTGTGTGATGTGGCGAGGTGTAGAGGGTTCCGATGATTCTGCGTGGTTGGAGCGCGGCCAGGTCTTCTCAGCTCTCACCAAACTGGGAACTGCCAATGAGCTGCTTCTTCCTGTCGACCAAATCAAACTCTGGTCAGCCCCCTGTTAGATCACAGACTTAATTGTGGTAGTATGGACTGAATACGTCTAGAGCATCTAATCGTCTCTCTCATTTTTCTCTAGTCTCATGGAGCGAATGTTGGAATGGGCAGTGAGTGATAACCGCGAGGCATCAGCTGCCACGTTGCCACAACACACGGAGAACGCAGTGCGGCTGCTCCACATGGTACAAGACTTCCTGCAGGCAGAGGGCCTGGTCAATCCTGCTCTGTGGACGGAGAAGGTGCTGGAAGAGACTGTGACGCTGATGGACAGCCTCATGGTTTGGTACTCTGCCGGTACCCAGTGGTTTCAGCTCTCCCAAGTTGGACTGAGATTGTTGCTGGGCTTCATGGCCCAGGAAGACCCTGAGGTGAACTATTTCATGCTGTTGAATGTGTAATTTTCTTAGTTTTTTGTAAAACAAAGCACATGCATGCATGCAAAATAATACATTACCTGTGTCCCAGGTGAGTGCATTGGCCACGGCGAAGCTCAATGGTGTCCTGCAGACCAAGGAGGTGTCCAGCCAGGATGAGGCCTGCTACCTGCTGGGGAAGGTGGAGGGCATCCTGCGACGCTCCATCCAGGAGCAAACAGATGACACCTACTCTTTCTTGGTTCCTCTGCTGCGAACGCTGCTCTCCAAAGTCCACCGGCTCCTCTACATGGAGCTGCACCTCCCCCAGCTTCCTGATACCAACGGAAGCCCGTCCTTCTTTGAGGACTTCCAGCTGTACTGCAACTCACCTGAGTGGCGCGTCTACCTCGACAAATATGTATGAGATATACAATGTTGTTATAAAATTTATTTTTATTCATTTTATTAAAAGTATATTGAACCTTTTGTTATTTTTTACCCACATATTTTCGCAGATTATTCCATACATGAAGCAGTATGAAATAGAAACATTCAGCCAGGGCCATGAGACCATGGCTCTGTACTGGAAGGAGAGCTACGAGGCCTTCATGGTCAGCCTGCATAAGAGAGAGAGGGAGAGGGGCGAGAGCAAGATCCGCTTCCAGGTTAGTTGAATAAATATATAAACCATGAATAACTGAAGTCACTCGCATTTAGTTTGGTTCAAAACTTTTTCTCTTGTTTTTCAGGAGCAATTCGTGGAGCCCTTCTCACGCCGTAGCCGTCAGGAGAACTTACGCTACAACAGCATGCTGAAGCAGCAGCACAGCCAGTACAGCGCTACCCTCAGGCAGTGGAAGGCAGCGCGGAGGGGCTTGGTGTGCGAGAGAGGCCCCTGGGCTGAAAGGTACTGATGTGAACCTCTCTCACCAGCTGCATTTCTCGTAGAGATGTTCCGATACCTGTCAAATAAGCCAAAAATACCAGGGTGGGCATGGGCGAGTACATGTACCGATACGTTGAGACGTCTTTAAAGTATATTAGCTCCACACATATAGACCATTCCATTTTCTTTTCTTGGAAATCCTCTTCTTCTGGTAGAAGTTCCAAGTGTATAAATATATTTTATGCAAATATGACACGTACAGATTTAAATAATGGGTTTCTCTGGGAGTAATATAGGCATGTTTTGTAACTATTTCAGGCAGCAGGATGAGATGCACTGGAGGGTGTCCAGTGCAGAGAACTTCTCCCGCATGAGGTTGAAGCTAGTTCGCAATTACAACTTTGACTCTCACCGAGAGGCCAGCGCTCTTAGAGACAACCTTGGTAAGACAACGTTCCCTCTTTATTTGTATGAGCCTCTGTACTGCCATGGGACATTAACTGCTGCACCATATCTGCATGGCCACCTTTTAGTTTTTAATCCCCACTTGTCTGTGCTGCTTGACTCAGGTGTCCATCATCAGCGTGTAAACCCAGAGTCTCTGCTGCTGGAAGCTGTGAAGCAGGTCAAAGTCAGCGACCTGGAAGATGATATCCTGGAGCTGCCGGAGGATGACCCTGCTGCTGCTAACAACCAGTCAGTCCCCATATTCAGTAGAAGAACCTTGATCACATAACCGATACTCAGATTAGACTTACTTATCTTGTAACAACTGATTCCCTTTCCGTGTCCTGAAGGGCTGAAGCAGAGGAGGCAGGCCAGAAGGAGAAGCTGGTGCTGTGGGAGGACTGTGAGTTGGTGACAGTGGTGGATGTGGTGCCCGGCCGCCTGGAACTTACCACCCAGCACATCTACTTCTACGACAACAGCCAAGATAAGGAGAAAGAGGAAGGTGAGGGACAGTCAGATGAGAAAATATGGAGAAAACATCATAAAGCTTTAACTTGAACTAACAGTCTGCTTGTTTCCTGAAGGAGTGGGCTACGACTTCAAATGGCCCCTCTCTCAGATCCGAGAGGTCCACCTGCGCCGATTTAATCTGCGTCGTTCTGCTCTCGAGATCTTCCTCATCGACCAGACAAACTACTTCCTCAACTTCAAGAAAGAGGTGATGAGCCACAAGCTTGATTTGTCCAAAAATAATTGACACAAAAAAAATTGTAGGATAGTAGGAAACTAATGCTGTGTACAACATTGTAATTTCTTATTTAAACAGGTGAGGAACAAAGTCTATAGCCGCATGTTGCTGCTCCGATCGCTCAGTCTCTATGGAACTCGCTCACCACAGGAGCTACTCAAAGCCTCTGGACTCACACAGGTCAGGACACAATAATGTAGAAATGTCTTTATCATTTACCGATTTTAAATAGTGTAATTTAATTAAATGTATTGTGTCAAATGAGTCAATCTCACTCCATTATTAATGATGTAATATAATGTTTTATGTCTGTCACACAGAAATGGGTGAACCGGGAGATTTCCAACTTTGACTACTTGATGCAGCTCAACACCATTGCAGGCAGAACGTACAACAACCTGGCTCAGTACCCAGTGGTACGTTTCTCTACTGAACACACATTTTATACGTCTCTGTTGACTTGGTGAAAGTGAGTATTTGAACTAACTTGTTTGTGGGCTTGTTTTCAGTTTCCATGGATTCTAGCTGACTACACTTCCGAGGAGCTGGACCTGTGTGATCCTCGGGTGTTCAGGGACCTGTCGAAGCCAGTGGCTGTGCTTAATGAACGCAACGCCAAGGCTGTTAGAGAGAAGTGTGTTTCATACATGCCTATTTCAGGTCTAATTCCGAATTATTCAAAGATGATAGACAATGGATTGGGTTTAATTTCTGAATGTGCCCCTTAGGTATGAAAGTTTCGAAGACCCAACAGGCACCATCGACAGGTTCCATTATGGCACCCACTACTCAAACGCAGCCGGGGTGATGCACTACCTTATCAGAGTGGAGCCCTTCACTTCATTGCACATCCAGCTGCAGAGTGGACGGTAAGGAGGCTTATGGACCACAGCAGCAATGTCTGCCCTGTATCACTGCCTCGCGTCTCTTGATAGTAATCGTAGCATACTAGCACAGCATGACCAGTCATACTTTCCTACCTTGGTTTAGGTTTGACTGCGCAGACCGTCAGTTCCAGTCCATCCCAGCAACGTGGCAGACCCTGATGGACAACCCCAATGACGTCAAGGAGCTCATCCCTGAGTTCTTCTACTTCCCAGAATTCCTAGAGAACCAAAATGGTGAGATTGGATTAAAACCTTTCTAATCATTTCACATATTGTATAAATAATTTGAGGGCAGCTCAGAGAATGCCCTAACTCTATACTATTTGACACAGATTTACGATTCAATTCCGCTTTGGTTTTATCTCTCTTTGTTTCCTTATCTTTGTTTCTTTCTGTCACCAAGGTTTCGATCTGGGTCGCCTGCAGATCTCCAAAGAACGGGTGAACCATGTCATCCTTCCCAAATGGGCCAAGTCCCCAGAGGACTTCATCTACAAGCACCGCAAAGCCCTGGTGAGGTGCACTTCCAGTTCTACTGCTGTAGTAATACTTTGCTCAACTTTGCATATATGCTCAACATTATATATGGAAAGGGACGGAGCTTTCTACGTTTTTTGAGGTACATTATCACAACCACCTCCATTGTCCATACATTTGTTGTCAGAAACCCGATTCTACACTGCCCTCTAGTGGATGTATTGCGTAACAACCATGCCAACGTTAAAGACGCTTGGCAGTATGGGAGCAATAACATATTGTTTAAAACTGACGTATATATTTTTGTACCACAAGGCAGCACAAATAAGCCTCAATGAATAATTTGTTCCATATGCATATGCAGATATGTGCTTTAAGTAGATAATGTCTGTTTAATTTGTGGATTTTTTTAAAAACTGGATTACAGCCTCATTGTATGTGTGTGTTTTTCCAACAGGAGTCAGAGTATGTATCAGCACATCTTCATGAGTGGATTGACCTGATCTTTGGCTACAAGCAGAGGGGCCCTGCAGCGGAGGAGGCCCTCAATGTCTTCTACTACTGCACATATGAGGGTAAGCTTAGCTCACAAGTTTTACTTCCCCACTTAATTCTTAACAGACTTCTTATTGAGACACGTAAGTTCAAACATTGTGCAATTCAATAATCTCTGTAAATAATAAGCGTTGTGTTGTTGCAGGTGCCGTTGACCTGGACGCCATCACAGATGAAAAGGAGAGGAAAGCCGTGGAAGGCATGATCAGCAACTTTGGACAGACACCCTGCCAGTTACTCAAGGTGAGAACAACCTATTTAACAATATGATCAAAAAGATTTGTTGAACCTGCAGTTACTTAAGGGAATTAAGTTCTGTAGCTGTGTTTGTAATTCAGATTTTGACTTTTAGGAGCCTCACCCAGTGCGTCTGCTTCAAGAGGACGTGGAGAAGAGGAAAGCTCAGCTGGACTCGTGTCCTCTCAGCTTGTTCGAGCATCTCAGTGACCTAAAGTCCTTCTTTGTCGAGGTTCGATCTCTGCTTATCATTTACTAATGAAGGGAAATCATAGTTTCTTATTCTCAATTTTTTTATGTAAACTTCCCTCTATGATAACTCTGATTTCTACCCCCCCCCCTCATGCTGCAGGGCATCAGTAATAATGTGCCGATGGTTAAGGCTGTGGTGCCAAAGAATCAGTCTCATTCCTTTATCACCCATGGGAGTCCTGACACTATGGTAAGACTGGCGATAATGATTATAATAATAATACAACTGCAGGGTGGTAATTTTAGTGTTCTACTCTTGAGTATGTAAAAGTTGGAAAATTAATTTGATTGGGGACAATTATAGCTACAGATATTTTCATGGAGTTTCCACTGTCTCCAGGTGACGGTGAGTCAGAACTGCCTGGTTGGGACCCATGGGTGGCTGCCTTACAACAAGAATATATCCAACTACTTCACTTTCATCAAGGACCCCACAGTGTCCAACACCAAGTGAGAAGAAGCACAACACTTTACAGCTCAGTGTAGCAAAACACTGTCATGCTGCTCTTGTGTCCTGATGGATCTTTCAACCTCTCCTTTCACCGTCTCCACCTAGGACGCAGCGCTTCCTGTCAGGACCTTTCGCCCCTAGCGTAGAGGTAACAACAGGGCTGTTTGTGGTCTCCCATGATGGCAAGTTGCTCTTCAGTGGTGGACATTGGGACAACAGCCTCCGGGTGACTTCACTGGTCAAGGGCAAGACTGTGGGGCAGCACATCCGCCACATGGGTAAAGAAAAGTCTACATCTTGACTTGTGTAACCTCTAAAACAGCATGACATTTTCAAAATTTCTTGTACATCCTGTAATATGTGTGTTTGTTCTCTTCTCCAGACATTGTGACCTGCCTGTCAACGGACCACTGTGGTATCCACCTGATCTCCGGCTCCAAGGACACAACCTGCATGGTGTGGCAGGTTCTCCAGCAGGTTAGGACTCCGATGACTCACTCATAGTCAGACACTTATTGACATTGGTTTTTGAAAATGTTTTATTGACTCTCCAGTTGAACTTTCTAGAGAGAGATCAGCTTTAATATGCAGATTTATAGAGGAGTGGTTTGTCTTTGAATAGTCAGAACCAACTATGCAGAATTAGTGAAATAAAAAAGGCTTTTATTAAGTCTAGTCAACAATTTCTTCACCTACATGTGTTTTATTATCTTATTGTTTTGATGTTGTAATTTAATGTTTTATCCATGTAACTACAGCCTGATAATATTCTACCTACAGGGTGGAGCTCCTGTGGGTCTCTGTCCCAAACCAGTTCAGGTTCTGTACGGACACACGGATGAGGTGGTCAGCGTCAGTATCAGCACAGAGCTGGACATGGCTGTGTCTGGATCACGGGTAAGAACACATCATTATACATAAGATTAAAGACGGATTGCTGTCAGAAGGGAAACTGTCAAAGTGTGTGTGTTTATTAGTAAATGTGTGCACACACTCTTTGTGCTCCAGGACGGGACAGTGATCATCCACACGGTGCGTCGTGGTCAGTACATGCGTTGCTTACGACCACCCTGTGAAAGCTCCCTGCCGCTGTCCATCCTCCACCTGGCCGTGTCCTGGGAGGGTCACCTGCTGGTCCACACCTGCCTCGAGGGCAAAGCTACACTTAAGGTGCATGCAGGTTTTTTTTCCTCCCACACGCATAGACATTGAATGAAAAGAGGGATATCTGCTCAAATTAGGAAAAGGGCTGAATTTGACCATATGTGAAAGGCACCCTCATTACAGCACAATTTTTCAGTTCAAATTCTGCTTAGTGGCCAGCTTGACTACATCTCCGGCTTTTTGAGCATGGTGTAATATATCATGAGCACCGCAAGGGAAACTGCACTGGTTAGTGGAGGCATACAACTGTAGGGTAGTAATTCAATTTTGTTTCTGTCTCCCCAGGATAAAAATGCTCTTCATCTTTACTCTGTGAATGGAAAGCACCTGTGCAGTGAGCCTCTGAAGGAGCAGGTGACTGATATGTGTGTGTCAGGGGAGTATGTTGTCCTCGGCAGTGAGCAGGGATACCTCTCCATCCGTGACCTCTACAGGTAAACTTCCTAACGATTGTTTATCATCAGTTGAAATGTTCACCTCGTTGAATGTGCTTCAGCTCTTAATACTGTTCCTCCTGTTCTCAGTCTATCTCTGTGTGCGGAGCCCATTGCCATGCGGGTGCCGGTGCGTTGCGTCTCGGTCACCAAGGAGCAGAGCCACGTCCTGGTGGGTCTGCAGGACGGCAAGCTGATCATTGTAGCCGTGGGAAAGCCAGCGGAGGTAAAGAACTCGCTGAGGAACTACATCGCTCAGAGCCTGGAGGGTTCGCCGCTCATGGCCTCCCCCCTGCTGGCCCCGCTAAGAGCCCGCTCGCCAACGCGCCTGTTGCACCAGCGTGACCAGCTGGTGTTTAGTCCCACTTGCAGCTCCCAGAAACGCTAATCCTAGTTCCTGTTCTATTCTAATGCTGTAGCGCTGTTATATTCACATCTACACACACACACACACACACACACACACACACACAGAGACACACACACACTTACCTCTCCTCAGGGATGGTTATCACCCACAGTCAGTCATTGGGCTTCAATGCTCTCTTAACAAACCACACACACACACACTGTTGTGTTTTTATAGTTGTGTGGGCACTCATTGACAAAATACATTCCCTTGCCCCTAACCCTGTGGTGGGGGAAGTACTCAAACATTTTATTTTAGTAAAAGTAAAATAATTAGATGAAATGTACTCAAGTAAAAGTACTAAATTAACTTTTCTACTTGAGTAAAAACAACTAAGGACTTGCGTCTGCAGGAATCTGGGTCACCTGCCCACTCTGATCGGATCAGTGGACCAGTTGTCCCTTGTACATTTAAAGTACATTACATTGTGAGGACCAGCCAAAATGTCCTCACAGCGACTGCTTGGAACCAGAATTGGCCCTCGAAACTCTAGAAATACAAAAACACACACACCTTTTCACCTGAGCCACACAGATTTAACACATTCCTTCAGCACACAGCTGAGCAGGCAGTCGCTACTCCAATCACAACTGTGACATGAGCATGTGTTGCGTTTACCTCATTCTGTTTTTTATGTTTTTTTGTTTTTTTTTAATAGCATCTGTCCAATAATGGACTTGATTTGGCCATTAACCTGGGAAACTCCCATACTGTTTACCTGAAGTGTCATTTTGTTCCATGTTTGCGTGTGCTCTACGAACTGTAACAAATATGCTGTGAAACACACGTAACACTAACTAACGCTTCTGCAAATTCAAGCCATATGAAGAGTGTAGCTGCAATCTGAATAATGCAAACTAATAATCTCGCGCCAAGTTAGTCTTGATTGTTTTGATAGTGTAAATAGTGTGTTGGTTGTGTAGACGTTCCCCGGCTCTGAATCATTGCACCTTTTCATCCTCCCCATTCAAATCGACTCCCACAAAAGTCAATCAGGCTTTTGAGTGTTTTTTTTCCATTTCCTCACAAAGTCAATCAAACCCGACTGAACTGATCAGTCACTCATGAATCATATCCCTCCTCCTTTTTTCCCCTCCTCTCCTTTGACTTCATGCTTTTCTTTCTCCACTCCCTTGCCCCAATTCCTCCTCTTCCTCTCCCTTCACTCTTCTCAGATGCGTTCGGGCCAGATAACAAGGAAGTTATGGGGCTCCAGCAGGAGACTGACCCAGATCTCTTCAGGGGAGACTCTCTACAATACCCAGCACGACCACAACTGACCCATCCCAGTCCCCAATGTCCCTAAACCCTCCCTCCACGCACATCCCACATTCCTCACCCGGTTTGTCTCCATACTTCTCACCAAACACTTTGCCTCATTCTGTCCTTACGAACCCCCTATGTTCCTTCAGCACCTTTCCACAGTTCAAACAGGCAGTGGGAAGATGTTTGAGGGGCTTGAGCATCAATTATCACAAAGTGTGCCCATACATGTGTCTGTTCATGTAGTCCTGCGTTAGATTGACCGTACGGCGCTGGCGTTGTCGTTCAAATCCAGCAGTAGCACCAGCCTGAGCTCCACCTCGCCACTACCCGTGACTTCTCTCTTCATCCCTCAGCTTCTCACTGATTTATTGACATCACACTACACAACACCGTTTCTGTTTCCTGTTGACAGAGGCACTGTAAATTCTCTCAAATCTGACAGGAACTATCAGCTAACTGCAGGAGAGTCTGTGTGTGAGAGTGTGTGTCAGAGTGTGTTTCCGCAGTGTGTTACCATGCTCTAGATAAAGATATAGTTTGAAGTGGCCTTGTTGCATCCCCTTAGTTTGCCATTGATGCAGACAGGAGGGTCTGTGCTCCTTAGGCCGAGACGTTTCATGCCTCAAAGCTGGCACACAGCAGCCTTATGCAGTAAGACAGCTCCATCACTCATAAGACCAAACTCTCTGCCTTTCCCATGAGCTGTTATACGTGTGTGTATCTGTGATTTTCATATCTTCAGTTTTTTTTTGTGGATTTCTTTGTTATCTTGACAAATGTATGCATGTGCAACTTGGCATCTGCTCGTACACATAGTGGTCTCGGGCCAATTTGAGGTTCAGTAGGAGACACGGTGATGGAGATGTTTTTTTTTAATTTTTTTATTTTTGGAGATCGGTGACTTGTTTTGTTTAAGAAACAAACCCGCAAGTGACAGCATCTGTCTGTCGTGTTAGCACGTCTCTTAAGATATAGTTTTGTAAGATAAGACGAAAGTGAAACACTACATTCTAAAGTTTCCATGTGAAGATTTATCACAGCAGTTCTCCTGTCACACGTATCCCTCCGTGCTTCATAGAATGTTTTTTAAATTACTTGAATCCGTGTTTATTTAGTAAAAGTAGCAGTCTTTTTTTTTAAATCTCACTTTCGTCTCCTGAATATACAGACAGCGGCACATTTTAAAAACTCTTCTGACTGTTCAGACACCTGGAAAAGAAGGAGAAAGAGGAAATCCTCAAGGGCTCTATGAGATGTCAGTGTTAACAGCAATATATCTCCTTCGCCGGGTGCCTGTCGATGATTTCTTCAAGCCAGCCCTCTGCTGTACCTCCGTCCTCCTGTAGATTAGCTGGGAGAGAAATGCACCCTTACTCTCTCTCCTTTCCTTCCAACTGCTCTAGCTTGTTCCGACTATTATCATTTATTTTTTCCTGTTGTTCTTGCGTCTTTACTCTTGTCACATCCGAATCAAACACAAATCAAAGTATGACGTGTCTATGGTTGAGATTGTGTTGATTCCTATTTTTGCACCATGATATTGTGTGTGTGTGTGTGTGTGTGTGCGTGTGCGCGTGCGCGTGCGCTACTGAGGCATGTTTATTTTTTTATATCCAAACTCTTGATCTCATCATACATGTTGATATGGTGTCTCTGATTGTGTGAACATCAGCAGCCCTCTGGTTGCTCTTGGCTCACTTGTGGGTTTGGCATTGGACACAGGGTTGCTCTAATGGTTCTCTCGTCTTCTCTCTCTTTCTTTTTCTTTTTTTATGTGATTTTGTCTTTAATCCTTATTTAAAAGTATCAGCAAAGCATCGTGCAGAGACCAATCTGTGTCCTTCTTTATGAGATTTCTGTCTTTCATTCGTCCACGTTTGTCATTCAGACAAAAGACCACTGTTTGAGTTGTTCCACGACTGCAACAAACGGAGTGCCTTTATCCCAGCGTGATGTTAGATTAGAGTTTCATTACTGAAGCCAGAAGCTTATTGTCCCTGTAAATCAATAATCAAAGCAGCATTCCACAAGTTAAACCTCCACCGTTTTTCATGGGGAACCAAGAAAATAGGACTTAGAAGCAAATCAAAAAAGTACTATTTGTGTCTTAGCAACTCTTCTCTGTGACTGTCACCAAATGGATGTGTGTATATCTGTGATTATTTATGGATACGGTATATATATTGTACAGCATGATTTTTATTTCATCCTATTTGAAATGTACTTTTGCACTTTCCAGGTACTAAATTGTAACAAATTGTTTTAACTTGGCTCCCTAATCTGTACAAACTGCTTTGTATACACAAGTGGAAAATGATTATTAAAAATTTAAGTCTTGTCTAAATTTAATATAAATGTGCAACTTAGTTCTTTACGGTATAAAAAAGAATGAAGAGTGACTGCTTTGGCTGAGGTGAGGAAACAAACACATGCAGAATAAATCTTTAAGTTTTATTCAAGGCGACAAACATTATACAATGTTTTCTGCAAGAAAGATCCAGACGTTCACATCTGTTTCTTTGTGGTCTTCACGCAGTGATTGGGTACGAGCAGATGAACGCTCTCCTCAGGTCACAGTCAGCCGCCGTCCACCAGCTCTCATCTGCAGGACAGGGTAGGGACAGATTTTGAAAGGAATGTTGGCTTGCCAGACATAACACACATGTTCTGTAGGATATTCTTAAGATCATGTTTTAAAAATGTAAACTGGTTACTGGTATTTAAAGTGATAGGAGATGGTCAGGATATCCCAATTTTGTATCCCTGTAGTCATGTGAGCTTAACCCTTTCATAGTGCGGCTAAAACAGTGGTTTTATAAGACAAGCACATACCAGAACATGTAAGACCACATCCACAAACCCCCTGATTGAATTGGATTGAACAAGGCTGCTTTTTATCACTTAACACCTCAACTTATAGTTGCACTTTAATGACCTCTCTGCCAGATACAGAGAAATGCTGCCTTAACACATAGTGCATTTGTGTGTGTCTGTGTTGTGTGTGGGTGAGAGTGTTGTCTTACCTATCTGGAACATCTCCAAACACACAGGTTTGTCAGTCTGAATGTTGGAGTGACCCGGCTTCCAGTCACTGTAACCCCAATCTGACCCGTCTACCCATGATGCCTTCTGGTTCTGAGGTGGGCAACACGCATACGGTATGTCAAAAATATGCAGACATATAACCTTGATTTACTTTATTAAAATTGACAGGAAGCTCTCCGATCCTTCACCTTAGTAAAAGTAGCAAAGCCTCATTATACTTTAATACTTCCTACATTCTTGCCATAATGCATCAGAATTAGTATCTTAGAATTTGTCAAATTTACCAAAATCTACAAGAATCCTACTTTAAGACCCGAAGACCATTTCACTTTTTTGCTTTCTGGTTTCACTTGGCAACAGGACAGAAACAGATGGGTGGTTTTTAAATAAAAGTTCGAAGGTCAATGTTTTACCAAGGTAAGAATAACACTATCTGTCCTGTTGATAACGTATCTGATGACACTCTCCTTGGCCTCCATTCAGTGCCACGGCAAAGGACCAGACTGCTGGCGTCATACTCAGAGAGCCATTGAATAATAATGGTGATATAAGGAAGGTCCTTCAGTGTTTCTTTGCGAGAGCCTGAAAAACAGATTGTCTGCTCTCTCTTTCAAAATATGGTTAATACATTTTCAAGGGAAATGGTCTTGCCTTGACGGTGCCTCCCAGCCAGGTCAACACAGGGTTTTTCTCACCACCCTTGGTCACCAAGGAAACCAGGCGAGAATGCAGATCACTGCTGGGTACGGAGGCAAGCTCAGCATTTGGGGCAAGAGCTCTGCAGATGACCTTGAATAAAAGGACAACGGAAATTGTCAGATTTGATTTGAAGAACCACAAACGCAGACATTTAGTTATTGAGTGGTTTTTCTGTATATTGTCTAACCTGTGCGTCCTGGAAGGTTTTTGGTGTGGGGTTGAACTCATAGCAATTTCCATTGATGACCTCTCCCTTACATGCCACTGTCTGTGTTTGGATTCTAGAGACAGAGGGTTCAGTTCCCTGCCTGAAACCCTTTGGGATAGACATGAAGGGTTCAGTTCCCTGTCTGAAACCATCTGGGATAGACATGAAGGGTTCGGTTCCCTGCCTGAAACCATCTGGGATAGACATGAAGGGTTCGGTTCCCTGCCTGAAACCATCTGGGATAGACATGAAGGGTTCTGTTCCCTGTCTGAAACCATCTGGGATAGACATGAAGGGTTCGGTTCCCTGCCTGAAACCATCTGGGATCGACATCTCAGGTTCAGTTCCCCGCCTTAAACGATCTGGGATAGACTGGAAGGGTTCTGTTCCCTGCCTGAAACCATCTGGGATAGACATGAAGGGTTCGGTTCCCTGCCTGAAACCCTCTGGGATAGCCATGAAGGGTTCGGTTCCCTGCCTGAAACCGTCTGGGATAGACATGAAGGGTTCGGTTCCCTGTCTGAAACCGTCTGGGATAGACATGAAGGGTTCGGTTCCCTGCCTGAAACCGTCTGGGATAGCCATGAAGGGTTCGGTTCCCTGCCTGAAACCATCTGGGATCAACATCTCAGGTTCAGTTCCCCGCCTTAAACGATCTGGGATAGACTGGAAGGGTTCCGTTCCCTGCCTGAAACCATCTGGGATAGACATGAAGGGTTCGGTTCCCTGCCTGAAACCCTCTGGGATAGCCATGAAGGGTTCGGTTCCCTGCCTGAAACCATCTGGGATAGACATGAAGGGTTCGGTTCCCTGTCTGAAACCATCTGGGATAGACATGAAGGGTTCAGTTCCCTGCCTGAAACCATCTGGGATAGCCATGAAGGGTTCGGTTCCCTGCCTGAAACCATCTGGGATATGATTTGCAGCAGGTGCCTCCCCCCGCACCCAACCACCACCATTCTTCTGGGCTGGAACATCAACAGGAACTGAAAGACAGAATGCCTCTAAATTAACGACATTTTTTAAAGGACAGTTTATCGATCATATTTTGCATTTGTAAAGGCTAATGAATCTGGAGAATAAACTACATCTATCTTCTTAGAAATAAAATCGTATCCTCACTTTCATCTGTAAGCCACTGTCTTCTGTCCATCTCTCCATACCCATTCCCAAGAGAGGGGCGGATGACAGCTACAGGCAAAAATATAGAAATTACCTTATTGCACCCGGCTAATCAATGTATTCAAATTGGTTCCAAAATGGCCGCATTTTCCACAGGGCTTCGATAACTAAACTCACCGATGTTGTCTTGCACCAGGCCAATGTTGAGGTCAACCAGGAACCTTCTGGAGAGCTCAGTACCTTGTCGGTAGCTGTCTGGAAGGGGTGGACGGATGTCATTGTCGTGTTTGTTGCCCATTTGAAAGCCATCGTGATGCTGGTAGGTTGAAGATGTCTTCTGCAGACCTCGAGCGAGTGCGATTGGGGCGGCTTGGAGGCCTGAAAGGTACCGTGCATCATTAAATCACCTTTTCTCACTGTGGATCATGCCAACAACTGGTCCTGCTGGTTCACTGTCAGATGTCTCGTTACAGGCAGAGAGGAAGACCTAGTGATATTGGTTGAAGGAATCTAATACCTCCTTGCAGATTTAACAAATACTTACCTGTCATATCAATTATTAACTTTTGTTCCAGATTAATTTATACAGCTTTTCTATCACTGTGTAATAAATCACTCATGGTCAAAGTTTAATTTCTGTACAGCGACTGAAGGTCAATTGCTCTGATATAACTATTGATTATCACAATATTTCTGCTTTGGAATCAACCCATAAAGCCACAATTAATTATGACGTGGAAATATCAAACAATTAGTTATTTGTAAAACTGGGAAAAGATCTTGCTATTGTAATTTCAACAGGACAGATAAGAGAATCAATATCTGTTTTTAAAATATCAGTGTGAAGAGGGTTGGTAAAACCATAAAATAATATTACAATCGGTAACACAGATTCATTATTTTTTTTCAAATTTAGGTTAATAATTGTGTTTATATAAGTATTTCAGTTAATAAAGAGTTTTCTTATTTCAGTGAGCAAATTAAAGTATTCAATAAATCCAGTAACAAAATAAGATATGAACTATCAAGACGTGTTACAGTTACACTTAGTGTCTCAAACTAACAAGGAGAGATTTAGTGATCTTACCTGACACTGCCAGGAGCAGCAGCAGGGACCTGAACATCCTGTCAACAGAAGACGCAGAGCAACACTGAACAAATGCAACCGATCACGTTAACCTAGTTTTTCTGTAAGCTCAGTTTGTTTTGTGAATGACTTCTGTCCTGTGTTGTGTACGCTGATGTGAACATTGTCAGTTTGTGTGCTGCTTACCTGAGACAGAGGTGACACACACTGAGCAACTCGGACAGAAACGGCTTCTGATTTATATGTCAACCCTTCACTTTGAACGTGATCATTCATTAATCTTTATCTCCCACAGATGATCACTCATATTTGATGCACTTATCAGAGTTGCCTGATAAAGTCATAAAGCACAACGCTGACATAACCTGAGCTAACAAAGTTCAGGCTGTCAGTAGTTGTCCTGTGACGTAGAGCTATGTTGTACACCTCCTGTTTTCTGGGTCCTGCAACGATATTGAAGGTGAACAGCACTTGGTTTAATCGAGGGCGGCTCAATCAATACTTGTGGACAGACAGGAGATTACAACAGTTTGCGATGTGTAAATGTGACAGGGAAGGTCACTGATGTGTTTTGATGTTGTTGGGAGTATATATGCACTCGAGACCTAGTGACAGGGGTGGAAATAGGAATTCAGGGCCCTTGATTTCCACTAAAACTCAAATCCATCTGGTGTGTGGGCAGTAATCCACGTTTGTTGTATTTTACTCAAATAAATTGTACGTTTAAATTATTTGTGAAAAATCAGTGGCAACTCTAATTACATATATACATAGATAAGATTACATCAAATCAAATCAGATGCATAAAAGAAATATAAATGATATAGAATTTAAATAGCCAGGCACATGTGTGAATTGTACACTGTTGATAAGAGGTTTCTATCTTGATTTAATCATCATGTGTCGAGGTGTGGCCTGTGTTTAAACTTGATTTAAAAGTCCAAGGTTTTGTGGATTCTTTATTTTCTCTGTGATGAACTTGGCAGCAGAGAAGAAAGGTGAAGGTCCAAACAATGTTCCATCTGCCAAAATAGAAAAAACATAAGTAAAACTGTAAAAACAAAAAACACAAACTCTTTGGCAATGTTACATAAACACGTTGTTAGCGACATTAAGCTAACGGAAGTTAGCCCGCAAAGAGCAGGAAGCTGGGGGGAACCACTTCAGTATAAACGTCTTAATAAAAATACCTGGTTTGAGTAGCGATAAAAATGTCCCTATATATTTAAGTGGATGGATATCAACTTCTAATTAACACTGTTTCACCCCTGAGTGTTTTACCCCTGTTAAATTGCAGCATTTTGTCGAGTAAAGCTTTTATTTTGATTAGCCCTGACCGGAAGTAGTACTGTTATGCTAACGGTGAAACGCTTCCTGTTGTCAGGAAACTCCTCAGGGACGTTGACCTCACTTCTGATGACATTAACCTGAAAAGAGACGCTTTGGTTTTAGCTCCACGGCCACCGGGCAATGAGCTAATCGTCTGCGGGACGTACAACGAGCAGCTGCCGCCGGTGACACTTCACGTAATGACGGTGACACAGTGACGTCCTGCAGCTAAAACATCTAGCCTAGCCGGGCTAAGCTAACTCGGTCGGTGAGAGTCAAACATCTCCGGGACGCCTCTCCGACAGAAGTGCGACTTTCCTCGCTGTGTGTTGCGATCCTCCATCCTCCCGTGTGTCCGACAAATGGCTCTGGTGACGTTGTTGGGGAGGCTGCTGGCTCCCGTCCGGCTACGGGAATACTGCCGGAGGACGGTGGTGGCGGCGGCTCCGGGCTCCTGGCTGACCGGGCTGAGGGGGTTCACCAGCGGCACACGGCCGCTCAGGTTAGTCGCTTTCACCGCGGAGGGAGTCAATCAGTCTCATTGTGTTTGTCTCACAGGAGTTAACAAGGAGTCACATGATCAACACGAGGAAAACTACTCAAACAATTAATTATTAACAGGGAGAAATAACGTAGAAAGCTCGGAGAGAGAAATAAAACTCGGAGAGAGCCACACGTGACGGATCCCTCTCCAGGACACAAGTGCAGCAGCCACAACAGAATAACAGTATTTACCACTCGGATTGGAATAAACAGGTTGTAACCGTAATAGAAAAATGTGTCAATGTTTAAAGTACATAAGAAAATGTCTGAAAGAGATGATGGGAGGAGCAATGACACATGGATCGAGGGGTTCCTGTCGGTAATGGTAGAATATGGGATCCACCATCATGATCCTGGATCCAAGTCTCACATTCCAGGTATAGTTTGAGCTCCACGAGCCAAATTCCATTCAGAAAACAGGCAATTCATCGTTTCATATGCTGTGATTACACATCAGGCTGAAGAGCAGTTCGAACACGAGAGCCCTTTCAGCCATCAACGTACTGTTAAGTACACAGAACAGGTGTAATGGAAGAACCCTGAGGAACTCTATCGATATTTGGTCTTTCCTGAAGTTGTTTCTCCAATGCAAACACATTGTTGGGCCAGTGGTTACAAAGCACTGAAATACAGGTATTAATGCAAACAGGGTTGCTTGAAATTTAGTTCACATTCATGAATGTAGTTTGGACTGTGTGCCAAGTGTTGAAAAGCCACACTAATACGTTTATTTCTTTAATTTAAATGTGTGCACTTGTAAATAAATCCATATAAGGAGAACAGGCAAGGCAGTTTTATTTATTAAGTACATTTTTTGCACAGAGATGGATGTACAGGGACATTAAAAACAATACAGATGAAATACAAAATGTAGAATGTAAGAGATAGTGTCAGAATAAGTTGCTGCAGCTGAATCCCTCAGGCTGAAAGGATCCGTCCATTGGGTGCAAGGCTTTGGACCAAGGCCGGGTTTCCCCAGGGCCAAACAGCCTGTTGGATTGTGCAATGCCTGTTGACTTCAGCTAAGGTTGAAGGTTTGGTTTGGCATGTCGGCCTTAAACCGGCTGACACCGTCCCCATGTGCTCACGTCAGGTGGCGCCCGCTGACCCTAACCCTCTATTAACTATCATATTCACAAATGCACTTGGCATCCGCTGCAGTTTAAGGCCTAAGACTCTGTATAAATAAGTGGATTTGCTAAGTAGATTATGCAGGGTTTCATTGATCTTGGAGTTCTCCAGAATGTCACTGAGTTTGTTTGTTGCTGGGGAATTTCTGGGGTCTCTTCAAAGGAACAGTGTGACCTGAAATTAATTCAGATCATAATTTTCTTTGTCCACGGGGCTATGATTTTTCAGTAATGACAAAAAGTGGCAGATTGTCAGTGTTTTGGGGCAGTCACAGTTTCATTGTCACATTGAGGAGACAGTAACATATCTGGGTGAGAGAAATTAAAGTCAATATATATAATATATAACAAAAACTCAACAATACACTGCTGAAAACGTGGTTATCAATATTATATATGCTTCTTTTAGGTTTGTTATAACCTAGCTAAGGCAGTTTGCTTCTAATCATGCAGTCTGTCAAGTAGCAGTTGCAGTTCTACATCTTTCATTAAACTGAACAATTGTTTCTGTCTTTGGTGGAAATTACTCACTGTCTATAAAGAGCTTTATACAAAGCTGCTGAAATATGTTAATAAATATTAAGACCAGTCTCCCCAGACATTTTAACTTGTATTGATCAGCTCTGACCACTGTTACAGTTACAGTAACACTGGTTCCAGTTTGCCTTTTTTTTTGTTCTCAAATTGAATCATATTTTGTAAAAAAATAAATAAAAGGTCAAATGAATAAACTCTGCCTTCAGTTTTTGTTTTTTTCTCTCATGCATGTTTCTCAGGTCGGACAACAAGGTGACAATTAACTTCATCAACCGAGACGGGGAGAAGGTCACGGTGAAGGGTTCCCCTGGAGACTCACTGCTCGATGTCGTCATTAATGAAGACCTGGATTTTGATGGCTTTGGTAAGTAAGCACACACACATGCACGTATACACATGTAAACATTTTGTAACCTGAGATATCAAGGTTTGAATTACTGATACTGACAAACTCTTTTGTCTCAGTCGTCTTAGCTCTAGTGCTCAAATGTGTGTGTTTTTGTTCTGCAGGAGCGTGTGAGGGAACGCTGGCGTGCTCCACGTGCCATCTGATATTTGACGAGGAGGTTTACAAGAACCTTGGGCCGGTCACCGACGAGGAGCTGGACATGCTCGACTTAGCCTACGGCCTGTCTGACACGTAAGCAAACACAATCAGACACAGGCGCACACATAAGAATGTGTTAGTCTTTACACAACAAACAAAGATGTTTGATTGAGGCAGTGTGTGTCCCTCCCTTTAACTTAGGGCATCATTAGTATTGTTTGCATACAACAGCAACAAAGATTTTTCAGCAGGATTTGTGGGAGAACCGTCACTTAAGGTTTAAACTCCGATGTTTTCTGTCCTTTTGATTGAAAATTTAGATAAACCTGCTAAAAATTATAGGTGTAAATAAGGTAAATAAAGAGTAGAGCTTTCATTTTGGATCCACAAGAGGAGAAAGGTGTCGCACATTTATCTTTAAAAATCCCTCAGGACGGGTGTAAGACAAAGAGTAAAAGTGGAGCAGACAAAACCGATCTCATCATTTCCAAACTAGCATATGAATTTTAAACTTTAACGTCAAAGTGTCCGGTTGCCAGTGTGGACGCTCGGATGTAACTCCTCATTTCCTCTTCAGATCTCGTCTGGGCTGTCAGATCTGCCTGACGAAGTCTCTGGAGGGAATGGTGGCCAGGGTCCCAGAGAGCGTAGCAGACATCCGACAAAGCAAAGACGAATCTGGTTGACCGCTGTTGTGGAACAAGGGTGGTTGTGTCCGGTCAGAACTGAGTGTACGACATACGCGCACACACACGGTGGTAGGTGTTAATCTTGGACAAATGCCATGGCACTGCATTTATTTTTAAACCTCCCACCTCACAAGAAATCTACAGACAACTTTTAATAACTAGTAACTATGAGTACAGGACTTGGACTCAACAAAATTATTTTTATAGGACGTAAAAGTGCTCCCTTCGGTTTACTGCACAGTGTCTGTTCGGACACCATTTATAAAGATGGAGGATGCTTCTCTACTCCTTCCACTATCCAGAAATGAAGCCAGAATATCCAGAGTACGCTGCCTTCTTGCACATCTGTAGACCGAGTCCAGAGGAGGGATTTATACTATTTGGAGATACTTGGCTTCACTTTTGGGGAGATGTCATGTTGTCCATCTTTATATACAGTCTGGATAGAACACTGCTGCTGGATTGTGATGAATAACATCAATATTTAAGAGGTATAAGCTCTAAACTTAGGTAAACCGATCACCTCATTGTAAACTCTGCCTATTCATCATCTTGTCAAAAACAACATTTATTTGTCGCTGTGGATGTAGTGGACGGCAGTGTGTGTTGTCGGACTCTCGCTGTCGTCCACCGCTGTTCTTCTGTTATCCAGCCAAGTGTCTTTCTCTCATTACTGCGACTTAGTTTCCACGTCGAGTCGCAGAGAACAAGTTTCTTACATCCAAACGTGAAGTTCCGACCCGTCTCTTTCTGTGTGAATCCAGTCGTATCCACTGAACAAGCTGAGTGACACGTGTGTGTGTGTGTGTGAGCCAATAACAGTTCTCGATGCCTTAAAGATTGTGATGATACTGACCCCCCCTCCTTAGCCCACCCCTCTCCAAAAAAAAACATATTTTATTATATATATATATATATATAGATGTACTCCTGCCATTGCTGGTTTGATTAAATCTGTCATGTAACCATATAACTTGATCATGTGATTGTACATAACTAGAACACAAACACATCTGTGCATAGTGAAAAATAATGTAATAAAAAGTCACATTTCTAAAGGCGTGTCGAGCTGTCACTTTGTACAAGTTCAATATGGAGTTTGATGAAAGAATCATCTTAGTAAATCCTTGTTTGGTCTTCTTTAAATGTCTATTTACCGCTTCCAGTAACAAGAACCAGAATGGCAAACCCAACTTAAATTCACTAGCTCCAAATTTCACACACAAATTATCAAGATCCATAAATTATTCCCTGAATTCTCTGATTGCTAGAGAAAGTGGGGGGGGGAAATTTGGGATCAGTCCCGACCTCAACTTCAGGAAGTAGTTTTTGAGTAATCCTGCTAAGAACCATAAACACTGACAATAACATAACCGCTTTGGTGGAGGCAATAATTCATCACATTTGAATCAGCTTTTACCTCGTCTGTCATTTTATTTTCAAAAGCAGAGATTTTAGGCATTAAACTTCAGTAATTCTGAGGAAAAACATAGTGAAACAATTCCTGTACAGAGGCAACAAGATAAAGCATATACCCTATTTAAGCTGCTTAAAATATAAGCTTTAAAAAACATGAATGTTCCCATTAATCATAATGGAAACATTAGGGCGAGATGCGTTAGATTAATTTTAATAAATACAGGCTTGAAAACGTGAAAAGAACATTGTTGGCAACAGATAGAACAAGATACCTTAAATATCTTCAACAGCCTGAATGTATTCATGATAATCATGAGAAGCCTTTGAAATGTTTGAGTAGAAAACACAAAGGAACGTTTACACTCGAAGAGCAAACTTCAGCGGCTTCTAGACGAGTGCGTTCACTGCTGTTGAAACAACATTTGGCAAATAGCAACATGAATAATAAAGCAGATTTCTAATCATTTTTATAAAAAGCGTAAATGGTGAATAATCAAACTTAACCTACAACTCCACCTGTGTGGAAGTGAAACATACTTGTGTGGATCCTTTAAGCTGCTTTTATTATGAGATGAATAAATTCATACTGAAAAAGTTCTGTGCACATGCGTCTTACCCAGGCTGCAATTATTCTACAAGTGATATTAAAAACCTGTATAATTATATACCATCATGTTCAAATGTACAACAGAGGATTAGGGCAGAATTTAAGAAAATGCTCAGAGATTTCAAGAATAAGGTCATAATATTACAAACCTCAAGTCCTAATATGATGAGAACACTTTATTTTTGTAGTATTTTAACTTGATTTACATAATATTCCAACTGAATTCTCATTATTTTCTCTGATCATTTCTCCCTTTAAGTGGCCCTAATGCTACAGAATAAATATGCAACTGTTGGGCTTCAACAAAATCCTTGTGAGAAAAATACTGTATGACGATCTTTGAAGGAGAAATCTGGAGAAATATTAAGTTAAACATTGTTTTGTCTATTTGCTGTAACAGAAATCAGATTAAAAGAAGGCAACACCAGGTCGTATTTAAATTGGCAGGTTTTCTACTTTGACCTGATATAGCTTTAAAAAAAAACTGATTCTTTCTGCACGTGCAAATCCAGAAATGAGGACGTATCAGAACATTTTGTGTGTGTAATGTGTAGTTAATCATACACCTGTTTGTTTTTCCACTACACACATGGAGAGAGCTACTGCTCTAGGTAAAACATAAAGACATATTAAAATGTAATTTAATGTGCAACCAGTTCAGTGTATTCAAGCCTAAAGGCCTTAAAACCCTGTGCTTTAGCCTCTACTGCAGCAGTTCTGTAGCTGGAGGGTTGAACTTAAGTGAACTGAGGAAACGTATCAACTCTGGATTGTACTGAAACTAGAAAGGGTTGAGTGAGTGTTTTAAAAGCAGCTGTAGGATTCTATATCATCAGCAGTAAAGCATCTTATTTTGTTTTGTTATTTGAGCTACTTTCCTTCCCGGTTTAATCCATAGACTGTTTCTAAAGATGGATGACACGTGTAAACTACATATATATATATATATATATATGTATATTCTGAAAAACACCAATGTGACATGGATTTATGACCTATACTGCAGCCAGCCACCAGGTGGCAATCTAGACTCTTCTGCTTCACTTTAAGGGAGCAGTTATGTCGTCCATCTTTAAATACGGTCTATGATTTAATTAGACGTAGGATTCTTCGGCAAAGAGAAGCTGCTCGAAATCGGGCTCAGCCGTGGGGTCGTTGCATCTCTTCAGCCACTCCCTGCGACTCTCCACCAGGGCGAGTGCCACCTGCTGGCTGCTCTGGGGGTTGCTGCGCCGGTGCGAGGAGAAGTAGTCCTTCACCGCTTTGGTGGCACAGGGCGAGAGACAGAACCGTGCCTCTGACCTTTCACCCTGCGGATCCACCTCCGTCACCTTCAGTCCGGGGTCGCTGGGAAGCCTCGCCCGCCCCAGGGTGGAGGCTTGCTCCACCACCTGTCGTCCAGGCTCTGACCCCCGGCGCTGATGGAGCCTGGTGTTACTCTCGCCCTTTACGGATCGAGTCTTGTGTCTCTTAAACAGGGACAGAGATGGCGGGCCGGCCTTGTAAAATAAAGATGTTGTCTCTTGCTTCAGGTCGCTCACGTCACGTTCAGCTGCAACACCGCCTGCAGAGGCGTGGCTGGTGCTGAGCTGCCTGGAGTCTGAGCTATGGAATAAGGGAGATTTAAGGAAGTGGAGGTTCCCAGTAGAGCGGTGGTGACATGGGGGGCTGGATGAGTCCTGTTTGACACGGCCTCCTCCTCCTCCTCCTCCTCCTCCTCCTGTATCTGACACTTTGGGCTTCTGTTGGCTGCTGGAGACCAGTTTTCCTCCTCCCCTCTCGCCGGCTTTTCCTTTCTCTGGGACGAGTTTGCCAATTTTGAGCAACATATCGCTGGATCCTCCCTGTTTGTATAAGCACATACAATGAATTTAGGACAATATAATATAATACTCCAGTCATAAGAGGATTTTACTTACCCCAGTCTTGTCTTCGTCTTCTTTTTCTGAGTTGTCTTGTTGGGTCAGTGACAGTCTCCGGTCTTTCCTCAGCCAGGAATTTGGGTGGAGGCCCCTGCAACCTCTTGAAGTCCCCCCGATTGGTGGTTCTCTGGGTGGGGAGCCTTTGGGAATGGTCTCCAGCTCCGGAGATTCATTCGAGGTCAGAGCGGAGCCGACGCTGGTGGAAAGCGATGCAGAGGTATCGTTGGAGGGCATGCATGGTTTGGAAGGGTGAATCCCCCGTCTGGCTGTACAGTGGTCACTGCTCAGGGAGTCAAGGGAATCCAGGGAGGAGCGTGTGGGTGCAGGGGAGGTGGCGGTAGAGGAGAGGCTCGAGGAGCTGGCTACCAGAGCTCCTCCAAGAAGGTTCAGCTCGCCTCCAGCTCTCCTGCTCGGACCTCCAGGGTGTGTGTGAGCGAGTGTGAGAATGCTGGGCTTCTTTAAAGGCTCTTCTTCATCTTCCTCACCAGTGAGACCGTCGGTACTCCCTGAGACACATGACGGCCTGAACTTGGTCATGTATGCGATGGCCGGCTCTGAGCGCCGCCTCTGTCTGTGCCGTCCATCCAGGGACAGGGCGTCCAGGGCGGAGGAGGCGTCCATGGTCGGTGAGTCCTGGCCGGGACTGGAGAGGTGTGGGTCCTGTCTCCGGCCTCTTGATCTCCGCAGCGGGTTTAGCTTCAGACCAAGTGGGCTGCCTGCAGGGGTGTGGTGTGTATCTGGGTCTGTGTCTTGGTCGTAGTCGCTGAACGTGAGGATGGAGTCCAGGCTGCCCTGAAGAGCTTTGGATCGAGGCTGCATTCTGCTGCAGAGACCGGGCGACCCTCCGCTGCTGTTGTCCAACTCGTTCTCCAGACTGTCGTAGGACGAGTCGGTCGGAGGGTCCTTCCAGGAGTCTGATGGGCCAGGAAACAATTTATGTCGAACGAGTCAAAAAATATGAATATTTTGATAATCTACTTTTAAAGACTAATTAAACTGTGACTTTAAATCTCTGTATCTCTGCATCATGTCTGTACCTGATCCCAGCTCGTCAGTGTTGAGCTTCTGTGGCAGCCCTCCGAACAGAGAGGTGGGGTCCTCTCCTAGGATCAGCTGACAGTGTTCTATCATGAACTTCACCAGTTCACACACCTGCAGCACACGAGAAGAGGATAAGAGGAAACGCCTGGTGGAAACATATGTAACGGTTGTTTTCACACTGTTCAAGGCTGGTGGTAATCTCCTGCTCTTCATTTCTGAACAGCTGCTTGTGTTACAATGCTTCCTTCTTTCAGGAACAGGAAAACAGCTTTACTTAACTATTTTGGGGATCTTGCTCAACTTGTTTCTTGGGATGGCAACTTTGGTGACAAAACTAACAAATGGCTCTTTGTTGCTGAGCTGTGAGACGCTTAGACAGATTTATTTTGCGGTGTTGCAATGTAATAATCCTGGGCGTCTGTCGAGGTCTGGGTCAAATTCCACAGTGTATTTGTGATATTACCACAAAACTTTTTGGACTGAATTTATTGTTGATAAATATTTGCTCCTCATCTGTAAACTCAGTAGGAGCCAATAAAGATCTCTCAGATCTCACCTTCTTCGCTCCCTCTCCTTCCACCTCAGGACTACAAGGTGCTCCGGGAGGCCAAAGCATGCTGGGAGCGATGCACACCGATAAATTGAAACTTGTCATTTGGTTCTCGTGAGCGTTCCCCTCGATGCCGTGCAGCACAGCCAGCAGGTGGCGTAGCAGCAGGGCGTTTCCTTTGGGCAGGCGACAGGTCATCCTGTCAGAGGTTGGATCAAGTAGTTAAAGTAACACAGAGAGTCGAGTAGAATAACCGAACAGAGCGTGTGGATGTTACCTCTGTATGTCCTGCACCCGTTCTTCCTCCTCCTCCTCTTCCTCCAAAACATCCATCCATTCTAAATGTAGTTCAGAACACAGCAAGCTGCCCGGGATGCTGCGCAGGAAATCCTGAAAGCATCCACACAGCAGGACGTCAGGACTGTGTTTTTTAGTTAAACTGAGAATAAAAACTATCCTGCAAATTATCGTGGATTTCTCATCAAGAAATCTTTATTTACTGGCATTAAAACTGACTCAGACAAATATAAATAAATTGCTGCGTAAAGACGTGGCATCTCTGTGTTATCCCTCCAGATAATAAGAGATTATAATCCAGATTACATTAACAACATGTAGGCTGCTCTGCTGTGAACAGCTTGTCCTGCTCACGTAGCTGCATATCATGTCACACTGAGGCTGAGCAGGATGGAAGCAGATTAATTTTGTGCTTATAGATGTGGGTTAATAAGGTGGCAAACAGTGATGCATGCATACACACACACAGTCTTCAAACTAAGCAAGTGTCCTCGTACCTTAAAGACTCCGGCTATAATGAAGACGTGGTCACGTGTCAGAGGAAGATGAAACTCTCCGGCGTCCAGAGAGTCCCGCAGCTCCCTGACCGCCCGAGCCCCGGCCGGCCGCCGGAAGATCCCCCTCGTCCACGAGCCCTCGTGGTACAGGAACGCCAACATGTCCTAATGGGAGAGGAGAGAGAAAGTGAGGGGTCGTCCTCCATATTTCTCCATGTAGTAAAAAAACAAAGCCGAAAACTCTGATTAGAATTCATGATACTTTAAGTTTCCAGCCTGAAAATTGGAGATAATTGCTCTCTACCTGAAAACCACTTAATTGGCCCAAATTAATGATTTACTTTATGTGGCTGCAGGGGGCGCTGTTCTCAGTAAAAGTTACAGTGTTACTTTAATCGTCGGTGTACCCACTCACCATGACCGGCTTCGGCAGAGCGTCCTCTACACAAATGGCGCTGAGTGGCTGTCCGAACAGGAAGCCACAGGGGAGCAAGTGACAGCTCATTGAGGTGAGAGGAGGAGCCTCGCCAGAACGCCCAGGTGATGAGGGACCGCCTCCTTTTAAACGGCTTCTGAAACAAGTCTGGAAAGACAACGAGTTTCCCAGAATGCATCAGGATGCATCTTTCAATTTTTTTTCCAAATTACACTAACTGTCATTTACACCTAACAGAGTGAAGCTCCATGCACAGTGGATGGTCTCACCTGCAGATACTTGCTGCAGCGTTTCCGTGGGTCGAGGCTTCAGGATGAACTGGCACTGCTTGCTCACCTGCAGCTGCTCCGCCTGCAGCGCCCTCTGTCTGTCAGCAGCTGGTGTCGAGGCGTCCCTGCCTCCCTGAGACATCGAGCATCTCACGTGGCTCATCTGGATGCTGAATGGAAACTCATGACCTGAGACACAGAGGAGGAAACAGGATCAATCCCTGAAGGCCTGATATAGTTCCCATAGAACAAAAACCACACACAAGTGAGCCCTGGCTGCCAGGAGCTAACTGTGTTTTCCGAGAGTGAATGGTACCAGTGTGTTTAAAAGATATAGAACAGGATGTGTCTAAGTGTTGCTCACCTATCAGAGGATAGGGAGTGTTGTCCCTCTTGGAGATGACCCACAGCTGATAGTCTTTCACATTCCCCTGAGCAGAAGACACAGAGTCAGAGAGACAAGACACGAGATGCTACCAGACCTCAGAGGACAGGATGGCAGGAAGAGAGATGAAAGAAGCGTATTCACCCTCAGTGTTCACATGCCGATGGTTTTACATCACATGTAAAATGTGCGGCTAAGCTGGTGCAGGACTAAAGTGTTGTTGCTGAGCTACAGCAATAAATCTGAATCAAGGTTTTACATGATCAAAAATACAGAAAGAAATAGAAACAGAACGTTTGTGCTGTAAACATCTATTCCAGCTGTCCACTATGAACTGTTTCCTCTCATTGAGTCTTTGTCACTCACTATGATGCTGAACTGCTGCAGAGCCAGTCGGATCACCTCATTGGTTGAGTCTGAGTTGCTGACAGGAAGCGTCTTGGTCTAGTGGCGGGAGCAGGAGACACACTTGCACATCATCAGGAGAACCGAGCAGCACGACAGACACACACTCGCTAATATTTAAAAGTTTGTATATAAAATGTTCACCATGTTAAAATGACGGATCCAAACATCAGAGTAAACTTACAACAGCGAAGGAGTTGATTCCCTTCCCGTACACTCTCATTGGAATGGTCTTAGGCTCCTCCTTCTCTTTCTCTTCTTTTATCCGACTGTAATTGACGCAAAGAGGAAACACAAAGTGTGAGGTGTCCATCTAACACACATACATGTAGATATACACACACACACTTTATGTTGTGTGAAGTTTACCTTTTGAGGAGGGAGAGCCATCTCTCCTTCTGTTCTGCTGAGCTGAGGGACACAGTAGAAACATGTCTCACATTATTATAGAGTGTGTGTGTGTGTTTCCTATTTTAGCTCCACACCTGTCCATCTGTTGCACGTCTGTAATTTTAAAGAAAATATATTTTTTAAAGTTTTGAACCCATTCCTTATAAATGATCCTGGCCCCTGTTTACTCCTCATCCTGTCTGTTTTCTGTTCTTGACATTTACCGTCAAGTTTACAGCGTCATCAACATATTTACTATTGAAACATAAACACATTTTACAGCCGCTGACGTTCGGCTGTGTGAACAGGATCAAAGTTTACAGAAACACGATGTTTGGGTTCTGACGTGTCACTCGGAGCCATATTGAAATGTCTCAGCAGAATGTGTCCAGGTTCTTCTAAACACCGGTGCTGTTAAACAAACACTCACACACAGTGTAACAGTAAACCCAGAATTACAGAGATCAGAGAGGCTGGATATGTTTACAGGAACATGTTTTTATACACCCAACACATTCCAGCTTGTTTCTGCATCTTTGTAGATTTGTGTGTTTGTTTGTGTTTGTGTTACCTAAACGTAGCACCCGAGTTGCAGGTGGGCCAGCCCATGACGAAGCTCCTCTCAGGGCTGGTGCTGCCCTCACACACCTCGTCCATGCAGCTGGCCGTCCACATGTCACACACACGCACCTGGGCCTTTTGCTTGAAGTGGTTGGCTGACCTGGGAACGTAAAGAGACGGCGTGAAAACACACACACACACACACATCTTTACCTTGGACTGTGGAGGGAGCGAGGAGCAGCCAGAAATGTCCTTAACCCTGTGCTCACTTTGCTTTGGCGATAACCAGGAGGTCATTGAACAGGAAGAGGTGTCTGTCCTGAGTCTGCATCCCCGTCTTCAACTGAGCGTGTGCGTGGAGAAGAAAGGACCTATCAGGGGCGGCGAGGAAGGACTGGACCAACGGACATGTCTCTGGACACAGGTGAAGCAGGAAGCTCTCTCTGAAACACCAACACACGGAGCAAGTCAGCGAGAATAATCACAATATGTGTTTTTTTAGGTTGCAGCAAAAGAAATCTGTATTGATGTTTCTGAATATCTAGACTCTAAACTCTTTAAACTGCTGCTAATGTCTCCGAGTGGCTCTGACTTCTTCTTGTGTAACCACTGACAGCGTGACTGGGGGGTAATGCTGGGCAGCAGCTAACTCATTGGTTGTTTTGAGTTGGACAGTATCAGTTCATCTGACGATGGAAGAAAGACTCAGTCGTCCCCTGCTGCTCAGGATGAATGACATGTGCCTCTTTCATCTGAAGATCTGGCCCGATGTGGACAAACTGTGCACGTTCATTGAGTTTGCATGATCCAGATTTGACTTTGGATTCGATAGAGACGAGTGAGGCTTCAAAGTCTCTCGTGTTCTGCTCGTTACTTAAACTGTGTTGAGTCAGACGAGAGGTCAGTCACAGAACGTCCGAAGTCAAAGCAGAACTACAACAGTATCTTTACACAGTATAACATTCAGGTACATGGGTTTGAATGTTGTGGCTGATCTGTGTTTTTTTTTACCTATGAATAGAGAGAAGTCATAAAGATGTTGTTTTTAATTTGACTTCTCCTCACGTGCGTCAAGTCCCATTTTTGCGTAGGAGGAGCTTTTTAACGAGGTTATTTCTTCTTCACTTTCTTTCTCCATATGTTCTACAACAGATACTATTAATAGCTGCTGATCCTCTGTTAAGTCTGGTTCCAGGTGGATTATCTATCCGAGTGGATTCAACACCTCAGTCAGGGTTGTGCCAGGGGCATGTGACTGTGTGTGTGTGTGTGTGTGTGTGTGTGTGTGTGTGTGTGTGTGTGTGTGTGTGTGTGTGTGTGTGTGTGTGTGTGTGTGTGTGTGTGTGTGTGTGTGTGTGTGTGTGTGTGTGTGTGTGTGTGTGTGTGTGTGTGTGTGTGTGTGTGTGTGTGTGTGTGTGTGTGTGTGTGTGTGTGTGTGTGTGGCCTGACCACAGCGACCTCTTTGTTAGCGAACAGGAGGAGGTCTGGCTGGTTCTGCAGATGTTTTAATTGACCCACTCAGCCTGTTTAACACAACGGCTTCAACAGCAGAAACAATAAACTCACTGCTTTAAGGACCTTGCACTTTTAATTTAGAAGAAGACCATTGAATCTATATCTGCTGATTGTGATTTGTTACCTGGAGACGGTCTTGGACCTGGTGAGAGCTTTGGTGAAGACCAGAGACGGAGCCGACTGACGCCGATAACTTTGAGACTTCATCAGCTAAAAGAGACAAAACAAAAAAAACACGTCGAATCGCATTTTGCTTGTTTGATTTCCAATCATCAATATTCATGCTTCATTCCTGCCACACTGCTCTGTAACAGTAAAGGGCTCAAATCCCACCGGGTGTGCATCATGTTTACTCTCCTCACTTGTTACATAGGCACCTTAATGTTCCGTCCATTCATCCGCGAGTGGAGACTGACCTCGACAACGACAAGCACGGCAGCAGGTTGAAAGAGGAGACATTAAACACAGAGGAATGTCGGAACATGAAGATCAGTGTTCCATGTTCTCTTTTTTCTTTACTGGATTCTTGTTTCCTCACGAGGATCAGTGAAGATTCATTTAATCTAATTATAGAAGGATTTCTGAGTGTGAAGTGAGGTGACAAACAAGCTTTAGACGACCATAGTTCACTCACTGTATGACGGACTAACATGCCCTGTGGAACAGTCCCATCCTGGTTAATGTGGTTATTTACTCCACCTGAGCTTTGAGAATTTCCAGCAGGTGGAAAGAGTTTAGTAGTTTCAACACTGAGCTCTCAATGTAGAGGACATTTGAATTCTCTGGGTCTTTATTGTCCCTTAATATCTTGTGATTTATGACAATATGCAGGACATTGGAACAGATTTTCAAATAGTTTTTTAATTATTATAATTATAGTTTGCTTTTAATCACTTGTTTGATTTTATAAAAATGAGGATTAAACTGCAGACTCTGTCTCTAAATGTGCAAGATGGCAGCGTTTGCATCGGGGATATTTTGGCTTCATTTCTGGATAGTGAGAGGAAGTGGAGACGCTTTGATGGCGACATCATTCCTACATACCATCATGAATCATTTGTTCAATCTATATAAGCTCCAGATTGTGTCTGTAGTCCTACATGACACAGTGATATCTATAAATTATATTATTTGAACCACACATTTTGTGTAGTGTGAACTTTAGATTGTCCCTGCAGCTCTTTGCAGTGATATCTTTGGAAAACGTGTTTTTCTCACACATTCTCCGTCAGCAGGTCAAACACAGTCTCCAGTTTGTGAGCAGGCTTTAAAACATTCTGAGTGCAAACAGAAGTAAAAGAGTCCACAGTGAAAAAAGATCAGACCCCCTCCCCCCCCGCCCATCAAGTGACACGCATGTCCACACATCTCTGACATTTCACGATGTAATATCGTTGGTTTAGTCGTGTCGCACGTTGCTGAAACATTCCTCACACTCCAGCCACAACATTACAATGTTACCTTTCAGCCTTAAAAATACACTGCGTCATAATAAGCTAATGTGGAAATATGACTTTCCTGCTCTGTTGACCAGCTCTGATATTAGTGACTGTGTCCCAACACACAGCAGCTCAGAGGAGAGTAAGCTGGGCTGGACTCATGCCTGTAGTGTTCAACCAAACTGTGACGTTTCATTTACTCTCTCCGAACTCCAGTGGATATTCACATACGCACTGATCACTGTTTGCTCTTACTGTCAGAAACCTACAGGACCTGCAGAGACACTCCGAACATACATGTGGAATCATTAACCAAAACAAGGACAGAGCAGCAGGACTCTTTTCTTACATCACCATGACATCTTGCAGCCACAGACTAACTGAGGAACTAATCAATCCATCAATAAAATGTAAATAAAACCTTTAGATATTAGGCAGAATATCAGATTGAAACCTGCACAATATCTTTGCCTCAGTCAAGTAAACTGTAGATCAAAAACAAACTAGTTAATTGCTATTTTCATTATTGATTAATCTTATTAAAATTGAATTTATGGCATTATTTTCTTTGAAAATGACATTGTATGATTAATCAGTTATAGAATGAATTGGTGGTTTATCTCTGAGATGCTTTCAGTCAGCTCAGGGGGCAGAAACATATCAAACACATCCTACTGAGTGCGGGTGGGTGTGACCCTGTGTCAGGTACATGATGGTTCTTCTCAGGTGAGATAACTGAAGCTGGACACAATCCCATGCGCCTTTACGCACAAACTGATTCGTATTAACGTTTCTCCTTAAAACATAAAATCAGACACGTGTTACCAAAATCTGGATGAACGCCTCAGGTGGTTGTAAACATACCCGTTTGTTTTCCTGCTGCCCTGCTCCCCCTCGGCCGAGGCTGTCCTGCTGCTGCTGGGGAGACATGTTGTCCATCCAGCCTCCAGACGTGCTCCGGCTCACTGTCCAACTGTGCTCCGGGGATGCAGGGGACACAGGATTCCCATTAATAACCTCCGTCTCCGGAAGATGGAGACCATCTCAACACAAGCTCGGAGGAAGTCACTGGACGTCTGCAGCTGGGGACGCAAACAGTAGATTCTGTGAGGAGGGAAGTTCAGGTGAGTTTTTTGAAAAAGGAAAAGTATAAAAAAAAGTTAGCAATAGAAGCAGCATAGGCCAGAGTTGTGCCTCCTGCTCACCATCAATGAAGTCTGAGCTGTAACCAAAGCACCTCCTGTCTGGATTATCGGTGCCACTTCTTAATGCGTCTTTACGCACAGAATGGAGGCGGCGCCAGATCGCTGCCAAAAAAAGAGGTCCGCCTATTTTTAACATAATTCATCTCGCACAATATCCTTTACTTTTTTTTGGGACAAATGAGGGGACAGAGTTTACTTTGGGGATTAACTAACAAACACAACTACTTGTCAAATGGCACCTTGTATTTATATGGTAGAGGACACTGCTACTGATATTATATATTCAAGTAAAGAAAGAAAAAGAGTGATTAAATACTCTACATGCATAGTTATTACTCTTATCTTAGTAAATTAAGTTTTACTTATGCTTCAACACACCCTTCCCTACTTCACTGTAGTACTAGAATTTGACCACAAGAGGGCGTCAAAGGTTCATCATTTACCATATTGAAGAAACATATCTTTTGAAAAAGAGCCTTGAGATCATAAGAATGTTCTCATTAAATTAAGACAATAAAGTTGTTATTTAAATATAATGTAATTGTATTATGGGAGTAAGGAAGCAAACAGTTCCACTTCCTCTGGATCCAGAATATTGAATCTCCTTGTTTCTAGAGAATCTATGAAACGTCTTTGAATATCACAGATGTGAGTGATAACCATGACCATTCCTGTCCTCCTCCACAAGAGGGCAGTATACCCCAAGTCCGTGTGGTTCTTCATTCAGAATAAACTTTTCATAATCCTGATACTTTAATGTGACGCTGATGGGATGAAATATTAAGTATTTCGTAAGTAAGTAATCATAATAATAAGTAATAATAGCAAACATTTATTTAGATATCACCTTTCAAAGCAGTTATAAGATGCTTTACAAGTTAACTTTAAGTTCTCTTGTGAAAATGTACTATACATATAGAACATTCGTTGAAATTATTCAATTGTCCTGTAGTGTGGAGGAAAGACCATAGGTCTCAATAGCAGAATGTTGTTGGTTCAAAACCCACTGAGGTCCCAAAGAGAAAGCAGAGTGTGTCTGGTCATGTAGCTCAGTCCTATAGAGGATAGACTTGCAAACCAAAAGGCCTGAGCTCGATTCTTATGAAAGTCCATCCTTTAACAAGCGGAGCTACTTGACCAGAGACACACAAGCCTAATTCTTTGAGTTCTCTAGTCCAACTCCCTGAGACTGAGTGGAATTGTGAAGTTATACACATGAAAGACTTGAGAACCCAAAAAAGAGACTTGTGTGTCTCTGGTCAAGTAGCTCAGCTTCTTCTTGAGCTTAGATACTTAATTTTGAGTAAAGGAAAGACAATTGTCTTGCTGAATGGCTCAAATGGTTAGAAGCCTGCCTCATAGACCCTTGGACCCGGGTTCAAGTCTCTCAGTGAGAGGATTTACTGATACAACGGAGAATGTGGGTTACTGCTGCTGGCTCAGTTCACCAAGCCGGTCTATAAACCTACATGGGCAGTCAAAGGATACTGCTTTGGCTCAGTAAAGTGAGATTGTGTGTGTGTGTGTGTGTGTGTGATGGAAACAAATAAATGAATCATCTAAAAATGTATTTTATGTTAATGCAAAAAGAAAAACATCATTGAAATATTAAGGTATAAAATGATTTAATGAAGTGCAGTAATTGTAAATACTTTCCAGAATAGTAACATTACATAAGATCAAGTATAATAAGTTTACATTATACTGCTTGTCGATATCCAAGATTAAAAGTGTGGTTTCAATTTAATTTATGAAAACAAAGCCACCACGTTCAATCAAACTGACAAATCACTCATCATGACTCTACCTGACTTGGTACATTCCAAGTCCCCCTTCTCCATATACACCATTGGACCCCTCCACTTCCGGTTTTCCAGTCGGTACTTCCGCATTGAGCCGGAGCTGTACTATCCGGAGCCATGGATCCACCATGAGGTAAAAACTGTTTAAAACATCAACACATTTATTACATCTTCTGTGTGTTGGACGTGTCGCTGCACATTCTTCATTGTTGGGAAGTAAAAGAGAGAAACTTGTGTCTTGAGCAGAAAGAAGCTGTTTCTGAAGTTTTCACCTTTTAAACATGGACCGAGAAAACTGAGCGTGTTTTAAATTCTCATGTCAAAGACTCGATCACTTGTTTAGTCCTAAACGAACTAAAGTACGTCCAGTCGACTTTAACCTGAAACATCTGGATATTTATCTTCAGGCTGGGAAACAAAACTTTGACAATAATGATCCGCTTTTAATTTTCATAAATATCAAAGTAACAACCTATGTTTGGAAGGGGAGGCTGCAACATGCAAATTCACCACTAGATGTCACTAAAGTCTACACATTGCATTGATAGAGTTTTATCACCCAGCCCTACCAAACCCATAATGTATATAATTTACCATCATAAATACCAATATATCTATAGATATAGATAATTATGATCATAATAAACATCACAGTTGACAAACTGAAGCAACAATTTTCCATCAACAGAGCAGATTATTGACACAGTTTTATATTAGTTCTTCTTTATGAGCAGAGAACGACAAACACAAATCAGATGCAGATCAAAGATGGGATAAACGTCCTCACTGTGTTTAAACAAAGCATAAAACATATTGATTTGTTTTTAATTGTAAAAGTAAAATTCAACTGTAACATTTGGTTTGAATTATTTTCTAATTGTATGATTCTAATTGTATGTGAGATGGTTAGATTAGCTGAAGCTTGAAAAGTAAGTCAACAACAGAATGTTGTTTTGACTCAAGTTAATAATAATCTCAAATCAATGGTTTGTTATTTTAGGCAGCAGTTCCAGAGAGGAGACCACCCCACAGAGCCACCAGGAGCCAGACCTTCTGCCGGGGGCCACCATGAGGTGACTATGGCATAACATAGCGCAACATTTAGTTGATATATTCTGTGTTTTCATCTGTTTCTGCAGCTTTTTCATTGTTAACATGTGTTGTTGAGGAAAACTCGTCTCATTAGTTTTTTATGTTTGCTACTGTCATTAGCCCGAGATGGAGGTAGATGGAGCCAGAACTGCTTGAGCCACCAGGAGCCACCAGGAGCCTCCAGGAGCCGCCAGGTGCCATGGACACATCATTTAGTGACTACTGCTTAAAATATCAACCCATCGATTAGATCTTCTGCGTGTTTGACGTGTCACTACATCTTTTTCATTGTTAACATGTTAACAGTGGAAACTGCTGTGACTCATCAAACAATCAGAAGATGTGATCCATGTTTTGATACTTTAGATGGTATTCACCAAAAGGAGACCCTGCAACCCTTTTCCCAATGTTTGCAGGTTACAGATAAAATGTTTCAGTAAAACTTCAACCAGTTTTGGGATTTCTTTCTATAACCCCTTGTTCCTGACTCTCAGAAAGGCCGGGGGAGACACGGCCTCCCCCTGGTACTCACCCCCACCACCACACAAACACACAGAGAGATACATACATATACACAAACACATGCTACGGTTATCAGCCATGGTGAGAATACGAACCAGCTCCTCGCAGGTACGTCCTTGCAGCTGTGAACCAATCCACTGCGCCACCGAGTCCTCTTCACATTCACCAACCTTCTCGTGGCAGCTTTATCTTTTCACTTCAAACTCCCAGAGCATAAGAATCAAACTTCAGGGTTTCCATGAACAAGACTTGAACTCACAGCTCCAGAATCACCAGACTACTGTCATCTGACTGAGCTACTGGACCCAACACATGCAAAGATCCTCTCATGAAGCTTTCAACTGTCTCATCAGACTCTTTGACTTCATAAAGTCACTGGGTTCCATAAGAATTGAACCCACGACTCCAGGTCTACAAGTCCATCCTCTAACAGACTGAGCTACTTGACCAGAGACACACAAGTCTCTTTCTTTGGGTCCTCAAGTCCAACTCACTGACACTCAATGAAATTATGAAGAAGTTATACACATGAAAGACTTGAGAACCCAAAGATATTGTTATGTTAATGTTGATAAATGTAATGCAGCGGCTAAATATTGAACCCACATTCTCAGATGCATCAGTACATCCTTAAACTGAGACTTGAACCCGGGTCCAAGGGTCTATGAGGAAGACTTCTAACCATTTGAGCCATACAGATAGACAATCTTCTTTGCTCTCTTCAAAATGTTGTCAAGTCTCTTTTTTTAAATTGCATGGACTATGTGAGAATGGAAAAATGTCTGCTGTGAGATTTGAACCACAAACCTTTGGTCCAAAGACCTTTGGCATAACCTCCACACTACAGAAGGACAACATTATAACCTTAATGGATGTTCTTTATTTAGAGTACAATTTCCACAAGAGCTCTTAAAGCTAACTACATCAGGTTTTGAACTGAGGCCACACCACATGGCACAGAGGGTACAAGGCTGCCTGCTGCTGGCTCAGTTCACCAAGCCGGTCTATAAACCTACATGGGCAGTCAAAGGATACTGCTTTGGCTCAGTAAAGTGGGATTGTGTGTCTGTGTGTGTGTGTGTGTGTGTGATGGAAACAAATAAATGAATCATCTAAAAATGTATTTTATGTTAATGCAAAAAGAAAAACATCATTGAAATATTAAGGTATAAAATGATTTAATGAAGTGCAGTAATTGTAAATACTTTCCAGAATTGTAACATTACATAAGATCAAGTATAATAAGTTTACATTATACTGCTTGTCGATATCCAAGATTAAAAGTGTGGTTTCAATTTAATTTATGAAAACAAAGCCACCACGTTCAATCAAACTGACAAATCACTCATCATGACTCTACCTGACTTGGTACATTCCAAGTCCCCCTTCTCCATATACACCATTGGACCCCTCCACTTCCGGTTTTCCAGTCGGTACTTCCGCATTGAGCCGGAGCTGTACTATCCGGAGCCATGGATCCACCATGAGGTAAAAACTGTTTAAAACATCAACACATTTATTACATCTTCTGTGTGTTGGACGTGTCGCTGCACATTCTTCATTGTTGGGAAGTAAAAGAGAGAAACTTGTGTCTTGCGCAGAAAGAAGCTGTTTCTGAAGTTTTCACCTTTTAAACATGGACCGAGAAAACTGAGCGTGTTTTAAATTCTCATGTCAAAGACTCGATCACTTGTTTAGTCCTAAACGAACTAAAGTACGTCCAGTCGACTTTAACCTGAAACATCTGGATATTTATCTTCAGGCTGGGAAACAAAACTTTGACAATAATGATCCGCTTTTAATTTTCATAAATATCAAAGTAACAACCTATGTTTGGAAGGGGAGGCTGCAACATGCAAATTCACCACTAGATGTCACTAAAGTCTACACATTGCATTGATAGAGTTTTATCACCCAGCCCTACCAAACCCATAATGTATATAATTTACCATCATAAATACCAATATATCTATAGATATAGATAATTATGATCATAATAAACATCACAGTTGACAAACTGAAGCAACAATTGACTCCCTGACTTTCTGGTTTATTGTTTCTTCTGTTTCCATCAACAGAGCAGATTATTGACACAGTTTTATATTGGTTCTTCTTTATGAGCAGAGAACGACAAACACAAATCAGATGCAGATCAAAGATGGGATAAACGTCCTCACTGTGTTTAAACAAAGCATAAACATATTGATTTGTTTTTAATTGTAAAAGTAAAATTCAACTGTAACATTTGGTTTGAATTATATTCTAATTGTTTGATTCTAATTGTATGTGAGATGGTTAGATTAGCTGAAGCTTGAAAAGTAAGTCAACAACAGAGTGTTGTTTTGACTCAAGTTAATAATAATCTCAAATCAATGGTTTGTTATTTTAGGCAGCAGTTCCAGAGAGGAGACCCCCCACAGAGCCACCAGGAGCCAGACCTTCTGCCGGGGGCCACCATGAGGTGACTATGGCATAACATAGCTCAACATTTAGTTGATATATTCTGTGTTTTCATCTGTTTCTGCAGCTTTTTCATTGTTAACATGTATTGTTGAGGAAAACTCGTCTCATTAGTTTTTTATGTTTGCTACTGTCATTAGCCAGAGATGGAGGTAGATGGAGCCAGAACTGCTTGAGCCACCAGGAGCCACCAGGAGCCGCCAGGTGCCATGGACACATCATTTAGTGACTACTGCTTAAAATATCAACCTATCGATTAGATCTTCTGCGTGTTTGACGTGTCACTACATCTTTTTCATTGTTAACATGTTAACAGTGGAAACTGCTGTGACTCATCAAACAATCAGAAGATGTGATCCATGTTTTGATACTTTAGATGGTATTCACCAAAAGGAGACCCTGCAACCCTTTTCCCAATGTTTGCAGGTTACAGATAAAATGTTTCAGTAAAACTTCAACCAGTTTTGGGATTTCTTTCTATAACCCCTTGTTCCTGACTCTCAGAAAGGCCGGGGGAGACACGGCCTCCCCCTGGTACTCACCCCCACCACCACACAAACACACAGAGAGATACATACATATACACAAACACATGCTACAGTTATCAGCCATGGTGAGAATACGAACCAGCTCCTCGCAGGTACGTCCTTGCAGCTGTGAACCAATCCACTGCGCCACCGAGTCCTCTTCACATTCACCAACCTTCTCGTGGCAGCTTTATCTTTTCACTTCAAACTCCCAGAGCATAAGAATCAAACTTCAGGGTTTCCATGAACAAGACTTGAACTCACAGCTCCAGAATCACCAGACTACTGTCATCTGACTGAGCTACTGGACCCAACACATGCAAAGATCCTCTCATGAAGATTTCATCTGTCTCATCAGACTCTTTGACTTCATAAAGTCACTGGGTCCCATAAGAATTGAACCCACGACTCCAGGTCTACAAGTCCATCCTCTAACAGACTGAGCTACTTGACCAGAGACAAGCAAGTCTCTTTCTTTGGGTCCTCAAGTCCAACTCACTGACACTCAATGAAATTATGAAGTTATTCACATGAAAGACTTGAGAACCCAAAGAAAGAGACTTGTGTGTTTCTGGTCAAGTAGCTTAAGTATTATAGAATTATAAGTATTATGAGGAGTGCAACCATTTGTGCCATCTAACTGGACAACCATCCATGTTTTCTTTGAACCTTTGACTATTTGCTTTGGGTTTGGGCATTTAAAATTACTTAGCCGATGCAAGAATTGAACCTGGGTCCAAAGGTCTATGAGAGCGACTTCTAACTCTCTGAGCCACTGCATCAGACACATATTCACAGCTTCTTTGAATATTTCACTATCTGTTTGTTGCACTCCTCATAATACTTATAATACTTATAATTCTATAATACTTAAGCTACTTGACCAGAAACACACACAAGTCTCTTTCTTTGGGTTCTCAAGTCCAACTCACTGACTTGAGAACCCAAAGAAAGAGACTTGTGTGTTTCTGGTCAAACACACAAGTCTCTTTCTTTGGGTTCTCAAGTCCAACTCACTGACTTGAGAACCCAAAGAAAGAGACTTGTGTGTTTCTGGTCAAACACACAAGTCTCTTTCTTTGGGTTCTCAAGTCCAACTCACTGACTTGAGAACCCAAAGAAAGAGACTTGTGTGTTTCTGGTCAAGTAGCTCAGTCAAAGAAGCCATGAACAGTTGTCTGATGCAGTGGCTCAGACAGTCAGAAGGCTGCCTCGTAGACCCTTGGACCCGGGTTCAAGTCCCTCAGGTAGAGGATGTACTGACATATATGTGCTGCAGTAAATTTATCAAGATTAACATACCAAGTGTAAAGATTAGGCATAAAAGTTTTAGTTTTTTTTACAAAGATTACAAAACATATCACTGTCTTACCCTTCTACTCTACCTCTCCTATATTGACCTCCTCCTACTCTTTTTACTAATCTCATCCTGTATGATCAGATTAACGACACACACTCACATCACACCACAACACACACCTCACACTAACACAACACACATTCATTGTGTGAGCGTGTGTGCCACTCTGACTACTCTGACATTTATCATTTTTTATATTTTTTTTTATTAGAATTTATTAGACTACCACCTCCTCCCTTTAAAATCCCTCCCATCAAAAACTCCTCCCACCCTGACTATGAACTCCTCCTCCTACTCTGACTCACTCCTCCTACTCTGTAAACCACATCCTCCCACTGTGATCCACTTTCTCCCCTCAGGATATGTCGCGCACCAGATACTCGTGCAGGGTTTGAACAAGCCTCTCCTGGACTGGCCGGCCGGCTCCATAGCCGGCACACAAAGCCCCCACGCCACCGAGCATCACGGCACCCGGAAACTCTCTGCTGGCGGTTTTCACTTTACACTTGTTATGTTAATGTTGATAAATGTAACGCAGCGGATAAATATTGAACCCACATTCTCAGATGTATCAGTACATCCTTAAACTGAGACTTGAACCCGGGTCCAAGGGTCTATGAGGAAGACTTCTAACCATTTGAGCCATACAGACAGACAATCTTCTTTGCTCTCTTCAAAATTTTGTCAAGTCTTTTTTTTTAAATTGCGTGGACTATGTGAGAATGGAAAACTGTCTGCTGTGAGATTTGAACCACGAACCTTTGGTCCAAAGACCTTTGGCATAACCTCCACACTACAGAAGGACAACATTATAACCTTAATGGATGTTCTTTATTTAGAGTACAATTTCCACAAGAGATCTTAAAGCTAACTACATCAGGTTTTGAACTAGAACCTTCTGCTATCAATACCCGGAGCCTTTCCTCTACACCACAGGAGGATGATGGATTTATTTATTAACGGATGTTCTATATGAATAGTGAATTTTCACAAGAGATCTTAAAGCTAAACTCAATGGGTTTTGAACCAAGAACCTTCTGCTGTCAAGACCTGAAGCCTTTCATCTACACTACAGGAGGATGATGGCAAAGTCTTAACGTAAGCTCTATATGTGTAGAGCTTTGGACTTCGACAGATCGCTGGTGGTTTGCATCGGAAGTTGAATTTTAGGGAAATGCTTTTAAGAAGTAAACATCAGGTGTCTGACCAAGTAGCTCAGTCGGTTGGAGCATGACTCTAGCTCTGGGGTTGCTGGTTCGATTTTTATGAGACCCATCATCTAAGAAGCTGAGAAACTTGACCAGAGACCCACAAGTCTCTCATGTGTATAACTTCATAATTTGACTGAGCGTCAGTGAGTAGGACTTGATAACCCAAAGCAAGCTCAGTCTGCTGGAGGATGGACTTGTGGACCTGGATTGTCTGTTTTGTATATGTGTGTCTGTTGTGTATACGTCAGCAGAAATAGGGAGAGACATTTAAAAAAGTAAATAAACACAACTACATCACTTTTAGCTTCCAGTCCCTGGGAATCAGCAGGAGCAGTATTGACTTTCATCTAGGTCACAGTGTTGTAATGTAGGGCACATTCAAACTTTGAAGGAAGGAGACGGTTTCTTTGCCTTGTGATGTAGATATATGACACGATGGTTAAAAAAGTGAACACAATAAATATAATTCTTCAGGCCTCACAAATGCAGGGCGGACTATTACCGAGGTAGTGGATTTCAAAAGGAAAAACAACTGTTGCCCCTAAATCTACTGTTCTTCTAGAAACAGAAGTGGGCCATAAAGTGGGCTAAAGGAGAACGAGGTCACAAAGTGAGGGACACAGATGATTCATTCCCCAAATTGGCCACAATCAGCCCCATTAAGAACTGGATCACTTCAATGATTACCTTCCCTCATGTTGATAATGAACAGCCTTGGGCATGGCAAAGAAAAGCAGCACGTCTCGCCGGCTCCCAACCTTCCTGCTGCAAACACACTTTCCAAACAGAGTATCAATATCACTCTGATTGTAGAAAGAAGAGTCATAATTCCAACTTTCACGTATATTCAATATCATTCTCTGGAGTGAATCAATTCATTACAACAGAAAAGAGGTAAAGAAATCAGAGACATCTACAGAGCTTTGTTTTAACAAACCATCATTATTTAATGTAGAGACAAAACGGTTCATTAAAAACTTACTTGTGTATTCGCACATTGATCAAACTGAAATTTGGATGTGGGTATAGAACTACAAGCTTTATCTTATTATGAGAAGTTATTATGAAATAAGAGTGAGCATGAGTGAAGGCAGATGTCTGATGTGTGTTCTACGATACAAGAGAAAAATGAAATGCATTTACCTGTTATTAATCTAATCTTTAGCATCTGTGACTCCTGGTCAGTGTTTATCACATTTCCCAGATCCACAGAAAGCCGAGCGCTTGTTTGGTCAAGCACCAGAAAGTATTTTGATGTAGTTTTGAAAATATAGAACAGTTATGAACGGCTTTAAAGTAACCCCCATTCAAAGTAAGTTTGATCAAAGCAACATTATGTAACAGCGCCCTCTGCAGCCAAACGTGGGGATTAATTGGTACTAGTAGAAAGTTTAATTATTTCACCCATCTTCTCTAAATTTGACCCAATCTGGATCAGATCCGCCCTGTGGCTTAAAAAGATGTGTCTACCTTGTCAACCTGAGAAGGGAGTTTAGTAAATGGAAGAGATGAGTCTTTCAAACCACAAAGAAACAAAATTACCTACAAAGTATTTATTTTTCTTGACCATCAAGCACAGGCTGCACCGAAGCCTCAAATCTCCTCCACTGTGATTCAACATTAAATTAGTTCATAGTATGTTTACAGGGTGGCAAAAAAATCTAATGCAACAAGAACAAATCTTAAATCAATTCAACCGTCCCACAGATCAGCTTCGTACAGTCGAACCAGCACAACAGCAGCACCAGCAACTGCAAAAATGTGTGACTGCGAGTTCCTTCCCTGGGATACTATGAAACTTGTGCTGCAGAAAAACGTACAGTGTCAGTGTGTTGGATTTAGTGATAGCTAGTGGTGAAGTAGCACAATGAACCAACTCAATATCCCAGGCCTGACCCCTCCCCTGCTAAGTGTGGAGGACGTATATCAACCTTCAGCATACGTAAAGATTCCCAAGGCCCCGTCTGAAGCCAGTGTTTTGTTTCTCTGTTCCTTGCTACTAGAAACACTGCAAAGCAAAACACGGATAGGCTTATTCTGAGGGAACATATTAACTGTAATATATTCAGTTTCTGCAAATAAATCCCCTGAACCCTACACACAACCTTCAAAAAACAAAACAGACAAAGAAAAGGCTCCTTTCAATCAAACGTATCCAAGCCACAGGGAGAGCAGTAGGTTCAACAACTAGGTATAAAAAACAGGAATAGGCTCAGTCACAAAAGTCCCATGAGAACACGGTCCAGTTAGTATCTGCGGCGCTTGTTATTTGGCCCATCAAAGACGCCCCCTACTGGACTCCCCCTGCCAAATTCTGGAGCTGGTGCAACTTGGGGGGCCAATGGTTGCTGCTGTTGCTGCTGCTGCTGCGGTTGTTGATGCTGTTGTTGTTGTTGTTGTTGTTGTTGTTGTTGTTGTTGTTGTTGCTGCTGCTGCTGATGCTGAAGTTGCTGCTGCGGATGTGCCTGTGGCTGTTGTTGCTGTTTCGGAGACTCCACGTCTGGCCGGCCCCCCATTTGTCCACCTTGCGGGTATCTCTCGTTACGCTGTGGTTCCATAGGGGTCAGTGTTACAAAATGGGTAAGTGGGTTGTTGTGAGATTGTGTTGATAATATAGGGATGGACGCATGTTTGGGGGTCAAACATTAAATCCATTGTATGCAAAAAGTTTTTCAAAGTTCATAAATCGGGGTTGATCCAGGTGCCGCATCCATGAGCAAAAGGGAGAGAGAGAAAAAATTAGTTGATTAGTTATGTGGTTTAATACAATCATTTAGTATAAAGCATCTAATGGTGACTTATGGTCAATTACATTTTTGATACAGACACATTGAGGCAATGTTCTGACAGCATATTTGATTGTTTGTTTTTCCTGGTACATTACCATGGCTACATTCTCTGACATCAGTGGTGTGCCCATATTAGCAGTTCCCTCTCCGCTAATGGCTCCTCCCCTTCCACTCATGGCCATCATCTGACCCTGGTTACCACTGGGCCCTACAGGGGTCGGGCTATAGCCGTCTACATGCAAAACAACGGAGCAGCGGTTGGTCATTGGAAAGTTACACCAAATACATTTAATTCCCCAAAAGAACTTTTGTAGCTGCATGCTATTCTCATGAACTTAACACCTAAATGCTGAGGGATGCACATGACTGGTTCCTACAAGACGAGACTGATCCTCGTTGAATAGTTTTCTGCTCTATTCTTATAGCAGATCAGAAGACTTGGTTTCAGTCAACATGTGCATCACATGCGTTGCTTGATATCAGCACAGGATATGGTCAAAAATGGGTAAAAATAAAAAGCATTAGCATTGAATCTGCACTTTGTGTGGAGAGAAGTTTAAGAATTTTAACTGTGAGAATGGTGCATCCCCATCAAATATTAATATTCAAAATTGCTAATCATTTAAAATACACCTTACTTAAGTCATGATGTTAAACTTCAAGCAAAACTAAAAGATCTAACATCTGCTGGTTAATCTGAATATCATGAATGTCATAAAACCGTGGTTAGACGCTGAAACATGTTGCACAAGAAATATGAAGGTAACATTTTAACAGGGACAGAGACTGAAGACTGTGAAATTAGCAGCTTGAGAGTTTCCCACTTTAACTGAAATTTAAACAAATGGACTTTTGATCAACTAACCCTTGGATTGCACATCACCTTCAATATAGAGAACACAGATATGAGGTTGCTAGAAACCCACATTGAACCAGACAAAGACTTGCACAGACAAGATAAGTAAAGTTCAAACTAAAGACAAGCCAAGCTGAAGAATTCCTCCACTGGTGCCAAGCACACATATGAACTTCAACAAGTAAATGCTGCATTAAAGATATTTCACTCAAATAAAGTTGCATACGTTTGCAATTGTAGTACAGTAGTACCAGTACAAGTATTTTTAAATACTAGAAGTTCATTGTGAGTTCTTTTTACTACATAATGTTGTAGAAATATCAACTAGACTCTGCACTTAGGCTTAACAGCAACTTTCAGGCATAATAGAAGAATCCCCCACACATCAAATATCCCAATATTGTTTCCAGTTTAAAGCTGAGAAGGTGAAGTAAATAGGAATGAAGCACTGCAGTTTGTAAAGGTGATGTGCAATCCAAGGTTACACTATCTGTCTGGTGAAGAGCCACCGTGAAACAGTCTGATACCGTTTATCACATGATAGATTTAATCATTAGACCCCGGCCCCTCATCCTGCAGAGCTTATCAGCTTTTAGTTTGAGGAATATAGTTTCATATTGTTTGATTCTTGTCAATAATTATTATTTCCTCAGTAACAAATTGCCACATCCTGTTGCAAAGAAAAGAACATTTCAACTTGTAAACATGTTTAAATCATGACCAGCAGTTTAACTCTTATTATCATTGATTCCCAATGAAGAAAATTATGATCTATGATTTCATATCTGCATACGACTGAGGATGAGAGCTCGGGGACTGAGGATTTCTCAAACTATGACACCCCAACCCCGACAATGACAGCCCTGCTCAGCACACTGTGTGTTCTGTTAGTTCAGACATCAGGTAGTCAGGTGGTATCGGATGTTTCCTGCTCCGTGTGTACCACATACCAAGTGAGTGCATTTGACACCAAATGGGGCCTCAAAACTTAAACTCTCACAAATGACATCTTGTTGAAAAGGACTCACTTGGGATGCGAGACAAATGAGAACAAGTATGTAAAATGACATCAAAGCACTTAAAATCTCTGTTTGTTCCATCAACCAGTCCTCATTTCACAATCATGCCCATACCTCCCAAATTAATGGCTCCACGAGGGCCCAGCTCACCCACTCTCATTTCCTGTTCTCTCTGCAAGAAGTGAAGAAGAGCCCTGAGAATAAAACTCTGCTACAGTACAGGCCTGCAGCGGATCGCTCACAGGACAACACTCACACTGGAAAAGTAGCTGACACAGAACTGATGATAGCCAGGTCAATTTTCCATCGCTATGTTTATGATTCCCCATCACTCATCCTTGCTTTTACTGCAACTCTGGCAAGAAGCCACATTAGCTGTTAATTCAATGGGAAGCTGATGGAAATTCACTTTAAGTGTCTACATCTACAAAGAGGGCTAAACAAACAGGACCCTGCTCAATGAGTCAAGCTGCTGAATGTCGCATTATCATTATTATCCATTCATTCAGTCACACATTTGTTCACATCCTCTCACATTATGGATACACATCCTGTTTATAAATACATATATTACTATTAAACAAGCAGGACATAAATGACCTAAAACATATGAGCCCATGTTAATGGGTCAATATAATTTAAACTATAACATCAATACGCAAATGCTCACAATTCAATAAGTGTTGAAGTGCAGCTTTAAATAAATAAATAATATATAATATGAATATAATGAATATAGAATATAAATACATGAAAAACATATGACAATAACCTAGTAGCACACTAGTTTGCCCAAATAATGCATCTAATCCCACAAGTACCAAATGAAACGAAATTTGGATGAAAATGTATTGCAAAAGCTATAAACCTGAACCGTTGTATTCTTTATATACTTACCTGTAAAATTAGCAATATGTTACGAATATAATGATTAGGTTGGGATTACAATACTTAAACCTGCACTACCCTAATTTGTCCACAAGAGGGCAACGATGGCCTGATTTACATTCTGGGAAACATCCATCTTTAACAATAATCAATTATTCCCAGCAAATAAAATGTAAGAAAGAGAAAGTTAGTGATTGAATAATATGTAGGAGGGACATATCTGCTCATATGTACTTTTGTGATGGAAAAGTCCTTTAACATATAGTTTGAAATAATGTTTTACATTAATGTATAATACTCCACACACAAGACATATTAACCTCCCCCCAAACACACACACTTAAACTATGCATCTTATGTATTCTATCAAAACGTATGTATCAACAAGACTACTGACTATGACTAAATAATTAAAATAACACTTGGTTGGAGGACATTAAACTGTTCCTGTAATTAATTTAATTCTGCTGAGGGTCCTGGATGCATGCGAGTCTATTATGTACAGTATGTGTAAATATGCCGACTCCAACAGGACGTCTAAATGGAGCACAGGATTTGAAGAGAAAAGTTATGACAGATAACAACAACATACAGTATCACACCAACAGACATTCACACTTTGTTTACAATTAAACAATGGCTCTTAGTCACTGTGAAACCTAACTTGCCCATTGCTTTAAAAAGCACAGTGTAATCAAATCAATTATCTATTCTGTGAATGTTTGAAGATTGATGATCAAAGAATGTATTTGGTAGCCAATCAATATGTACTGTATCCAGTAAAACTATACTTTCTACTCTCGTGTAGATCCCTCATGCAATAATTAAACTTATAAAGTAAATACACACAACTCAGCAATACATGAGCTGCTATCCATTTAGACAAACAATGTGTAGTTGGACTACCACTGTACTGTGATGTACCGATAGCACAGCTCCTCCGTTTCAATGACTAAAATCCTTCTATCTGCTGGAAAAAGAAACAACACTATGGAACTATTGTGATACTGACAACTGAGAATTTACTACCATGAGAAATTACCACCTTATTATTAGAACATCAAGTCAAATATGCTGAAGTATGACGTGATGTATTTCTACTTTCATTCTGATTTATTTGTATGAATGAAAAAGAAATGTGTGTGCTTTGGTTTAATCTTTCATCAGAGTAATTCCTGATTGTAGGTGTGTTTGTCAAGAGTGCGAGTGTAACAACATGTATCTAAGTGAATGCAGACATTTCAGCTGTACTCACATTCTCCAGGTAGTTTGGTTTGAAGCCGTCTGGTTGACGTCTCAGGTCCTCCTGATCTCTGTGTCTCATCATCTCCTCCTCTCTCCTCCTCCTCTCCTCATCATGTCTACCGACAGGGAGGGAGATGCAGGAGGAGAAGATGAGTCAAATAGACAACTGACTTTGCAACATCATGTACTTGAGAGGAAATAGGTTCCCTTTAATACAAAGAGAGGAAATTATGGTTTGTTCAAAGAAAAGTGACACACCTCATTTCTATCTGCTGTCTTCTCTGCAGCTCCTGGTTACGAAGCTCCTCCAGTCGCCTCAGCTCCTCCTGACGCCTCATTAGATCTGGAATAAAGTCGATATTCTCCTTATCAATCAATACCATTGCAGCATGCAATGGGGCATCGAGTGAGCACTGAGCAAACACACAACAATCAGCTCTTACCATGTCTCATTAACATGAGCTGGTGCTCGTGTTTGGCCGCCTCCAGCTCGGCCTCCAGTTTCTCTTTGGCCTCTTTAATGTTCTTGTCCACCTGCTCTCTCTGCTGCTTCTCCATCTCACTGAGAGCTTTCCAGCGAGACGAGTATTCAAACTCAAACGTGCCGGGCTGGGCGAAATGTGGCATCTGCTCCCGTTCCCTAGGAAAAGAAAGATGGGTTCAAAACCGCACTAGGGACAGTTTATTTCTACAAAAATATCTTTGTACCATTATACAACAGCTCCCCTCTGTACTTACTTGAGGTACCTCGGAGTCTTCTGCAGCAGTTTTTCAGGGAATCCTTCCTCATCATCAAAGTGGTCTGAGGGCTCCACAATGGCTGGACAAGGTGTGCTGAAGAAAAGGAATTCAATGAATGTGTTACTCTCACATTTTACAACCTAACTTCCAGTATGTCTTCTACTCAGGGTAATACAGAACTTGTTTTTTTCCGGCCACCATTTCACACTTATTTCCCACACAGTGTAAAGAAGAAATAACTCCATACACTCATTCAATCCCAGCCAGAGACTGGCTCACCCCCGGAGTTCACCCCCGGAGACCCACTGCCTCCCCACACTCCTTACTTGGTCAGAAGCAGTGCTCCCTCCGTGCAGCGCTCCAGGGCTTTACGTGCAGCCACTTTGTTGGCAAACTCCACAATGCCCCTCCCCGAGGGACGCCCACGGTCATCGGTCACGACAATGGCCCGTTCCACCGGCCCGAACTGAGAAAAGGCCTGAGGGGGACCAGGTTGTTTTCAGGTTACTTATCACTCCACAGATATCAGGGTTATATCAACTGACAAGCAGACATAATGTAGAGCTGGTCTTCTCTGCTCTACCTGTTCCAGCAGCTCGTTGGTCACGGCTGGCAGCAGGTTGCGGACTGAGAGAGCGGCGCCGTGCGTAGCGAAGCGGATCCTGATTGGGCGATTATTCAAAATGGTCCCGTCAAGCTCGGCTTTAGCGATTTCTGCCAGCGTCCTGGTTTCCTGGGAGACAAGGGATACAATTAGGAATGGTGACACACCACTGGGGTACATATGGTATTTGGCTGCAGAGTAAGTAACTACTAAAACGGTCATGAGTATTGATAGATGATTTTGTCTCCTACTCTTTAACGTTTACTCTAACTTTAATTATTTATGTGTTATTTTGTTATGCCAGAGCACAATATCACAACGTGTCATGTATACACAAATCGTATTTATGATGTGACCTGTAGAACCATCACAACGGAAGTCACGTGACAGGATCAAAACAAAACCTGCTGTCAACACTGAAATGTCAACATTCAGTAGCTTTGGGCGCTAAACTGTAAATTGTTATCAAATATGAAACATTTAAAATGTCCCCAACCTTCTTATAACTTAGTAAAACACAACCAGCAACTTTTAATAACAAGATATGAAGTTACAGAGCTTTAATACAGCGTAAACTAGCATGTTTGCTAATGCTAGCCTAGCAGCTAGCTCCGCGTAGCCATGGTTTTCAGTCAACACGTGAAACAAGAAGAACAGATAAACAGAGATTTCATATGAGGAGGTCGGGACTCGAACGTACCAGGCGGACGAAGCCGAAGCCCCGCTCTCTGTTGATGAACACCTCGTTAACTCGGCCGTATTTAGCGAACATGTCGGTGAACTCCTCCTCCGGGATGTCGAGCGGCAGGTTCCCGACGAAGAGGCGACACCGCTGGGTGAACGTCTTCTCCCCGGGCTTCCGAAAGCTCGTGAGGTCCAGGGTCATTTCTGCGGGTTTGTCTCCGCTTCCCTCGGCGGGTCCCTCCGCTGCCTCGGCCGCGGGGGACACCTCCATCTGCGGCGGCTGCGGAGGAGGAGGAGGAGGAGAGGGAGTCGGCGGCGCGGGGCTGTCTTTGTTCCCCGGAGGAGAGTGCTCCGAGGCCGGGGAGTCCTGCTCGCGTTTCAGGGGTTGCGGCGAGTTGCTGCTTTGCATGTTCGCGTGCTGCATGATTCGGTTCGCCATGCCGGGGCTTCACCGTCTCTGTGATGGAGGAAGTGGGAGGAAAAGGGGCCAATGAGCCGCTGAGGATGCTGCACACCTCTCCACTTCCAAAGATGGCGGCGGCTGCTTACGTACAATACGTAGCGCTTTGTGGATCCAACCAGTGGCGTACGTGAGAGATCGGTACGCCCCCTCAGAGAGGCTGGGGGGCAGAGCTGGGGGGTGCTGAGAGTAAGACTCATAATGATAATAACAATAATAAAAATTAACTGTACTTGTATGATGATGATTGTGTATTGTGATTTTTTTATTAATTTGATTGGCCAACAACATTTTACACCAGCTTTAGATGACTTTACATAATAACACACAGGAAACACTTCCACACACTGAACCCAGAAAGGGATGTGACCAATAATTAATATGGACATGGAAAGAAAATGATAGAAATCAACATGTAGTTTCAACCTTTGCCTGGAATATTATTCAGAATTCTATGTACATACGAATAGATAACAAAATACAGAGTCATGATACTGATTTATCAACTGACTCACCAGTTCAGTTTGTGGTTTCTGCACAACAAATGGAAACCAGTGACCAAGCAACACACTTTAATGGGATTCAGCATAAGCAGCATTTGGAGGTTTCTAAATCCCACACAAAATAAATTGGTCCTCAGCATATTTCCAACCAAACACATTCACTGCATGTGTTTTTGTCATCTGAGCAGGATGTGAATATTTCTCAGGTGCTGCTAAAAGCTTCTTTTTTTTTACATGACTGACACACCTGTGCACATACTGTAGCACATCTGTGTGCAAATGCAACCGAAATTCCACTTTTTGACAAGTGTCTGCAGGGCTGGTATTATCCTCCATACTCTCCTGTCAGGGATCATGTATCCAGACAGGTCATATACCGGCTGCTTGTCAAAGATGAGCCTATGTTTGGGTTTGTCCACATACCGTGCATTGTCCTCAGGGAATGAGTATCAGCAAGTGGTCATAGGAAGTGTAAAGTGAAATAATGTGGGGGCTGCTCAGGCCTTCAATCACTTTGGATTAATTTTACAAATCTGAGAAACAGTGATGTGTGATCTAAATTGGGATTATGGGGATAAACATGTATTAGAATCATGTCAGTTTCTTTCTCCATGACTTTAAGACCCATAACTCAATATTTTAATATTATATCTATAACTTATAACTTATTATGTGTGTCTTATTATTCAATGTGCCAGATGGTTTAATGTTAGGATCTGTTCATCATGGTGTTCCTGAATGAGAAACAAGAGAATAATGTAAATACAAATGTATAATTGTATCGATTTGTTATTTCTTTATTATCTATGAGATCATATATAGTCTGTAAATGAAAATAAGACATTTTGTGGGAGGTATCATTCGTCTGCCTGATGGGGCAGATGGGCATGGTGGTGACGTCACGGTGACGCAGCAGCAGCGCCCTCCTCCTCTCAGCAGCAGCAACAGCAGCGGTTCACTGGTTCTCATCTGCAGCCTCAGGAGGAGACGCAGCCCGGTGAGTACCATTATAAAGTACTACAGAGACTTTTAAAGACATGTTGTGTGTTGTGCATGAATATCATTGACTGACAACGGTTCTGATTCAAGATTAAAATGGGATTTAATGTGTGAGCATCACTTTAAAGTCCATTTGAATGTGTAATTTATAGAATATGATGCTTTCTCTTTTTAAATATACAAAGCACTTTTTTCTCTTCCAACAGTCACTACCTCAAAATACTGCTATGTTAAAATACAACAATCAATTTCAGTAACATGTAATAATATCAGGATCAAGGATCAACTATTTTCTGTATTATTTATTACAATTATACATTTGATTTCATAGTGCATTTCTAGAAGCTCAAGGCCAACTGTCAATATGATGATAACCACAAGAATAAATAAAGTAAAGTGTTAAAATCTTTTACGGCACTAATTCTTTACTACACTATGTAAGTATTTATTATTAGAAGTCACTGGTCGGACGTTGACATTTTTAAATCCACGGTAAAGAATGTTTTTTAAGACATCAAGCATTTTATGGGATGCACAGCTCAGCAGGGACCTCGTAATATCTTACAGTCATGCACTGACTCAGTGCGGAGATGCATGGGGGTGCAGACCGTGTGTGTGTGTGTGTGTGTGTGTGACAGTGGTCTGAGGTGATGCAAGACACCAGTGTTACCACAAAATAGGAGGACTACTGTAAGAGTTCCTGTAATATTTGAGGAGTACTCCGTGGATCTCTGACCTCAGGAGCAGTTGTGTGACAGAAGTCAAGCTCCTGATGTGCGTCCGGTCGATGGAGCTAAGCCGCGGCTGAGCTTCAAAGAAAATACCCTGGTGGCCTAAAACTTGATTGAGTATTCTTTAGACACGCATGAGCAACATGGAGCCTTTTTCCTTCATCTAACCAATTAAATTGTTCCCTTTTGACGCGTTATTTTACTACCCAAAGATCGTCAGTTTAAATATTTATCAGTGCAAATGCCTTCATCATTACAAATTATAGTAATTCAGGTTTATCTGTCCAACTAAACAAATATTTCTACATCCAGACTGCAAACATGTCTATCAAATAAGTTATATGGTTTTCTGCATATATATGACTTTACATGTGATATTTACAATGTGTAGGGTCAAGTGCTTTCAGGCATAAATATATGAGACTTCTGACAGCACAGCCCTGGAAGCTGAGACCTAAATGGCGTTTGCCTTGAGTTATGTTCAACAACCGTTCAGGCATACGTGAGATATATATATAAAAAGTTATATATTTGTGTAAAGCACACTTCAACCTCTGGACCTCTGGGGACTTGATTTATCGCGTCAGATTCAGCAGATGAACACAAATTATCTCCAGTATGAAGAGGTCAGGAGCGGGGGCGTGAGTCAGATAGTATTCTTAATGTAATTCTTTGTGTTTTCTTGTTTTAAATAGAAATGCAGGATAAGAGAACAGGGAAGAAAAACATGTCACTATTCCACTGTGAATGTGTCCTGGCGTGTATCATTAATAAAACTGCCTGAGAAGCTGCCGGTTCAGCCCCACTCATCAACTTTTACACTCACAATCTGTGAACCTCACCCCCTCGTTGTCCTGAGAGACAGAGAGATTTACAAGCTACGCTCCTTCAGATTCTTTCAGCCCTGCGTGGCCTTTTAACTGGGACCCGAAGGAGTTGGTCGGCGCTGATTGAACGCCCCCACCTCGCCCTCCATCTCCTCTCCAGTTGTAACAGTGGGCCATTGTGCCTAATCCCTGCCCTCCAGACTCAAACCGGAGTTTACTCCAGGCGAGGCCGAGCATCTATCCTACAGCTCAGAGTTGGAGAGGTAATCTTGAGTTTTCTTTTCAGCGTGCAGCATTTCATTAGGAGCTATACAGTAGCAGCAGGACTTTAATGAATCTAAGCTCATGGGCTGAAAGACTTCTCCCAATCCTTCCGAATAATAACGTCATTAAGTCTAACTTCCAGAGAGCAACTCAACTTCCGAGGTGCAAGTTAAAATATCACAAGCGATGGCGGTGAAACACAGACTGCAAATAAAGATGGACGATGCATCTTCACGCTGCATTTGGAGCCAGAGTCTCAAAGACCTGGATCAGTTTATTGGAGCATGGATAACGCAAAGAAAACAAGCATTTACAAGCACACAACGACCATAACGCCTGGGGATAAAATACAGAAACTACACAACACTGAGTTAAAAGGCATCTGAACTCAGACAACTCCAGTGATCCAAACCAGGTCATCTGGTGTTTAATTCGTTGACTGACATCTCAGTGAATCCACGAAGAGGATTTTGCTCCCGAGTGGAACAGAAAATCTCAACTGATCACGCTTCCAGGAAAATATCTTCAAGAATTAAACTGCAGATGAAACAGATGAGACTTGACATGGATCATTTGTAGATCATATGTGAGAAAATGTTATAAAAACTATTATTTATCAGTGACAAAAAGAGTGAAGACACACACAACGATTGTCCTTGTCCCATGCATTTGTACATGGGGGAGGCATAATTTATATGTTAGACCTGCTGTTCCTTTCTTTGATGGAGCCCCAATTACAGACAAGTAAACATGCTGACTAAACTAATGGGCGACCTATTGCATGACAGAGGAACAAAAAACATTTGGCAAGCAGCGATTCTAATGGCTGAATTCCCACAGGATGTAACGGACTTGTGACGGGAACATAACTCATGTTTATAATTGTTAGAATAAATGTCTTCCAGCCCCTTGCCGTGCAATTAGTCATATCCGGGGACGGATGCTAAGAGTAGGGGTTCCTATTGACTCTTAAATAATGAAGCAGGCTCACAGCATGAGCAGCACACACAGCTGATCACAGACGGGTCCTTGTATCTTCTATGTTTTCTTTATTCAAGCCTCTTGTTGTGATGCTCTCTTGGCTCTTTTAATGGTGTTTTATTCTATTGTTATTCACATATTATTAAAGCATAGATAAAAGTCTAAAGCAACATCTGTAAAATTGTTGTCAGAGGCAAATGTGTATTTTGCAAATTGGGAATGAAAGTTTTCTGGATTTTACTTAAATCATCAGCTGATAATGCCGCCCCTCTCACTCCTTCACAGGCCTGAGTGCATGAAGCTTTTTGGGGCCCATGATGGAGGGCTGGCCAGCTGTGGCCTGGGTCCTGCTGGTGATCAACATCGCCCATTGGCTGAAAACCGTCCAGTCACGAGACTTCACCATGAAGGACATCGTCCTGCTGCATCCCTCCAGTAGGAGCAGAATGTTACTCTGAAAAGAATGTGTGCTCTAACCGTGAAAACAGTGGAACTATAGATTTAAAACGGAAACAAATGATTGTTTACTTTCAGTTTTAATAAACAGTTCCATAATAATAAATGCATTTCATATTTTAAATTCAAGAAAAGAATTGGCCTTGATTTGGCTCCATAAGCAAGAGGATCATAAGATAAAAGATTTGGGAGCTGGCAGACTGAGTTCTGTGTGAGTGTGTGTGTCTCGTGAGTAACAGGCTTTGTCCTGTGATTGAAAAGCTACTGACCCTGAGACCCAGAGCTGTCTCTGTTGAAACACATCCCGCCTCCCAGTGCAGATATGACTCTTGCCAATGGGAAAGCCAAACATCTCGTTGTTTGATCAGCGCCTCGGAGCCGACGGCAGCCGTCTGTCTGCAGAACAAATCTCTTCTGTATGAACTTGACGTCTGCCACGTGGGTCATGAGAATAGTCAACAGTGTTTTGTTATTGTCACAGACCCTGGGCTTAGTGTGTTTTCCTAATCAGACTTAATGGTGCTGACTAATCACATTGATTCAGATTAAAGAAAACAATGTAGAGTGATTAAGGTTTAAAGTTAAAGCCGGCAACTCGATAAACACTTCACAGACAACACAGCACTTTCTGGGACCTCAGCAACAAACCACTGGAAGTCAACAAAACAACAGACAAAAACTCAAACATAGACTGATCCACTGTTTTTATGATGCTTCTGTAATTTGAAATATTTATCATTTTATAATCCACTACCATACAAGTGAATTTATCTTGCAAACACCATAGCTGTTCTGTTTCAGCCACACCTCATCCCGGTGGCTTCAAGTGCTTCACGTGTCGAGACGCTGCAGATAACTACGAGTGCAACCGCTGGGCGCCGGACGTGTACTGTCCCAAAGGTTAATTCAAATTACACAATAAATAATTTGTCCAAATGGTTTGTGGTTGAAATGGTACAAGAGGATTGATTATCAGAGGGGGGCTGTGTCTTCCAGAGACCAAATACTGTTCCACACTCCACATGATGGACCACAGTGGACACAGTGTGTCTGTGACCAAGAGCTGTGCCACCCTGGAGGACTGTCTCTATACTGGCTGTACTGATGTCATCGTTAATGGCTACCAGGTAGGAAGAGTCTCTGGATTAAACTGCATTGACACTCAGGGAAGTCACAGATCATGAATGTGTGTGTCCCCCGTCAGGTGTGCACGTCCTGCTGCGAGGGGAACATCTGTAACGTGCTGGTGCCGAGGAACGAGAGCGACGCCGTCTTCTCCACTTCTGTGGTCAGCTCGAGCGGGGGGGTTCGACCTCCTGCGGCTCTGAGCTTCTTCACCATCATCATCCTCACAGCTGGACGGGGCTGAGAGGGAAACTTTGCATCTGTGGGACATCGTCTGACACTTAAGAAACATTTCTTTAGAAATCTGCTAGATGTGAAGAACAATTTTGACTTCCTTATCTTTTGATATTGCTTAAAGAAAACAGATGCGTATGAATAAGTGTTTATTTTATCCTGCGTGATAAAAATCAAAAAGCATTAGGGTGTTTCACAAACTTTCCAGAAGGTTCAGAGTCACAGAAATGCAATTTAAAGTTGTAATTTGAGATTTGGACAAATCAAAATGTGAAAACACTGCGTTCAGACACATCACTACTGCGCTATATTCCCTTTACATTAGACTTGTCTTCCCGTCAGGCAATTTGACATTTGATAAAAGCTTTTTGGTTGATTTATTTATGTTTACTTGCAGCAGTATTACAATTATAACCACGGTGTAGTTTAACCATTTTGAGAGATTTTGTTAATAACAGCCATATAGTCCAAAATGTTGATTGGTCTTTTTTTCACCCAGTATCTCAAACTAGTTTTTTGTTTATTTGATCATTTATATTAAGGACTCTAATTATGAAAATGAGACACTCACATACTCACAGCTACAACAAATATTGTCATTTCAGCCGGGTCACATTCTTTATTCAGCAGCTCTGAACACTATCCACATTTCTTCTGATTCTGTGTGACAATCCAAGGAGACACTGAACAGAACACTGTACATACACACCAGTATGAAGAGTGTCGACCAGTTCTTTTAGTCCCACTCCAGCAGCTCATCACGGCCTTTAAATCTCTTCTTTGTTTCTAATATTACATTTTCAAAATTGCCTTAAAATGGCTTAAATGTAACTCTTTAAAAACTTGATTTTCACTGGATTTGCAACTTTGAATCTGGATATTTTCACACAAGTTAAAACAGCTGCCTGGATTTGAAAGGTTTCCATGTTAAATTCATGTTTCTCATATTATAAAACATGATGATTCCATCCTTTAAAATCCTCCTGCATACTTTCTTCAAATGGCAACCATCACATTGTGCACCGAGTGTGTTTCTCCCTGGATGTAGTGCGAGATAAGCCGGGTTTGAAATGTCAGTCTCATTCAAGTCCTTAGTAATAACTCACTGGTCCGGCTGCCGTGTATTGCATTGAGACAAACCGTCCACTGACACAAACCATGTATTAACACTACTGTACATTCACATCCAAGCTTCTTCAAACCATAAATAGAGGTGATCTGTTTGGATTTCGCTCAGTATAAAATATTCTAAAGAAAAAACTGCCTATTCATCCTCATCCAGTATATTTGAAAGTCCTTGTAGTCTGGCGATGGCGCTGCTGTATCTAGGAGCGTTAGTGAAAACAGTCCCGACAAACAAAGGCGTTCCTCTCAGGATGTGTCGGATCACCGTGCAGGAGCCCGACACCTCGATGTGAAAGCCCAGCTCCCTCAGGTCCACGTCGGTTTGCAGTTGGGTCGGACTTGCTGGAGACGCAAAGAACTGCAGGGAAACATGCCGCTCATCAGAATCATACAGCTGTCTTCTAAATAAAAGTTTAGAAATACGAATAATGGAACAGTGGCCTTCATTCAGTTCAACAGGGAGACAGAGAGTGAATACTGAAGACTGAATACCAAACAACCAGCACACAGAGAATAACTCACAGCTGTTCCTGTTGTTGGGTCGATGAAGTCGGCCCAGTATCCTGCAGTCCACAGAGCGAAGCACATCTCTTTGGCTCCGCTCACAAACTGCGCTCAGGAGAAAAAACACAATCAGCAGCTGCTTCAGCTCGATGCAGCTCACGTTTCAGGACTCTTCATGCTGGAGGACTGACTCTGTGCAGCAGCTGATCTTTGTCCGGCTCCTCCACTGGCTCCTCACAGCGAAGGCTCCTCTGTGTCACCGTCACAACTGTGATGGACGTGGTGGGAGCAGCGGGGAAGAGCAGCTCCAGATCTGACACACACACACACACACACACGTACACAGATTGAGTTTTCTACTAAGGCATTGTGGTTGTCTTGACTTTAGGTTATGAGTCTCTGTGTTTGGAGGATTTCACTTTGTTTACCTTTCCTCAACAGCTCAGGGCAGGAATTGATGTAGCAGTCTGTGTCTGTCTGGGTAAAATACTGCTCAGCTTTGTGGACTCTCAAAGATAGAGGGCCCAGTTTTTCCTGGTGAACACAAAGACACACATCCCAGAAAAACACATTAACAAAGCAGCTTTGAGCCCTGAAATCCGTTTTTTACTCCATTAACAGAAGCTTTGTTTCACTTTTTTACTTTTAAAGCAAACAAATGACTTGGTGTCTAAAATGCTAACTGTGGCCCTGTCGGCAAAGAGTAAGAAATACACAAAGACTCACTTGGAACTCGCTGACGAACTGGGCCAGTATGAACTGGTGTCGCTCTATGCTGCTCGGCGCTGTCAGCACGTCAGGTACCGTCCTGTGGACTGGAGCCTTCTTTTGGTCCGCCATGCCCTCCAGGTGGCAGTCAAACCCCACGTTGCCCGGTAACTGGAAGCGCTGGTCCTGAGGTCCGAATGGTCCCATGTTCTCATCGGGCCACACAGTCCTGGGGCCTGGAGAGGACACAGCAAGGACATTGGTGAGTGTCGTCCGTGTGAGGTTTTGTTTTGCTTAACGTCTGCTAAATCCACAACCCTTACTCTTCAACTTCCACTTTGACCACCTCACCTGAGTCTGTGGGAGATACACTTATATAGGGCTCATCTGAGCTTGCGGCAGAGAAGGTTCTGGTTCTGCCGGACCTGAGAGCAGCTAGTGCCTGACGGCCCGCTGCCTGGGACAGGATCCACCTGCCTCGACCACACAGCACCTGCAGACACAAGAGACCATCCGTCATCAACACACTGCAGGTTATGTAACAACAACACATGCAAACATTACACAATCCTTTATGTGTTTCATTACACCACTGCAGCACCAGCCATTTACAACTAATGATCCAAATAAAGAAGTTTAATTCAGCAAACTTACACATTTACCTTTTAACCTGTGTGTAAGTTGCACTGATGTTATTGACTGATTCTAAAGTTATTTCCACTCAGTAAATATCTCTAAGTGTCAGAGCAGTTATCAAACATGAGTAGTTGAGCTACTTACGCTGCTGGACATCTTGATCTGTGTCTTCAGCGTTAACCTCGTAAACCTGTGTGACAGTGAAGTGTTACTGGAGCGAATGACAAACCCCAAACACTGCTTCAGGCATGAAAACAACAAGCTAACCTGCAGCTAGCTGGAGTTAGCACCTGTACTGATGCAATGGACGCGTGTGTCTTTAACGGGAGCAGTGAAAACAAGGAGGATCGAGCCAGATAGTTCACAAATAACCACAGAATTTAACTTTAAACACGAGGAAACAGAACACAAACAAGCTAGCTGCGGCTGTTAGCTCCGTGCAGCTAGCCGATCAGCTGATCGGACACTTTCCCCCTTTTGTCAACAGTGTTTAAACGCGCTTAACTATGACGACACGTTACACAACTAACAAGCAACAACAAAGAGAGCGATAGACTTTACAATCTGTGTAAGAAAATACGAAGCTCAGTGAGTTAACGAGGTTAAATTAGACATAGAACATGTTGTTCAGACCTTCTTCTGTCGCACCAACCAGCTTTTGCAACAACATTAGATAAAACTACGGTAAGTCGATAGGGACAAACCAGCACCCGCGCGATTATACAAGCACATATTTTGAATTTTTGTTAAATAAGTGCAGCAGAACATTGGTTTTAAAACACTTCACCTGCCTCTGAGTGGAATAGTGTTTTTTAAATATTCTTATTATGATAATAAAACAACATTTAGTTTGATGAGCATCAGGGTGCATTTTCCACTTTGTCCACCAGATAGCAGCAAAGGACAATATACCACAATACCACCCTGGACAGAACTACGTCAGCTCCTGTGAGGCCTTTAAATTCAATGAGGATTTTATTTGTATATTTCACACTTTCAATGGACTACTTATAGTTTTCATGATATATATATATATCTAAACAATAACGCATCAATACCTGCCGGGTCACCTAGTCGCCCGGGTGTATGAATCAAGATGACGCCACAGAGACTGTTTATGAAGATGGACGACATGTCAGATCCCCAGAAGTGAAGCCAAAGTGTATTGATCGCTGGCTGCAGTGCAGGTCGTCAGCCCGCTCTCCTCCGTGTCCGTGGATAGGTCAAATAAAATGTCCCTGAGCTGCTCGTGTATGTTCAAGGGTTTATTATCCCAGTAGGTTTGGTTTTAATTAGCAATTTGATACAAAAATTGGTTGAAACGTCATTGACAGCTGAGTCTGATGCACGATTGGTGGAGAATGTGTATCCACTGGATCGATACCAGACTCTGGTTTCAAATCTGGCTTTACTTGTGCTGTGGTTCTTTCAGAACATCTCATATTGGATTGTACTGCTCTTGTACAATGACGACAAAGGCCTTTTATTATATATGTTGTACATATATGTTTTTAATTCCATTTAAACAACTTTGATGACTTTCCCTTTACTTGATTAAAGACCAGGTGTGTTTGTACAGGACAGATCCCACGAGGGAGTCTGCAGAGAAACACGCTCAGCAAAATCACCCCCCACGATCAATAAAGTTTCAAAAAGAGGAAAAATAGAACAGAGTTATTTGCAGTCAGAGGCCGTGAAGGACAAGGACGACCAGTCAAGTGTATTTTGCTGGCGTGTACACATCTCTTTAGCTGACTGGGACAAGCTGATTGACACTTTCTCTGAGCGGACAGGATTTGCAGTGGGAGTTTACCCCGGGACCAACATGCCTCACCCACTGTGGGCAGCTGCAGCAACGTGATGTGTCTGTGTGTGTGTGTGTGTGTGTGTGTGTGTCCGTGTGTGTGTGTGTATTTGTGTGTGTGTCCCGAACCATATGTGGAGCTGCAAAGAGCCAGGCTGTCAGTGAGCCTCCCACAGGATCATTTGTAACAGCAACACAGCATCTACCCAAGATGAAGCCCCTGTGGGGGATGTACACACACACACACACACACACACACACACAGACACACACAGACACACACACATACAGATAAACATGTACCAGCATCCTAAAGCAGCTGGCAAATGAATTCTTCACCCCAGGCTGTCTCTGAGGTGAAGAGCATCGAAGAAAGTCACTGCTGGAAATATTCATTTTTCATAGTAAGACGATCTGCAGCTTCACTGACATTCAAGATGCACCTTGCAATTATTTTTACTAATAATTAACATGATGAAAGTATTTGCTGTGAGCTTGTAGGACTGTCACTCGATATTGAAACATATTGAATTCACAGCTGCATAAACCAGAAAGGCAGAACACCTTTACAGATGATGAACTGGAACCAGCAAGTGTTTGTTATTTAAACGGTGTTATCCTCTACATTGACTTCACTGATGGGGCTTATATTCATATTAATGCATTTTCGAACTTGTGCTGTCTTCCCTGATTGAACCCCGTAAGTCACTGTGGGCTCTAATACAAAATACATTAAGAGCCCCTCCTGAAACAACACATAATTATATGAAAACAGAGTAAGAGCGCATAGACAGTGCTGCCTCATTAGTGGCTGCAAACCCCAGGTTTGCACTTGGGAAATAATTGAACAGTTCAGCACTGCCGACAACGCTCAGAGCATTTTGGAACCCATTTTAACAAATAAGCACCAGGTGCAAGTTTGGAGGACGGTGAGTTTTTTAATAATCTCTGAAGAAAGTCACCAAAGAGGCTCCAGCAAGTGCAACAAAGAGAGATGAGTTCTGGGTTGAGTGTTTTCTACAGACACAAGAAAGATGCTGGTTGATTCATGTTACCACAAATATGGCATCCACCTTCTTTTATGCACCGTTTTTAGTTTGCTAATTTAGAGGAAAAGCAAGAAATTAAAATATAAGAAGAAGACATTTTTCAAAAACGTATTCATGCTTGGCCGAGTTAGGAAAGTAAAGTGATGACAGGAAAAAGCAAACCAACTGCAGTGGAAATACACAAGAAATAATTCATTATCACTATTGACTATTGACCACATCACCTCGTTTTGGACCCACCTGCACCAAAACTTGTTAATCTCTTATGACAATGTGATAAATGTGTATTTTCTTTCGTTTTCAAAGGGCCTTGGAAATAGGACAGCCTAGTCACACTGCTTTGAAGCCACCAGTCTTCAAACTCAGCCTCCAAAGCACGCGACCCCTGAATCGAGACGCAGCTACACAAAGCTCGACTCCACGGAGCTCCACAAAGTTCCAGTGACTCACTTTGAGCCGAACTCGGCAGTTGGGGTCAGAAATAGCAAAATATAACTGCAGGTGTCTGTACCTGATGCTCGAGTCTGTTCCAAAACGCTCTGAGCACTGTCAGTGCTGCTGAACTGTGCAATTAGGCCTTTTCCCACTTGTAAGCCTCGGGGCTGCAGTCACTAATGAGGTAGCGGTGTGTGTGTGTGTGTGTGTGTGTTTGTGTGTTACACTGCGCATAAAATGATATGTATATATTGAGGGCCCCGGGGCGAAGCTGCAGCACCGGCACCGACTGATACTCGGCTGCCGAGGCAGAACCTGACACACTGCAGACCTGAGATCCTTGATCACTATTTACTCAGTTTTTTCTTTGTCGGGTAACATCCACCTGGAAACAGCTCCTCTATGCAGCAAAGGCTTCATTAATATTCAGGCAGACAGTAATTATGAGGAAGATGATTACTACACAGTTTGCATGAGAGAACACTCTGGCACGTGGCACCCTGATCATTTATGTCATTTTACATATCTTTACATATCATGAATGCGAGTGTCCTCTGCAGGGCTCGAACAGCAGCCTGCTCCCAACCCCGGCTCTCCTCTCATCAGCCAGAGAAGATTGATGCAGCAGCTTTCAATACAAATATGAATGCATGTCTATTTCTGACCACCCTGGAAAGAGATGAAAACCTAAGAGAATGTTGCATGTTCTCACTCTGCAGCGACGCATTCAATTTTTCCAGCGTTTTCATCTGAACAGGTCTCAAGACCTCCAAACGAATTCATGGTATTCAACCCAAATATGATTTCTTTGCCGCCACTGACCACAAGCAAAAGCAGCAGCTCCACAGAGCACCCAGACACTTGACTGACTGCAAACTACATATTTGAAATGTCGCCACGTGGAAGGATTTGCATTTCTTGCACCACAGCTCCGATCCGAGTGTGGTAGAGCCAGACAGTTGGCAGCACTGATCAGACTTGGAACATTAATCACTTTTTTCTGGTCCATTCACCTCTTACAGGGTCTCATCCAGTCATTCCTAACGCAGCAGGAGGAGCAGTCAGGGGCTCGGGGTCTTGCTCAAGGACACTTCAATAAACTCTCTGGAGGAGATGGCGATGGAAAGAGGAACCGTCTGATTACTCGTGGGACTAGTTTCATCTCCTGAAACTAGTTAGACAAAAGCACTGGTGCAGAAGTTAACTCTCACTTCAATGTCAAACACTTGTTGTGCATGTAGCAGATTAGAGCTAAAATTCTCAAGATGTGGTTCAGATGTCAGGTTTCAGATTCTCAGTTTTGCATGTAAGGTGCAGATTTATCCTTTAAAAGTCATTGCAATTTATGAAAAAGTATGAATCTTCGAATTTAGAGAAAAGCAGCTTCTCATCTTTAGTCGTCGACTGTCGTGGGTAGATATGAGCAGCTTTAGTAAATTTTCCTTTTGAGGGTTCGTGGTGGTGGAAGGTCTCCAAAGAGCTGTGGGCTGGAAGAACAAGAAGTAACGGGATCATTTATAATATTTAATATATTTGAACAGTGTTTGAATTCACGAGAGCGTCTCCTCCCTCACCTTTCGTCTCTTAACCAGCCGGCAGTCCAACGTTCTTTCTGTTCACACCAGCCCACTGACATTTAACTCAGCTAATGAGATCACCTCAGCCTCTGGAGGAGCCAGGCCTGCGAGAGATGTTTGAATAACTAAAACTTCCGTCCTTGTGTGCGTCCGCGTGGCAATCAGTGCATGTGCGTGTGTGTGTGTGTGTGCCTGCGACTCATCACATTTCAGGGACCAGAGGCAAGGTAGGGTGACATTTGTGAAGGCACGTAAAACCTTGCCAGGGTCTCACAGCACTGTCTGTTTGGATTACGCTCCCTGAACGTGGGTAAAAATACTTCTGTCGTGCACAGAAGATGAAAACAGGCAAGTTGACTCAAGTGAGGATGAAAATGAGCTGTGAGACCTAGTGATCATGTTAAAGTGTGTTTCTGTGTTTTATAAATGTTAGAAAACAGCTGAACAAATAAAGCCATCATCCACAATCTGACTGTTATGATATAGTTTATTTTCTTCAACCCGGCTTCATCCATGTTAGTGGATGGGAAACTAAGCTACAAGAGCTGGTAGGTGGAGGGAGGGAGGTATGTTGTAGTGCTCATCTTGCACAGCTTGATAAATCTCAAGCAGCGATGGTTTTTGAAAGGAGATTTGAACCCTAGAATTGCAGCTTTGTCTCTGATGCCACCATGTCATCTGTTTGCAGCTTCTCAAGCAGAACGCTGTGAGAAACTCCTCCAGTACTCCCGGCTGATTAACGGCAGGCGGGATTGTGGCGACGGCCTCGTGCACAAAGGGTGTTGGAAAGAGGCTCAGCGGTTTGCCACAGCCCACAATGCCCCTGCCAACCTGCACTTACAGTTCCCTTTCAGAACACCAGAAGATCATAGTCGCCGTTGGAGTCTCAGCTCGAAAGGCGACAGTCATGTGACTCTGATACAGTCTGATAGAGCAGAATGGGTTCTCACACTCACTGCCCAAAGGTAACATATCAGCTAATCTCAGCGGACAGTGCTGCTGCTTGTCAGCCCGTTGGAGGATGAAATGATTCTCCAAACAACAGAAACACAAATATCACACATATATCATGAGAGAGCAGAGCTGGGGACCATGAAAGATTCAGGAGGTGGACACACATCCGAGTCGAGAAGCTGAACAAGTCCCCCACATGGAGCTGATGTGTATTGACGTGTTCACTTCAGCTGTATCTTTGGTTTCATCACACGCTCGGATGATCGCCATCCTGCCTCAGAACCACCTATACCGACTATACCTATACATTGTTTATGGCAAACAGGCAGGACTAAGGGTTGGAGTTCTGTTGGCCTCAACACTGAGCTGGTTTTGATGAATAATTCATTAGCGTGGAAAGGTCAGCGAAAGGTCAATCTCGAGGCGATGAGGTATTTGTCCTCTGCCGCCGGGTCTTGGTCATAAAGCCTTACTGTATTAAATGTATCCGTGACACATATTTGCACTCGCACCAACCAGGTCGCGCTAAAACAATTAGACGCGCGAATGAGCCTCCAGGAAACTGACCGGCGTCATTAAGCAGGCGGGCAGATGATGTCAGCCGACAGCTGGAGGCGCTGAGACGGGTTCATCACACATCAGGCACCGCGGGGCTGATTTAACTCTTCATGCTTGGATTACACACACCAGCATGATACTGTGCCGACGGACAAAGCACCTTTGAGAAACACACAGCCCCATGCTCATGCTATAGTGAATTCATTTACACACTCTGACATTGATTCTGACATATGTGGAGCTCACTACAGTAAACAAGGGATTCCAGGCACAGACGTGGTCATTGTCCGACTGTGGATCAGTGTATATACTTAACAGAGGGGAAAGCTTTCATATAATATAGAAACATATAAAGTTTATCAGTATCATTTTAAAAAGTTAGTTAGAAAACAATGCAAATGCCTCAAACTGCAGACCCCCCCACTTAGAGGGGCAGGTTTCCAGGCACAAGGTCCGTCACTTCCATTACCACATTTTATTTAGTTAAAATGTTATTTTGTCAGATTTGAAAACAGTGTCATTTCTCTTCAAATGGAGTTAACATCACTGACTGCTTCTATTGATGCAGCTGGACACATCTACAGGGATCCTGCCAGGGGGTCTTCTCACACCCTGACCCTGACGACCCGGCCCGGCAGTGACAAGTTCCCCAGCTTGTGTCCAAGAGACATTAGTCCAGCGCTTGTCCCTCCTGATCCGCAGCCATCTTGAGGCTTTCCCTGCCGCCTCTGAAGCTTTGACGCTGCCCAGGAGGCTGCAGGCTGAGATCTCGAAGCCCCTTCCCCCCCAACATCAATGATCAGACAGAGTGCACATCACCCCACATCTGCCGGCACGCCTGCACCAGCTCTGCATCCTTTGTTCTCTCGCTGTCCTCTCCTCTCTGGGCTCCTGCACGACCACTTGCTCAGATGTTTCCAAGGTCGGCACCATGTCTGGTCTACGGGTGGTGTCCGCAACCAGTTTCATTCCCAGATCAATCCTCATCCTATGCTGGTCCCAGGAGGCTTAGGGGCTTTTGGGGGGGGGGATCTGAATGTTTTCCTGGTCCCTGCAATACTGCATCCTGGTGGTCTGAGATGCTTTCTGGTTGATGGTGTTGCAGATGGATGAAATGTCAGATGAATCAAAAATCTGCCTCCCATTTATTTGCTATTTTGTTGCGTTTATTCGTCTTGCCACTGATGTTCAGAAGCCCTAAAGCTGTTCTCCAGCCAACACCTCCTGGTCCTTCTCCTCCTCTGCTCTCCTCATCCCTCCACCTAACAGCTGGCTCGGGTCACTGGATTCAGCGTGTTGCAGCACCGGCCTCGCTCCGCTGACCATAAACTCCTCTCCGGAGCTAAACTACCTCAACAATACAACCTGATTATAGAATAATGTGCTGGGGACGAACAGGCCTGTTGGAGAAGCGAGCATTTATGTTCGTCCTATAAAAACCACATGAGACAGATTACACACAGCAATCTGCCCCCGTGGTACCATTTGCTCTGCAGCATCACAAATAAAAGCCTTGTGACATGTCAAAGTGTGCACACGTCCTTTCCTCTTCTAATGAATCACACCCTATAAACCAGAACGCCGCCACACTTGACCAGCTTCTGTGTTTCCCGGTGTGCAGGCGGGGGGACAGCAGAGCGAGCACTGAAGCGTGGCCATATTTCTGTGCTGTTACTGAGTTTGTCTTCTGGCTTCGTGCCTCGGCGTACAGTGTGCAGGAATGTGTAAGTGTGTGGCGTGCCAGACAAGGTGAGAGCGCTGACCTCTCTCCATCAGACGGGGGCAATCATCCGACCAGCGCTGACCTAATTTGGTCGGGGGGAATCTCTGATCCACTTGTGTTACCGTCAGCGACCTGCGCTCCGTTCAAATTCCCTGCAGCTGTTTGCCGTGACGGGAATCAGCGGTACAGGTGGGGAGATGAGGGTGAGCGGGGACCTGGGCTCTGCTGTGGTTTGTGTCTATTAGCCCAAATGTCATCCAGTTCTTAACAGGATTTTGAGGCCCATTTGAGAAAACAGTAGAACACAGTCAGTTGATTCTTACAAATCCCTTAAAGCAGTGATGTCATTCTGATTTCTGTTATAAAGCCATAAAATAAACCCTTAAAGGAATCTACAGTTAGTGTGGGAGACATCTTCTGACTGTGAAAAGCCCCCCCGAAATTTAAATAAATGTTAAATGTCTTTCTTCCTTTAAAATCGTTAATCGCATGACCCCTGTGATTTATTTGAGACATTCACATTTGAATACCTTTACTGCAGACAGCCACCAGATGGCGTTTGAGATGCTTTGGCTTCACTTTTGGGGATCCGCCATCTTTATTTACAGTCTATTGTTAAAAAACAGAGAAGAGCTGTTAAAAGCAAATGAGAGGAACTATGAGATGCAAACAATGAAATATAAGTTACAGATTTATTTTGGTGGGAATAAAAGTAAAATGCCTTCCAGGGAAATACACTTTATATGTGTTTTTCTTACATTTCCTCATAAACAAGACTTTTACAGTCGCAGCTCTCATCTGAGTGTTTCTCTTTAGACCAGCACTGTTGTTTTTACTTGATATCTTATGCGCATTGATTGTCACTTGATTTTAAGAGGCCACAACAGATTACGTGTACAGAAAATCCTCCAGAGAATGTTGCTCTTTAGGATCTCATGAATATGACAAATAGATTTATTGAATCCATTGTGCGATTGACTGAGCGCTCATATCAAAAGGTCAAAATAATCCATCTGCGCCCGGAGCCGCTGAATGAATTGGACTAAACAGAAAAATGTTTGTGTTTATGCGCCATAAAGACGAGACAGATATGAATTGAATCTGTTTATCCTGCAGGCAAGTGCATGTTTATGGAAGCAATTACAAAATGATTGGCCTACATTTAATTAAACAAGCTTCAAATAGCAGGAGTAAAATTGCGATACGTGAGAATATCAGACTGAGATGCTGTGATCAAGCCGACTGGGAGCAGATATCCCTGAAGCTGGTCGATAGGAGGCTATCACTCCATCACCAGACAGGGTGTGGCTCTCTCAGCCGGGGATTCATGAGTCCCTCTCTGTCCGACTCTCAGACCAGGATCCAGAAATATAATAACGTGTGTGTAAAATACATTGACATATCTGTATCTGAAAATACAATAAATAGAAACTCATCCCAAAAAACACAAAACAGTTTGTGGAATAATAAACTGGGAAATATTTCGAGACCAGTCTTATTCCTGTCCCACTGGATTAAGGCCATCGATTCACCCAGTGCACCTCGAGGTCAGAAATTGGCTGTTTGTCCACCCAATCAATGGCCACCTTACTGCTGCCTATCCACCAATCAATAGGCCTACCTGCTTTAATCTCACCACAGCTCCAACTATACATGTAACCCAGCATCTATATATCTATTCAGAGTATGGCCCTGCATCCTCTCCGGCAGCAAAAATCTCATAAAGGAAGATCCCCTGAGGAAGAAGTTCAGAATCAATAGTTTGAGAGAGAGAGAGGCTGAGGAGATGGGGATTGTTACGATCGTAATCTCCCTCTTGCTGTGGACTTAATGAGGGAAACAGGGAGAGGATCCTTTTGTGTTTGTTTTATTTGTAGGTGTCTGATGGAAATTTGTAAAACCGAATTAAACTGTGAATGTTGTAAAATGCAAGAGAAAGAATGAGAAACAGAAAAAGGTTGAAAAGCCTAGTGAAGCTCAAATGAAATAGAGGTTCTTATGGTAATGCTTTATAGGTTATCTCTGTGTTGCTCTTTGTCATTGGTCTGCACCACTTAATGATTTTTTTTTGCTGGAAACCATGTTGATAAGAACAATGAGAATTTATCAAAACAGTAAAAGTATAATATAAAACCAACATAGGCCGCTCAGGATGGGAATGTCCTGTTAAGTTGAAGGAAACCGCAGATGAAAAACAGTGAAGTAGTAATTCGATGCATTGTTTATATCAAATATTGACTGGAGCAGCTTTAATGAGGCCTGGTTTACTGCCTGCTGTGGCCGACTGAATCACGATGGGCGACTTTATGAAGCTTTGGTGGTTCTGCTTTCAGGAAGTGTTGCGTTAGGGAGAAACCGGCGGAACCAACAACAGACAATCTGATTTGATGAGTGATCTGGGCAGAAATAACGACAATAACCTCTTTACCATCAACAACAGAGCAAACAAAGAGGAACAAAGCAGAATCTGGTAGATTACCACACAGTGAGAGGCGGTGACAGATAGTACCGAGCCCAACCCCCCCCCACCGTGCTCTCGTGGTGCCACAGCAGAGCCAGATGAGGGAGGTAAATAGGTTCTGACAGCACATTACAAAGCCTCTCGGCTGGGGCTGTGTGTTTTTAAAGGATGGCGAAGGACACACAACACACAGAGAAACACACAAACACATTTATATTCAAGCTTGCTCCTTAATGCAGACACAGCTGGAGGCACAGGTGCAGCACCGTGAGGTAAAAACCCACCAATACGCTTACTGACTGCTCTAATCAGAGTTTTATCGTTCCTACTTTTATTTCAAGCCAACTATGAAGCCTGTGACGATTCATTTAGCTCATAGAAATAAATATCCACCTCTTCCCAGTATCCAGAAATGATGCCAGAATATACTGGGAGCCATCTTGCACAAAGGGTTTATGGTTTATGGCATGTTCTGCAGCAAGCCACCAGGGGGTGATAGAGACACTTTGGCTTCATATTGCTACAGCCTAGTTTTGCCTGTAGCTTGTTGTTCAGACTTGGGAGCCGTGTCAATCTTTTCATTTTAATTATTAAATATATAAAATTCTCTTAGGTTCAAGCTTTTATTCCAACAAAATATTACCATGTCAATTCGGCGTGTTTCAAAAAGGAAAAAATCCCCACAATATTTCACAGAAATCTGTCCTTCGATTCTTCCCGGAGACAATTATTTCATCAGGGTCGCACCACTTGCTTCGCCTGCTCAGAGCAAATTACGCCGACCGTCTGGATGTGCAGGCGTGTGTGGAATCTCTGTAATTATCTTCTGCTCCGAGGAGCCTTGAATGATTGTTGGTGTAAATGCATTGATGCCCCGCTCCTCCATTTTCTATTCTTGCTTCCGAACCGACAAGGATTCAGCTGCGCTCGCATTCTGCTCTGCAAAGGTTAAAGAAAAGACTCTGCCCTTTTTCCCCGGCACACACACACACACACAGTCACCCTCCATTGCTTATTCATACACACACACACAGACAAGCAAACACACACACACACCGGCAGCAGAAGACGAGGGTCAAGGACAGGAGGGACCTCAGAGAGACATTGTCGGAAGCTGATGGCCTCTCCGAAACAAGCAGCGGCGGGATGCAGGGAGAGGGAGGGAGGCAAATGAAAGAAAGCTATCAGCAGCAGCAGCTGGATTGGTTGTGACAAGGTAGTGATGGGATGGAGAGGCTCCACCAATATAGAAACCCCTGCCGTCAGCAGTTCTGCGCCTTCAGGTAATGGGCAAATAACATGAATTCACTTCCTCCCTGATGCACTCACTGCGACAGTGTGGCACTTTGATTCCTGCGAGAGTGCTTTCCTTTGTCGCCCTGCAAAGCAACAAGGGGCTGGTGGGAGAGGCTGCATCCCTCCTCCCAGCAGATGCTCCTCGCTCTTTGTCTTCCTTACTGCCGCCGCTGCCTTGCATGTTTTCTGCTGAGCATCGAAACTGGAAATAATAACCCCTGAAATTTCTGGCCGCTTCTGTTCTGCACTTCACAACCTCGACATGAAATCACTCCGATTCCCTCTCCACACCACAGATGGAGGTGAAGCGCCTCTTTCCCATTTGCAGCTACCAGCCGGGCCTCACTCAATTACCCGGTGGCATTTTCGTGACCTTGCACAAGATAGTAATGACGTCCCGCTGAGCTCGTCCTTTTTCTTTTTTTCCTCCTTTTTTCCAGGACACTGCAAGTCTTCCATCACGGCTCGGGCTGATGGATGCTTCAGGTGCGTGACCTCATGTTAAACACGGGGATGACAGAAAATCCATTATCAAGCCTCTGTTTGAACACCTGCCTTTTTAATTGCTTTGAAGATTTGTATACTTCTCGGGAAGACTGAATTCTAAGTAAACTCGATTTTTCCTGACAAACATTAACCAAACACAGACTCAGTTCCTGTGGATGTAAAACAACAACTTCTGCTGTGTAATCACAAACATGAGCCGTGAATAAACTGCTGCTTTGTGACTGACAACATGAGAACGGTTCTACACAGAATAAAGCTGTGTTTGATACAAGCGGAAATCAACAACCACAGATTACTGAAACAATCAGGTGCAATCGTGTAAAACTATCAACGGTTTATAAAAATCACTGCTTTGATCATTGGAGCATGTGATCAAAGTCCTGCGGATACACACTCTCGACCAATCACGAGTCAGGCTCATCTGATGATGTAAGTGTGTGGGAAGAAACCACATTTCATCGCGTTTCACAGTCAGACTACCGGAGCTAATAGTACAATGTGAACAGAGCCTATTGTGCAGAGCAGCTATGAGCATCACACGTACATATATGTGTGTGTACATATGTGTGTAAATATGTGTGTACATATGTGTATTAGTCACAGTAAAGGTGGTTTTCCCTGCAAAACAGTCACTTGAAATTTCATCAAATTCCTTTAAAACGAGGAGCAGCAACACCCTGATACGATTAGCTCACGTGCAAAATACAAATGGCATTTCCATTTGTGGAGGTCTCATTATGACAATGTGCTCCTGCTCTGTTTGAGATGAGGCTCTGTCCTACTTCACACAAACAGCTGAAACTGAAGCTCTCGCAGCAGAGAATATTTTGGGAAGAAATGCAGTTGATCTTTGACCCTGATGCACAAACGGTTGTTGATGCTGCTGGAGGAGCAGAAAATCCCTCGGATGTCACGATGCATGAGGCCACAACAGACATTCCTGACACTAACTTTTCTATTCAGAGAAAGTTCGAGGCAAAAAGCTGCAAACAAACATATTTACTTGGAGCTCCTGGCGGTTGTTTCTACTGTTATTGTTACTGGACCATGAATCGCAGACAGTCTTTCACCTTGGTGCTAAAATAAGATCCTATAATTAATGAATGTGAACACGGGACAAAAAAAAACCACACATCCAAAGTCATTCGGGTAGAGCTTCATGTTGACGTGTGACCTGCACCTACCACATGTCGAGGTCATCCTCACGCTGAGGAGAAACAAGCTCTTTTAAAAACACCCATGTCCTCTCCAATGACATATTCATGTGCACAAGTAAAACCACTTCTTCCACCGTGCAGAATGTGCAGCTATGCATAGAGTGATTGTGGGATTATTTTCTATCACCATACATCTCCCAGGAAGTTTCTTAGAAGGAATTCAATACTAATCAAAGCATATGACAGTCACTCAATAGTCTGTGAGTGGGGATTTCCATTCCACCAGATACAATCTACACCATGTAATCATCTCTATATAGTAAATATAGTATAATGCTATTTTTCCATTTTGCAGTTAGTTGCCTATATAAGGAAATGAGCAAACCATTGTATACAACAGTAAAGAAGAACAAGGATTTGTTATTTAAATATCATTTTCTTCCAGAGACACATTTGATCATCCTGGACATTTTCTTCTCCATTTGTGTTGTTTACATTGTGCAAAGAGAGTTTATTGATCCTAGAGATGCAGTTCAATCAATCAGTTTCTTCCAAAAGGGATACATCCAATCAATATCCATGTTTTCTCCTCTTTTCCGCAGGCCCAACCAGGTGCTGTGTTTATCAGAGAGAGATACTCTCTGGTTTTGTTTACAGTCACTCCAGCTCAGTGAGTAGGTTCTCTCAGTCAGCTCACATTAATGCTCTTAGATGCACTTCATTACCGCCTGATCCTCCTCACATTATACACCCCACACAGCGTCAGGCCAGCTCTGATGAGCGGTGACACTGAGTCGAACGTGCACCTCCCCGCCTGACGAGCAGGGATATGAGCAGCGACAGTCACTGCTCTGCACCGTCTAATGAAGTACAGCGGCTCGGCTCCATATTTAAGATGTCAGCTCGTCTGCTTGTGTGTCATTCTGCGACTAAACTGTTCTGACTGAGCACAGAGGCTTGATACAGTCGCTGTGTGATCAGCAGGGCTGCACCGACACCCTGAGGCCTCTGTGTCACTCCTCGTGCACACGCTGATGATGAAGTCATTCACAGCCCAACACATGCTCATAAATATGCAGGAAAAAGACGCAATGTGAAAGAAAATGGCAAATATCAATTAACATTCATATAATAAATAGCAATATTGTGTTTGTGTGGTGCAATAAAGCAGCAAACACATTGAATTCACTGGGAACTGATAAAGCCAAATCGTTTAAAGACAATAAGGGACCTTATCAACATTTTGCCAGAGTCGGCAGAACATTGGCTCTGTGAGATATCATTTCAGCGTCCTGGGGGGAATCTGCCTCTGCTCATGTAATGTTCTCTGCGACACTTCCCTCAAAGCGGCGGAAAACAAAGGCGGCCACCAGAAAGGAAAAACACAACTCGTGTTTCATTAAATCAGCGTGAAGCCAGAAAGCAATCAATGCAGAACACAACTTCACCAGTTTCCTACACAGTGGCTCAGAAGCTGAAGAGGTGTTGTGATTTGAAAGAGAAGTATTCAATCAGTTGGAGTGACAGCTGCCGCAGTGTGTACATGTAACTGCACCTCCGGTAATAATAGGATTTTCACACATGAAAGTACAAACCAGGGTTCATCTCTTTGTTACATTGTTTACATTCGGTCTGGTTGTTTTTTGTTCCATGTTTTAATTTGAGGGGCGTCAACAACGTGTCCTATACTTGACATTGATTGGTTTGTAGACGAGCAGTTTCTACATTCTATACCGACCTATGATTAAGAGTCACATCCTTGTAAATACGCAGCTCCTCTCAGCGATCTGTTGACATTGTGACATAATGGGTTTGTCCTGAAGGCAACAAGGTGGCAGCTTCTTCATGACCTGATTTAAAAGTAGTTTTCCGCACCTCAGAATTCACGTTTTCCACAAATCTCAAAGGAAAATGAGTTGAAATCCAATTTGTGGTCACAATCTATATAAAATCCAGGATGACGGAGCCGTGTTATTATTGTCTGCACAGTATTTGTATTATTTCAAAGGCATTTCTGCTTTGCAGCGTTGGCTGAGCGTCACAGGATGTGACAGCAGGCTGTGGAGACCACTGTGCTCTGCAGTGACACTCTGTCCCCTCGCATCAACAGCAATGTCCCCTACACTGACCTGTCACTGTCCTGCCTTTAACCACCTGCTCGGGGGGGAAACCAAGCAGCCATGACAACACCTGCCCACATCTGGCCTCTGCAGCCACCCGGCCACTGTTTTTACGGGTCACAAAATTATAGCTGGTCCTTTTTGTGTGACGGCACAGAACCCTGGCAGGCTGCTGCAGCGGAGCAGGGGTGAGATGAGATGGTGCTCCCAGTGCAGTTACACACAGGAAGCCACAGGAATGATGCGTACAATGGAATATTACTCAGTGGAAACACCCATTCATTGCTGGTACGGATGTGGATTAAGGGATGAATGCAAGAATTCTTCTCCATTTACAAATATCAAATAACTTCCTTTTGCCTTTATTATTTCTGACGTATAGACGTATAGAACGTTGAATCTATCTCGTCAGGTTGTAAATGGAGTTACTGCCACTATCCTTCAAATGTCTTAAGAGGAGAGAAAAGCAATTGTATGCATTTCATTTTTCTTTATGTTTGAATGCACTTTTCAGACAGTTACATCAACATTTGTTTGCATTTATTCCATAGAAAGAGAGGCAGTAGATGCTTTCTTCTTAATTACAGTTTTGTCTGTGCATCGTGGGAATAAACCATCAAATAAACGACTTGTGCAGCGGCGTGCTTTGAATGTTCATCCCCCATTGAGTGGGAATAATAATCTCCAGCCCTGTCTTAGAAGTTATTAATAAACATAAAATGCTGCCAGTGTTTACAGAGGAGGGTTCAGTATTCATCTTAGCACACGGAGGAGATTACGGTTTGGGAAACACACTTGTGTTGCTGCTAGTTTGGAGCGACACCCTGACATCAATCTAAAAGTTTTGTGCTCTACACAAAGTTAAATAAAAGACGTTGCGGTGCTGGAATCAAAAGATAAACTTCTTTTATTCTGGGGCGCTGAAGCTTTTTCATTGCTTACATAATGATATTTGGAAATCGAGCAATGTGGCATAGAGTTGAGGACGAATATTCAGTCGGATTCTTCAAAACGAAAAAACTCTCAGGCAAACATTGCCTCTGTATATTTAATTTAAAAGGGTTTCCATTTGGAGAATGTGGGAGCAAACACTCACAGGTTACACATTTAACATAACACAACTTGTCCTCTTTGTGTTGATGGGGTGAAGGAGGCAGTGGAGCTCACTTTGTGCATCAGCTTCACTCCCAGTTCTTCATCACCTCAGCCTCTGACTGCTCCTTTAGAACAAGCTGTGCGACTGGGAGAGCAGATTCAGCGATTTCACACGTCACTCGTTCCAAAAAGAAATTCATGAAATCTAATTTCCGAATCTAATTTCCCTCACAATGCTCAAATCCCCGGTGACTAGGACACATTAGATGGAGCTGAACCAGATGTGCAGCAGTGAAGGAGAAACCAAGGAGATTACATTCCCTCTGGAATATTCCAAAACAGCATTTGAGGTAGGTACGTTTTCTTTTTGCTTTGAAATCCCTTTTCTGTATCTTCATGGTTTTGACTGGTAGTATTTTTCTAAGTTATGCATCTGTCACATGTTAGAAACGTCATGCGAGAATTTTCTGAACATTTTACTTGTGGGTTGGTGGGAAAAGTTGTGGAAAATGTGCGTTCAAACATATATTGCATTTGGGAAAATGTCCAGACTTCAGTACATGAGCGAAAGCAGCCTTTATGTTCTAAAAGGGCTGTAAAGTAGCACCATTCATGTTGGCATTATTCCAAGACTGGGGACTATATATATAAAAAGTTCTTAGGGTGATGTCTGAATCATTCCCCTTTCTCCTGCACTATATTTACTGTCTGCTGTTTTATTTCAGCGTCTGAATTCTGAAGCTGTGAATTTATCCACTGGGGCGATGGAGGACGACCACCCAGAGGTTTAATGCATAGAAACACTGGAGAAGAATGAAGCTGCAGTATCCTGGTTTTTAAACTTCACCTAGAACAGTGTGGTGTGTACAGTAAATAAGTCAATAAGTAGATTTATTAAGTGGTATCTAAGGGATCTGGAGAACCTCAGCCCTGTCTTCTTCTGCTGCTCCTCTCCCCTGTGGGACCCACTGGGCCAGTAATGAGTTTGTTATTAAAGACCAGTCGAGTCATTAAGTCTCACAAAGCGAGCATGTCGCAGCATTTTAGGAGAAACAGTTTAAAGGTCTGGTGGGATGAGGTGTTGGCTTCTACCTTTTTCCCCTCAGGGTTTTATATAAACTCCATCTTATAAAACCCCGGATGCCAAAACACTGGAGGTGAAAACACGGACATGTAAATCAGTAAGATGCTTAACTCCCACACAGCACCTGTTCTTTGACTCAGCCTATCTACTGGCTCACTGTCGAACAACCTCTGTGTGTGTGTCTGAGGAAATGTGAAGGTATCAATGCCTCACACACACACACACACACACACACACACACACACACACACACACACACACACACACACGCACACACATTCCTCTCCGACTTAATCCTCATTCGCTTGTCTTCCAAGCCACTCCGTCGACTCTGTACATCTGTGTATGAGAGATATGCGGCTTGCTTTTGTTAAACCACCGACTCCCCCTCTCTGCTGTCCAAAAACTACAAAACAAAAACAGGCTACACAAAAGCAAAGCCTCAAAGCGCCTGAAGCATCCGTCTGGTTGCTTTTATCATGAAAAGGGCTGCAGCTGGACTCCAAAGTGATTGCAGACACTTGGACATTGCTGGATGACAATAGCGACAGAATACAACTATGTGCTGATTCTTAATTAGTCCTGTGCTCACACGGAGTTATAGTTCAATGGTGTGTGTCTGTATCCGGTCTGTCCTTTCTCCACCAGGCTGTGCCACCATGTGAGCCCAATAATCTCATCAATTCTGCTTCAGTTTGCCATTGATGTCGAGACTGGACCGGACTTTAATGTGCTCAGAGACTACGAGAGCGGAAAGACCTCCCACTCCCTAAGAAAGGGCCACAACATTTCATATATATCATGGACACAGGCCAAAAGAAATGGATACTTAAATAAGACTTTGGGCTTTCTTCTCTTTGGGAGCCTAGAAATAATTAAGTTAGGTTATCAACCCCTTTGCCAAAAGCATATTTAAGAAGAAACTATTTACTCCTCTAAAATACATGCATTTACAACTAAATATCACTCTGCTAGTGGATTATAAGACAAACTGAATATTCAAAGTACGAATCAGTTAAAGTTTTATCTTATTTCTGGTAAGTTCTTTGTTAAGAAGTTGTTTTATGCTATAGAAACCAAGTTCAACGTTGTGATTGACGGACTCGTCCTGCTCCAATCAGCATCTATTATGAGGTAGCACCATATTTGAATCATTTAACACTGCAGTGATATTGCAGAGGGGTGTATTCAGTTTACTGTATAGTGGAGGTGAGACTGTATTAATGCTTTTCACAGTCAGACGTCCTGAGATAGACAAAAACACTTCATCTTCTCTCATACATGAAAACACACACATCCCATTACATCCCCTGGCCTTCCGAGGACATCGTCAACAACAACCAAGGGGCAAAGTGTGTGTGTGTTTATCCACGTGTGCACAGTGCATGCATATGTGTGTGTGTGTGTGGGTAGAGGAGGACGTCACGTTTACACAATCTGACAAGTAAATCTATGGCGGAGGAAAAATGCTCAGCCATCGGAGTAAAAGTCTGCAGCCTCAGAATTTGAAAAGATAAGTCTTCTATGAAAAAACGCATTCGCAGATATGACAGATCTGGGTCTCCACCAGTGTGGAAAAGTGGAGTCACAACAACTCGCTGTCATTATTTCTTGGCTCCGCGCCGGCGTCACAGAGTCAGTTGTGTTCAGGATTTGGGGTTTAAATTGGTCGAGGGGCTCCTGCTGTGTTTGGAGTATTTCTAGACACAGTGGCGCTGCACAGTGTACAGCACACTGCTCGATATCCAGCTTTGAAAAACTTTTTCTTATGATTCCTATTTAAGCTTTTTTTCTAGTAAAGTATGAAACATTTATAATCTCTGCAGCCTCAAACGTGCAAAAAGAAAAAGTCTGCTGACACACATGCGTCATCATCAGGATCCTGCACTATGCACCTCATTCGGTCAGTGGGGCAACAGTGTGTGTGTGTGTGTGTGTGTATGTGTGTGTGTCCTCATAAGGATAGAAAGGGAAGAAAAGTGACATATTCAGGTTATTGGGGTTCTGGATGCAGGTTTGAAATCTCAGTTGGAAACGTGTTTTTTTTTAAGTTCTTGGAGAAGATAAGATCCTCATGAGGTTTTGGAGATTGTTTTCCTTGCATTATCATTATGGGATGTTTAGTATATGCTGTTAGAGGTGAGAGCAGAGGGGAATAAAGCCAGAGCTCCATTCCATTTTATGGCAAACTCTCTTATAGTAGTCTTGATGACCATTCGCTCATTTCCAACATTCACACAGAGCATCTTTGTGCTGTGGGATTAAACTTCAACTCTCCCATGATCCTCGTGAAATAATAAAACAAGCACCACACAGGCTCAGGCCGGCTCTGCTTTAGATTTCCTCTTCAACTGAGTTCAAACAATCTCTAGTAAACCGAAATCCCTTTTGCTTCTTCAACTCTGCACCACAATTTTCCAACATGTCAGCAAGTTCGCCCGTCGCCGCTCCGTCAAGAGTCCCTCGAAAAAAACAAGCGTGCTCACTAAATCCCCCTGAGTGCACCTCCCCCACCCCCCCACTCCCCGCCTCAACAGTGTGTAGGAAGCGTGTGGAAAGACCGAGGACCATATAAGTAATGTGTCAAACCTGGAGTGAGATCAAAGCAGCCGAGCCGACATTAAAAAAAAACCTCTTACACGGCAGCAGCAGCAGGTCGGGGATTTACATGTTATGCAATATGGTGGCTGTCGTATTATAAAACATCCCCTTAAGTTCTAAATGAAACGCTCCCCTTCGCCTTCCCTTGAACCCGACAATCTCCAAGAGGCGACGACTGAATCCCACGGAAATCTGCAGCCGCTTTTTATGGGATTTGTTTTTTCCCACTTGCAGGAGTTTTGTGTTAATTGATCTTCAGTGGTGCCGCGGAGGGATTCTTTTAAAGCAATTAAATGCTTTTCAGTTCCTTGTCTGCCACTGACGGCTAATTGTGTTTTCATCGGAGCCGGTGTGCACCTGCAGCATTTTCTTAATGAGTCATTTTGCCGAGACGCTATTAAGGAGAGTAATCTATGGAGAGATGCTGACGTCTCTTGATGTTTACCTCCTCAGTGCAGCGAGGGTTTATGGAGAGGTAGAGGAAAGATGCAAGGTCTTATTTTGACTTAAACACACATTACAGGAGTTTCACCTCAACTGAAGAAAGTTTTGTTCCCTTGAACAAAACCAAAACAAATGTTTCTTGTCTATTCCTGGAAGTTTGAAAAGCTTCAAATGACTCAGCACAAGGACATTTTCTTTTACCTTTCACTGTGTATTATTAATGCAGTGAAACTATGTTCTGAGTGAGTACATTTACTAACCTGAGTAATATCATCAGCTTCTGTCTGGCTGGAGTCGTACCAGGAACTCGATGCGGAGCAGAAACGATCACTCTGGTTTCTGTGATTTCAGTGGACAGGCTGCTGCCGGACGCGTTCATCACTCAAGGACCCTGAAGCAAACACAGTTCACAGGAAACCAACGAAATAGCAGAGTTTTAAAGCAGATTCCAGAGACAAGTTAATGTAGAAATAATTTTCAGCCTAAAAATGTTCATATGGCGACCCTTGGAAATTATCTGACGACCTGTAAAGGGGTCGGGGCCCCCAGGTTGGGAATCAATTTAGTTGGTAGCCTCCAAAAAGACGTATTTTGCTATAGAAACGACTCTGTCACCTGCAATGACTTTGGAGAAAGAAACAATAGCAACCAAACGTCCAATCGATATCTAATCTACAGTGTGTTTTTATACTTTTTTCATCAAAACACTTTTTTCAAAGGTCAGGACTCAAAGGGAACTGGAACAAGAAACAAACTGAACAGAGACTCAAAAGGTTAAACTCAGAGAAAACACACATCACTGTGTCAGAAATGGAAATTTACACCTTTGCAGTGTGTGTGAAGCTTTTTTTCATCCTGGGATGTTCAGACGATCAATATTCTGTGAACTGTCTGTTCAAACATGTGTCTAACCTTTTCTCTGTTGTTTGTAAAAGAGCAGAGTGTACACAAGATCCTTTTAATATCATACATATTTTTCAGTTATGTATTTTATGACCTACAACTTAATCTTTGTCCAAGAAATTCCATCAATCAAAAACATACTAGGACAATGACTCACAGGTGAACAGGTGGCAGGTCTGGAAGGAAGTGGAATTCAAAAACACAAAAGCAAAGACTAATTCAAAAAAGTCAACTTGATCTAAAACTGACGAGACGAACCTGCAGTGAGGAAACAGAGACACACGGTAACAAGACACAGGTGGGGGTCATCAACACAGGAAGGAAACCAGACCAGAACGGGAAGTATTAAGATCATTTTCAAATTTGAACAGGAAATAATTAACTTCAAGTGAAAAGATTTAAATCCAAGAATTAAGCATGATGTCAAAGTCCATAAACACAATAGGTCCAACTAAGGATCCACAAAGAAGAGATCGAAACAGCAACACGTGCTCCACAGGGGCAGAGACATGAAGAAGAAAGAAAGCATGAATATTGATGTAGAAAGTCATTCTTCTGCAATAGTTTTATTGGTCTTATAGCTTTAAGGCTTGATTGAATTTCAGGAAACGGTCGGGCCTTGTCAGAGTTATGTTCTCCACCGAGTCTCATTCGAGTTCACAGGTTTCAAATCAAAGCTGAAAGGAGAGAACACAATCTGAATAAGAAATTGGGGTTAACTGGTTCATGCAGAAATTACCAGAGACAAATATTCAGATTTAATTTGCTCAGCACATATCAGGAAACGTTAGATCGTGAAGCAGATTTTAAATTGAAGATAGACCCCCGGATGTTTTACAGAGACGAGCCCCTGCTTCTCCTCCCTGCTTCTCCATCCTCTGTTTCCTCTTTGAACTCTGCCAGCTTCAGTCCCAAAAGAGAGGGAGGCCAGAGGAGAAAAGAGGAGGAGGGGACGGTTGGTCGGGCTGGAGAGGAGGGGTGGGGCCCTCCAGCTGTTAAGGATCTTAGGAGATGAGCTCAGCCAACACACACACTCACTCGGGCTGCGGCAAAGTCCCATTACACACAGGGTCAAAGTGTAAAGAAACACATTACTGTAGCTGCATCAAGGGTTTTTAGGTTCTACATCCGGTGTGTGGTGTGGCGTCCTGTCGGCCCCGGTGACAAGGAAGATGGATGCTGGAATCATCCATGTGTTCAAGGTCTCTCTTCCCTGATCTCACATTTATCACACGTGCTGTTGTATCAACGTCAAATTCAAATAAAATAAAAAATTCTCGTGATTATAAATGAGTTCTTTGCCGCAGATGATCAAATATTGATCGTGTGGTTCAGTGGAAGATGAAATGAGTCGAGACAGGATGTGGTCAAACAGCTGTAATGTGATACAGGAGGCAGGAGAGGATGTGGCGGCATTGATTCCTGTGTGTATGTGTGTGTGTGTGTGTGTGTGTGTGTGTGTGTGTGTGTGTGTGTGTGTCCTTGGGTTTTAGTACTTTCCTTTATCACAATACTGACAATTTTTATACAAACTAATTCGATTCAATGCTTGAGATAAATATGAAATCCATTGAGATGGAAGATTTGTTTTGCCTTTCATAAAATCTGTCCTGGGCCACATGAGATACTGACCTCTGACCTGCCACAGTTTCATAATGAAAAGTATTTTAATGATTTAATATTATATTTAATATTAACACTGACATTCAGATTTTGCCATTATCAAATAACAGTAAAGTACATTAACAGCACCAAAACCAACTACCGCCCACTGGATGTTTTCCTCTGGGATCACATTTTATTATGTTTGATTTGAACATTATATAGATTCTATAAACGGCCACTGTATGATTCAGTTATTGTATATCACCTTTACATCAGCAGCCTCTCTTTAGTATCTGAACCAGCTCTGCTCTCTCTGTTTCATTTGAAGGATTTATGAATATGTGTCACCTCCACCAACAGTTTTCAGGACGGACTCTCAGATCACTGCTGAATAAAAGATGATTTTTTCCTTCCCTCATCATTCCTCAAGGTCACATACCAGAGCTCCTCATGTTGCAGATGCTTTACATGGATCAATGCAAAGCCAACATGTATAACTGCCTGGGTACATGGTAACTTTGATCCATTATTAATAATGCTGAGGTGCAGCTTTTTGGTGGGTTTTCAGTGTGCTCAGGGGAATCGTTTGTGCACACAGCAGATTCTCAACTACCTCACAAACTGTCCTTGGGAAGAAACATTTTGGTTTTATATTAATTTATCTGTTGCAGAAAACCAAAATATGAATGTAATTACCCTTTGCTGTCTGTCCTTGTGATGTTAAACACATAAACTCTTCAAAATAAAAGCCTCACAGCTGCATGGCATCAAATCAAAGCTCCTCCTGTATTCAATCTAAAAGATGAGTTGCTGTCAACATATAATACAGATTGACTCACAGACCAAACACGGGTTCAGGCTGACATGAGAAGAGATAAAATACAAACCTTAATCTGTCTGATGCAGGTAAACACACGCCTATGAATCAATCATCTGTGTAAACAGTGGCTGAGGATTAACGCCCGGGTCAGGTAATTGTGTTGGTGCAGGCAGAGATAACACCTGAAGGCTCGCTGATGAGAACCACCATCATTGTTCCTGTAAGAGAAGAGAATAGGCCTTTATATAAAGATGGAGGAAGCCCAGATCACCTGGATGTGAACGCTGCCGTCTGATGAGTCTCTGCAGCCGTCGTGAGAGAGATCGAGATGTTTCACCTGGTTGTATGGCACCACAGAGACACACACTAATAATAATAATACATTTAAGCTCATTCCTATTTCTGTTGGCACATGTTTGAAACTTTTTAAAGAAAAATTGTAGGATTTAAATATAAAAACACCAGAAAATCCTGTCCCTTCACAGCAATTTGGCGCAGACCAAGTGATGCAGGGTGCAGCCGTCCTCCCAAGGACACACAGCAACAACACAGAAAAGCCATTTTTCATTTAATGGGACTATTAAGGTGCCTCTTTGAACGTTTCGATATTAAAGCAATTTTACATACTGGCAGCAGGAGATAAGAGCTTGAGACGTAATGAGTTCTGTTGGCGGGAATCACATTGTGACTTCAACACACTGCACTTGGCACGTCGGGCCGTTATGCTGCTAAAGCACACTTCAGGAACAATCTGCAGCAGTAAGACTCATTTCATCACCAGAATAAGTTGCACACAATGATGAACGTGTACTGTCGAAAACAAGTAAGATTAATAAAAACTAATACTGTAACAAGAAAGGGTCTAAACTGAGGTCCTGGAGGAGGATCGGGCCACAAGCCTGAGAAATAGAAACATGGAATTCATGATTAAAACTCCACTCCCTACCTTAACACAACCTGAATATACAACTCAAATTCATACATATCCTATAAAAACCAAACCACAGCCTAATAAAAGTTGAGTTAACAATAAATCATTTGTTATCTGTCTCACGTCCGTCGCATGTTTCAGGTCACGTCATGTTTCCTTCAGTGCTCCTCGCCTGTGTGTGCCTTCTTTTAAATGACTTGCTCATGATCGTTCAGGTGTTTTCTTACGATTCCTGATTAATCAACGCCGGATGCTCCCTTTTTTTCCGTTGGGTTATTTCTTAATTTTCCAGATGGCGTTGGAAATCCCCTGCGTTCGCCTGGAAATGTGCAGAAATGACAGGCGGGGGTCCGGTCTTCCCCTTATTTAATTGAGTTTCGCCGGGACTCTGAGTCATCTGTGACCTCGCGGAGGTTTAATTGCTTTTGGCTGTGGAGCACCTCTGGGAGAGGACTGGCAGCTGGACAGGATTCCTGTGCTGGGAGGTGCTCACACTCACTGTCACTGGGCTGAAAGGATCGTCCGGTGCAGAATCATATTTAAATTATGTCAACTGTTGATACACTGATCCCAATTTGTTTTAATGCTACCAGCATCTCTTCATTCCCATTAGTGTCAAATGTGTTAATATCGCCTCTCCGTCTGCTCGCACAACAAATGAACAGTCCAAGCCCACATAATCCATCGTGATTACATTTACATTTGATCATTTGGAAGTCACTTCCTCTCCAGCGGTAGAGCACTGAAGGTTCAGACGCTTTCAGACGCTTTCAGACGCTTCCAGAAAGGCACTGACATTTTCCTGAAGTTTGTGTTCCAGAACTTTTCCTTCCAGCCCCCAAGTTAAATGTCCGAGTGAGTGAACAACAGGAAAAATGTGTCTACAGTCATTTAAGTGACTGAGGACAGATTAAGATAAAGAGAACATCCAGTACATATGTTCAGGTGTTAGGGGTCTTAGGAGAGGAAGCAGAACTATTCCCGACCCCATAAACATAGTCTTACAAATTCACTAATGAATAGCTGCTTGAAAAACGAAGCTGCCTCACTCCTTTGTTTGCCGATGAATAGAAGAGCCTTGATTTTTGGATTTTTTTTACTTTTAATGACTCTTCTCTGCACTGACGCCAGCAGAGGTGCTCACTCAAAACAGACCTGATGCAAAGCAAAAGAAAGGATGCACTCTCTCTCTCTCTCTCTCTCTCTCTCTCTCTCTCTCTCTCTCTCTCTCTCTCTCTCTCAGTTAGGATGTGTGTGAATGTATCTAATAAGGCTTCTAATAATAGCGTCGCTGCAGCCTCTTCCATCTGTGATCCATCCTCAATCGCAGATGACTGATAAGTGAAGAGTCAGTAGGCTGCACACAGCTGATAAGACAAGTCTGCACCACCCTATGGACTCGCATCTAATCTCCACACAGTTTGATTCCAAAGGTTTCTGTGTGTGTGTGTGTTGGGCCACCTAACCTTCACAGATTCACTTCTATTTATCCAAACCATGTCGGAGGAGATATTATCTTGGATCGACTCTCCAAACTCTCGTCTACTCCAAAATTAGCGGTTAAACGTGTTTTCTCCAACCCACTAAAAGAAGTGATTGACTCGCTCACACGACGACTGAGGCGCTCTCTTGTCTTCTGTCTTGCTAAATTAGCAGATTCACCCGGGTGTCACGCTTCCCTCAGTCCTGATCGGTGAACCAGGGGGACGGTCCGGGAGTGAATGGCGATTAAATCCATTCAGGCTGCAGACAAAACCACGTGTTAGTGGGTTTTTTGACCCGTGGAAAGGGGAAGCACACGTTGAAACAAAGGCTCCTGATTTCAACAACCTGCAGTGAATTGCATTCGGCAAAAGGTTTAGCTGCTCTGAAAACGAGTCTGTTGTGCTTCCTGCAAAAAGGAACATTTGAAACTGGACTTTAACATGTGAGATATTTTGCATCCTGGTGATGATGATGAAATCTGTGAGGGTGAAGAACTAGTATCAGCTATTCTCCTATCTAAAAATCTCTAAATAATTCAGATTATAAGTGAATGCAGTGTGGTTTAGCCAAGTTACCATGGCAATCAAAGTAATCCTATAATTGATTTAGAGACTGGCACCTGATTGGTCCATATGTGACCTTGGCAGGAGGTTGATTGGCTTTGTAAACAGTTATGCTAATGAGGCTGCAGCTCCACCCGCTGCTCCATCAGCACATAAAGGATCCCAGTGGAGTCCTCCTCCCCTCTTCCTCCCTGCTGAGACTCCAGTCACCCACAGTTTAGAGCATGCGGAGCTGCTACTGCTTGTATTTGCATTTTTCCCGTAATGAACCCCTGAAATGGTTCGAACGTGTATTTTTAAAATTCAACGAGCCTGCAGACTGTAAATGATCATTCAGAAAAGGCTTCTCCTGGCCCCCTTCACACATTTAGTATTTGAGGGGCTCTCCGCTGAGCTAAAGCACCTTCATACATTACAGTCCATTAACAAACAGCAGCAGCAGGGATGTAATTGTGATTTAATGGCCTGAGACAGGAGAAGCAGCAAATGGAAATACACCAGGTTGATTAAGGAGGTGATAATTAACCAGCCACAAAAGGTGCATGAATGATGAGATCACGTTTTAGGGGCTGTTTCCCCTAATCTTATAAAAGCATGAATTCCTTATTTAGCGGATCTATTTCTGTGCACAGCACACGTCTGAAATCAAAGCAGGCTCCATACACGTGTTCGGGATGCAAACATTTGGAGCTTCATAAACAAAACCCGACCTTTGGACATTTACAAGAAGAAGGAACAATGTCCGTGAGGATTAAAAAATGAGATTTTTATAGGACTTGAGTTGCAGCTCAGCAAAACAAACACACCGCAGGGTTTCAGCAGCGCACCATGAGGGGCTGACAACTGATAGGCTTCTTTAGGCTCGGTGTAGCTTCAGTGGCACAGCAGGGGGGGTGGGGTGGGGGGGGGCTCTCTGGTTTGGGAGGTGCGAGTGTGTGTTGGGGGTGTAGATGGGTGGCGCTCATGCCAGGGACCCATCCGGAGCTGATTCATGCTAATCAGGGCAGGTGGGAGTCCTGGGTGCATTTTTTTGTTACTGGAGAAGTAAACACACTCAGCAGGGGAGTCGCTAATACCACACAAATACACACACACACACACACACACACACAGACAATGGTCTTGTTTGATGCTTGTTTCTATAGTCTTCAGGGGGTCCGCTACTCACGGACAAACTGTAAATTAACTGATAAATAAACACGCACCCACACACAATTTGTATTAGGTTTTTAAAATGGAGTATTAGGGCCTGAGATTTTTGAGAAAAATAAAGTTATCATATTAGGAGTATAAAGTCTGAATATTATGAAAATAGTTTAAGGAGCAAATTGAGGATCAAAGGAAAAGTAGAGAAAGAAAGAAGGAAACTATTTGAGGGGTAAATTAAGCAGCTGTCCGGCCTGTGCCTGAAACACAAAAACAAAATCATGGGCTCCTGCTCACATGCTGTCACTCTTCGTATAAAGTATAAATTAGCCAATGAGGATGCTCCCATGAAATCGTGTGGGGACATGTGGTGAGTCAGCGAATATTTGGCCCCCGACCAAAAAGGCCAAGTCGGGGAGCAGATGGTCGGAGAGGAGCGATGCAGGAGGTCAGTGGTCTCCATGAAGCCCACACTGAGGATCAGGCATATGGCGAAGCAGGCCCCAGAGAAGAGGCTGGTGGAGAATGATGAGAAAAAGTATTTTGTCGGATTATAAAAAAATCACTTGTATGGAAAGTCAAGCATTTAAATGCAGTTTAACGTCATGTTCAGATGCCGAAGCAGCTCCGGGGCTTTGAAGTCACAACCAGAATCCACCAGAAAAACCTGGATGGAACGGGAAACTCTCCACCCAATAAAACACGAGGCAGGAACGTCTCTGGTTTATTTTGATCGTCGGTGAAATTCACCACAGAGAAGAAAATCCTCCGAGCATGAACAGATTTTCCTGTCGTTCCCACAGTCCTCCTCCCAGCACGTTCCCCCACGGTGGGCAGCAGCGAGCCAAAGTGAGAGGAGTTTTCCAGTTTAGAGAAATAAGAGCTGATTGCATGAATGTTGAAGTTTAGAAATCACACACCAGTAGGTTGCACATTTCTTTGAGGATCAGAATCACAGTTTTTCAAGGTTTCTGGTTATTTCACACTATAGATTTATTTCTCTTTCACTTTACTTTAGTTGTATTTGCATAACTTTGCCTTTTTACACATGAAGAAAGCTGCATAACATCAATAGTTTCATTAATGCAGCTTTGATTGCCTGGAAACATTTGCATTAACTGCATATTAATGCAAATTAATTTGCAGCTATAGCCTGGATTCCTTTAAAATCTGTGCCCATTCTATATGAATTCCTGCTCATGTTCTTTTTATTTGCATTTTGAAAATGTGCATTTCAGCATTTATCGTTTTTTCTTCTAGATATTGAGCAGAATTTTCTCGCTTTGCTTCCCAAATTTCCGCTGAAGCCTTATCTGAGGAAAACCCCTTGTGCAAACCACAGCTCTGCCGCTTCGCCTTGTTGTGTCAGCATTTTGGATTAATCCACATTCTTCCCATGTTGCACCACTTCATTATGAACTAAAGGCTCGTCATTAAGCCCCAGCCGTCTGAGTGCCTCCCTGCCAGACGGAGCATGTTCCTCTCTTCACCCTCTTTTCTCCAGACCAGTCCCTGCATAAGCTTTTTACACAAAAATAAAACTCCATTGTTTTGCTTTCAGTCCGCTCCTATGTTACAGCTGTGCATGACTGATCGTCTGAGGCAGGAGGATTCAGGGGGAAACAATGCACCACCAGTGTAGACCTATTGATCCTCACGCTCCCTGTCTGTGTCCGTCCCAGCTGGTCCTGCAGGAACATAGGACAACTCTGGGTGTTGAGATGGAAAGAGGCCTCAAAGTGTGTGGGAATATTCAGAGGGGGAGCAGTGATGGTTACTTTACTGACAGATAACAGCTCACTTCACCCGCTTGGATATCAGAGGCTCGGCCGCACGTAAACACCAATATGCGCCTGATCGATTATCGCTCCGGCTCAATCGAGTTCCTGCTCGCACCCTGACACTTCATCCGAGCAATTTTATTTCTTAATCAAGATGAAAAAGAGCCTCTCACTCGCACAGGGGCAGTGATGAATAGAGTCTGTCTCCCTCTAAGCCTGTTACGGCAGACAAATCAAGAAATGTATTTTCTGTAGCAGTGTAGAGTGGGAGAAGGATCTTTGGCTTAATATTAAAACTATTTATCAAAACTGTACATCGGGGAAATCTGGAGTGAGGCCTCGAAATGGTCTTTGGATAGTTTACAGAAATTCCCTTTATGAATCAAACTCAAATAGGGAATCGCAGTGACAAAAACCAGAGCTTCCTCCTGCTGTGATCCACTTATCTGTCTGAAATTGAGATGAAATGTCCAATGAGGAAAGACATCTTCACGTCTGGCAGCTCCGTTCTCCAGCTCACAGTTTGTCACCTGTCAGATTAATGGAGGCAGGTGCAAACAAAAAAATACGATGAGGAGATTCACTAATCGCTTTTCTTTCCTTTCAGATAATTTCTGTCTATTGGGACTCGGCTGCCGCGGGCGACAATGGAGCTCGACCTTTCCACATGCGGCAGATAGGAGGGGCGCCTTGTCACATTTCACTCACAGAAATGCCACCACTGTGTGTGTGTGTGTGTGTCTACGTGTGTGTGTGTGAGATATGTTTGTGTCTGACTCTGTATGCAGTAGAAAGAGCAAAGTTATATATATAATAATGTGACTGTGAGTTTGTGAAAGGAAAAAGAAAAGCTGCTTATATCATGAAAACACTGGTGCAACGTTTATCATATTCAACATCTTAGCTTAGCATTTTGACAAACAAATATTCACTGTATAACCACCAATAAGACAGATGCATATACTGTATGTAAAGATGGATCCACTTCCTCCCATGTTACATTACATTTCATCGCAATCCACAAGACACTTTGAGAGAATGAACTAAAGTCAGCAGGGTTCAGCCTCTGCAGACCATGAACGTTAGTAAAGAGAAACTCTGCAATCTGTCCAATAACTGCTGAGATATTTCATTCTGGACCAAAGTGGCGTATCGAGTGACATTTCCTCCCGAGAGCAAAGCCACTGGTACGTCTAAGAAACACAGCTGCAAGTCATAAGAGCACGAACGGGGGGGTGGGGTGGAATCACTCGCAGCACATCTGTAATGAATGGATTAGCTCACCTCTCTCCCTCATACTTACACCACTGGGTACGATGAGACGTTACAGGACACTTCCAGCAGAGGACAGGGCGGACTGCAGACATGCAAAACTGATTTTTCTGCCAGGTTAGTCCACCCATGTGCAGGGTTTGAGACGGGTGTTACTGGGATTCCTGACTTATTACAGTATCTGGGTCAGGTTGAATACCAGTACAAGCTCAACCCAGTTAGGGTTAAACAGGCTCAGAGATGCTGTGGGTCAGTGTCGGTCCACCAGCGCCATTACAGCAGATCAGCGGTGAAATGTTTCAAGGTGTGAACACATGTGAAAGAGCAGCTGCAGAGTCTGACATGTCAGGGTGTGAGCGTTTCTTTTCATTTGTACAGAAACGTGTCTCAATTCTGATGCTTTTCTTTGTTTGTGGTTTTCCTCGTCCCCACCCTGCCTCATTCCCACAATGCATCTGGACAGGCCTCAGTGAACTTGCTTGGAAATCACCTCTAAGGAAACTATCCCTGTTTAATATAAATATGACAAAGCACAAGGACGAAGCCGAGGTGCACGTCCATGAAGGGCGTTTTGAAGTCCAACTGTATGAGCTTATTTCTTGAACTTTTACAAATTTAATAAGTAAAACTAATAAACCGGAACAAAGCATCGACTTCAAGGTCAAACACTGTTATAGAGTTTAATCTTTGTCCGTCTTCTTTTAGGAATTATCAAACTTCTTCATTAGAAAATTAAAGAATTAAGTCTCAAATAGACTTGGATCAGATATGATTTCTTCCTCTATGCAGCCAGAATAAACACAAAGCTGCATCTTTCCACTGCGACATTTATTTTCCACCTGACAGCCCCGTTCCCCCCCCCCACCCCGCCTGACAACCTCATACATCTCAGGCCTCATGCATGTGATGAAGTCACCACATGATATATAGGTTTGCCATGTGAGGAAAAGCAGTTTGCATGCTCAGCGGGCCCCGATTGAGCCCGGCCTGTACGACACAGTCTGCCTCCGGTGGAACCGTAACTTTTCAAACTGCAGAGGAGACGCAGTGTGACTCACAGAGAGCTGTTTGTTCCTCTCAGCTCCAGAATGAGACGTCAAGGACTCGAGTCCAGCTTGTTCTCTGAAAGTGGAGACCGCTGACACACGGCATGGAGAAACTCTTTCATCCCATTTAATGTGGTTCATTAACTCATGTCATTTATTTAAATTGAGTCTGTTCAAGTGTTTCAAGCTCATGTAACGTTAACATCAGATCTGAGTTGGGGTGTTAGACTTACACAACGATTCAAAAGATGAAGACAGAAACCGGCTGGTCTCAAATCAGCAGCCATCAAACCAGGATGAATGACTTGATCTGCGTTGGAAGAACAGGGATCAGCGGAGGATTTACAGCATTGTTGACAGGACTCGAGCTTATTCCCCACCCAAAGTTTCCAGACTCCACATTAAACTGGGTCATTAAAAGTCTCGCTGAAGCAGAAGTCCGACTCCAGGCGTGTCCCTGTGTGGAAAATGTAAACTCACCATCTGGGCTTCTACAGAGCAGGAGACAGACTGAGGAGGACTCACCTGAACCGTCACTGACACAGCTAGATATTTAACAAAGAAATTACTTTGTAGAGACAAACTTTCAATATAGTGTTTTTTATATAACATAATTTTAATCTTATGCTGCAGTTGCTAAGGAAGCCAATGAGACCTTTCTACGTCATTAAGCCACGATTGCAAAGCTCCTACTTGTGAACATAGATTTGTTCCTGGAGTTAAGTTGTTTCCACCACATGTGCAGAGTCCGTGTCTGATCTCTGCTTATAGCGACTTGTATGTGCATTCGAGTTGGAGGGAGAGCACGACTCTAATGGAAGTGAATGTAGAAGATTAAATGATTCAAGCCATCGCTTTCAATCTGAACTCAAACAAAGAGAAGATCCTCGATGCAGAAACTCAGTAGATCCATCAACTCCTCTTGAATAAATCTTTTTCTCACTCAATGACAAATAAAGACACTTTGCTTCAAATCCATTTGCATTTATTCTAAAGGGAAAATATATAATTCAATAAATATTGTCGCAACAACATTGGCAAAGACATTTTGAAGGTGAGATCAACACTCAAGAAAACATGACAATGTACATGGGAGGGACACAACAGCTGAGAAAAATAATAAAGATTTAAAAAAAATAAAAGTCTGGCAACAGTACACTGGCATTTGAACAAGCTAATTGGGGAAGTTTTAAAAGTTCCATTAAAAGTGCATCAATAACTAGATTCAAACAGTCTGTAAATTGCACAGTTGTTCAGACGAAAGCAACAAATTCAACAACGTCTCATTTTCTCATTTGTTGATTTGTTTAGTTGCGTTTCCAATGGAGGCCCTGGTGGAATGAGCACGTAGGACAAATAAGATCATCACAGTTCACAGTGTTTATTCAAAAGACGTGTGAATGACTGAATATATTGATAACCAGTTATCAGAAGTTAAAGTTAACACTGCACCACACATACAACTCGGGCCTCCACCAGATTTTTCTACGTGCATGAGTGAATTTACGACTTCCTGCGAATCCTTTGGAAATAAATCGATGTTGCTGTGACTTTGTGCTGGGCCTTCACGAGGAGATATCAGAAAACTTCTGATAAACAAGCTAAAGTTCTTTCAGCTCAATCTCCCACTGAAGATTAACGGACAAATTCAATGTTTATTACATGAACTGAAGGAATCGTTGGCCAAACCCTCGAGGCTGAATCCAGCCTCTTTGCTTATGGTTTTCAAGTTTCATATCGTGTGTGGAGAACATCTTCAGAAAATCGGCAAACATCTATAGCTGCTGAGGGGAAATGTCTGCCTGACTGGTACAAACGTGCAGCTTTAACCTCGGACAGCTTCTAGCTTCAGCTCCTCCTGGCTGCAACTCATCAGGATTAAGCTTAAAAATCAAACAATGACGCAGTTACACACCAATGACTTCACATTATACCGACAACATTTCAAAGACAGGGGACACGCAGCGCCAGGATTCCTTCAGGTCTCCTCTGCACACAGACAGTTACTACAGGGGCTACAGGAGCAGGGGTGAGATGGAATCAGTTCCAAACCACAGGGACGACTTGTTGTATGATAACAGTCCTTGATCCGGCACAAACAACAGCAGCTCCACTTCTTTCTTTTTTTTCTCCCTGAGCATCCAAACCTCTAATCGCAGGCTTTGGTTCTCATTCACAAAGATCACACGTTCTCAAACCCTTCCTTTACAAATGAATGCATCCTCATGACATCACTCCTCCTGCTCATTTCCTGTTGGCGTGGAAAGCCTCCACCGTGTCCGCTTTGTCCTCCCGGAGGAAGCAGGTCACTTCCTGGAGCAGGTAGCCCTCTGACAGATTGCTTCCTTGTCTGATCGGGCAGGGGGCCAAATGGATTGGGACGCTATGACGCGGTGAGTTTTCGTCGGTGCAGAGTATTCCAGTAACATGTAGATGAGTGGAAGCTTACAAAAGCCCTCTCCAGACAGATCGGGGGCCTTTAGCATGCAGGAGGGAGCGCTGCCCCATCGTTTCCTGCTCGCACTGGGTTCTGTCCTCATTCTCCTCAGTCTAATCCCCCTCAGTCTGGTCGCTCACATGACAGAGCAACTTTTGGCTTTGTCCTTCCGGAGGTCCGAAGCCACGGCCGCCAGGTCGGGCCTACTGGGCATGTGTGAAATCCTCTTGTTGCCACGGGTGGTTTTACTGCGCTTGACGTTTTTGTGGTTTTTGTTGATGCAAGCCAGCGTGGCCACGTGGAAAATGTCTCTGACGCTGTTCTCCGACTGCTGAGCCGAGCACTCGATGTAGGGCGCCGAGATCTGCTTGGCCATGCTGGAACCCTGAGGAGGGAAGAGGTCAGATGTGGTCAGGGCCGGAAGAAACGGATCGAGGTCAGGTTAGCCGGGAGGTTAACACTTTTACTGGCGTCAACAATGACGAAAGGATTTTGGATCTTAGGGATCAGTTCAACTTGGCTTCAGGTCGAGTACAATGAGCTGTTATTCATCAGAGATTACAGTCACACACATGGAGGTTAAACACGGTTAATCTGCCTACCTGGTCATAAGAGACTGGGGTCTGTCTGTGGTTGGAAAGCTCCACCAATGTGCTCAAGTCAGTGCGCAGGTCAGATTTACATCCAACCAGCAGCATCTTGGTGTTGGGACAAAACTCCTGGATCTCCCCTTTCCACTGTGGAGAAGCACAGAACATCTCAGTCATGCATCATCGCACAATGTTGACTCCTAATGCAAAAAGGGAAATTATCTGTAAATATATCAATATCATATAACAGCTCCCGAATAAATATAAACCAGGAGTTTGAAAACTATGATTTAAAGTATTCTGTGTTAAAGAAGCATGTTCTTGGCTCAAGATCCCACATGTGCCACCCCCCCCCGCCTTTCTTGAGTCCAAAGGTTAAAGCTGGCACTTCCTGCACCCCCCCTTACACATTGAACCCTGGAAAGGAACCACAAATAATCCACACGTTTCCTCCCTGACAACAATAAACACTCTGTGATCGATGGCATTTCTCCAGGGGTTTTAATCTGAGGCTCGTGTGCCTCAGGACTCACTCGCTGGTCAGCGGATCAAGGTCGATCCAAAGAGGAAGTTGATTAGTGCAAATAAATACCATCGCTAATGCTAATGTGCAGAGTCATTGTTTGAGGCGTGACCTCTGACTGACACCACATTAAGTTGAGATCACAAGTCTTTTGCAATTTCCATGCACACGTTGTTACCACACATGAACACCATGTTTAAGATAGTCTAAGTTACTGCTAATTGTGTAAAACTGTTGTAAAGGACTTTCTTAATGTATTTCTAAATGAGTTCTGTTTAAATAAGACTAATTTAGGCTGAAGAAATAAGGACAGGGACGGGTCCTGTCATTTTATCTAGTAATTTATTCAGTTAGCCTGGTAAGACATGTATTATTTATCACATTATGTAAGATATCTTTTAAATAAATGAAGAGTGACCCGAATGGTCCGATCACATGGACGTCTGTGTCCACGTTTGTCAGAGCACATGCCAGGTTTGTTCAATTTCAGAAAATAATGCTTTTAGATTTAAAAAAAACGTTTTCTGAGACTCATCAGAAAACCTGACGTGTGGCCAGTGGCTCCATGTGAGTAACTGGTGGCTTAAACACACCTCAGCGGGAGTTTGAGGAAGTAGAGAGCTTCCTTCTCCCAGCTGCTCCGAGGATTTAACCCAGCGACCTTCCGCTAGTCACACTACAACATCACAAGATCTGACAAAGGCTGCAAAAAAAAAGTCTAAACTGTCGACTTAAACTCTTGATCCAGTTAAATGCAACATGGCTCTTTGTAGGCACATCCGATGAAATCAAAGTGAGCAGACTTTAAAGTGTTTGGAGTGTTTGGAGCTTAAAGGCTGAGACATCCACCAGTGGCTCGACGAGATGAAGGAGTCAGGGGAGAGCTACAAACCTTCTTCATGACGCTGTCCAGGGTTTCCGGGCGGCTGATGTCGAAGCAGATGAGCACGGCGTCGGAGTCCGGGTAGGAGAGAGGCCTCACGTTGTCGTAGTACGGAGATCCTGGAACAAAGAGGCAACATCAGGATTTAATCTGGCGGCTCTTCCACAAAAGGACACAACACACCCAAGTCCATGCAACAGGACGTGTCCCAGTGACCTCATTATTCACTTGATCCTAAGAGATGAATGACCCGAGTGTAGAAATCACTGCACTGCTCCTAACCGAGCTTCACTTGATCCCACACACATCCCAAGAACTAGTTTCCTGTCCAGGCAACGAAGTTATCCAAATTCAATTTGCTTCCTTCCAACCTTGATGTCAGAGGACATTGATCAATTTGTGTCACGAGTGTTTTTATGTGTCCCCTCTTTCCACGAATTAAAAAGCAAACCTGCTGCTGTGTTCAGGTTTTAAAAGGAATGAGGTAGAAATTATCTTTGTACTTGAAAATGCTCGGCTTGGGAACCTGGACATTTAAAACTCTGTGGTTTTTTGTCTGAAAAGGAAATACCTTTATTCAAATGAGGGGCAGCAGCAGAAATCTACCGCCGACCACAAGATATTCCCTGAATGCAGGAAAACGGGCAAATCATTCCTTTAAACTCGTTCCTGACACTTAGTTCTCTGCAGCGCCGCGATAATCCATAGCAACCGGGCAAGCAAAACAAACAGCATCAGTGGGAGCAGATATGCTGACTGCGACAAGATCACTTGTTGAAGAAAAATCCTCTACGGAGAAACAGAACTTCAGAGCGAGGAAATGACTCCCCCCCCTCAAAAATTGAGACCATGTGTGAGTGGCGACGCCCATCAACCCCGCCCCAGCCCCAAACCCAGCAGACGGAAACATCTCCGGAAGAGGAAGAGGGCGAGGAGCAGGAGGGGGGGGTGGCGTCATGTCAAGGTGAGTCAAGATCACATGACGAGCACAAGCTGACCACACGCAACCGCCTGCCAAGAATGTGGACAATTTTGTTTTGGGTGAAGTGAAGGTTCCCCTGGGAGGTCTTTTCTAAACACAGTGTGGAGAAGGGCCAGGAATGCACAATGTCTCGCACACACACACACAAACACACACAAAAACACACACACACACACACACAGAGCTCCTAATCTAAACAGTCTGGATTGGAGACGACACCGTTTACACGATCCACGCTTCCTTCCAGGCCCGAGCCTGGCTCATGCCTGAATACATCTACCACTCCTGCATAAAGACATCTGAACCGAACCTACATGCATCATCACAAGTTCCACGTGCATGAGCCAGGACTGTCTGTGAGGTCAGGGCATCACAACACACAACGCTGTGACAACAAAGTCCTTATAACACAAATCAACAGTTTCAAACTGCAGGACTATTGTATCAGGGTCAATCAGTTCTAGTTGTGAACCTAATGAACTGAGAGTGTTTCTTACATCTGGTTTTATGTGATGGTGAAATATAATTACATCTTTATTATTCTAGTAATAACATTTAAAGTAGAATTAATATTCATATCCAAAGTGGATATTTAACGGTAGTTATTGTGTAGCTGTCTACTTATGGTTATTATGACAGATCTGTTAACTGGTTTCCAGTTTGTCGAGCGAAAAGCTAAGTCGGCTTTGTTCGGTGCCAGATTGAAGCTAATGACCATTTAAAAAAACTGAAAGTATGGCCGCCAGGAGCGACACACAGAACAAATGATCATGATGTCTCGATGTAAACATAATGCATTTCACATGGGAACGCCCGGGCTCGCCATTTCCCAGCCGCTCTTCCACTCCCTCCCCGGAAACCCCTTTGAAAAGCCTCTGATAGGTGACACCACCTAAACCTCCCGGCTCCACACCGAGCGGCTCTCGCAGACGCAGCACAGGGCGAGCTGGAATGTGGGACCCCCCCCACCCCACCCCAAGAATGTATTTTTATGGCCGGCTCTCGACCGATCACAACCACAGTGCCATGTTTGATGTCTGATCTTTACAGTCCTCGCTGCCTGGAACCAATCACAGGGGAAAATAAGACCCTGCTGACATTTTTACAATGAATTGATTGTTATTAATCAAGCCAATGAGAGGAAACGCACATCTCAGAGTGAGCCGGCTGCAGCCTGTGAGGTCTTGTTGTTGATTTGTCTCCGAGTCGGAAATATTCCTGTGCATCTACCTGGAGATTTAAGTATTTATAGCAGCAAATCCTCTCAGTGCATCTATGCAAAACCCTTCAAGCTGCACAACATAAACAGGAGAATATAATGCAAATTGAGGAGCGTGTTCAGAAATATTTTTAATAGTCAACATTTTTATTCTCGTCTCCTGCTTAGAGCTGAATTAACCCTGCGTCAGAAACGCTGCTTTGAGGTCGTCTTCCTGCCGCCTGGAAAGATAAGAGGAAATCCCAGTGCTAACACCCCCCCCCCACACAAAGACCTGGTGACTGTCATCTAATTAGCTCCCGTCATTGTTCTCCCACAGGATCTCTAAATCTGGAAAGCTACACACACCCTGTCCTCCCTCTCTGTCCTCTAAACGCACTGACACACACTCTCCAGGCCTCTCGCCCTTCTCTTAAACAGTCGCTGCTCGTGTCCTTCTCACAGCAGCTGAATGACGAGACAATGAAATACGAAGCTCTGCCAAGATGTTAAAATAAAAAAAACCTTCTTCCTTCCTGGTTTGTTAATGTGCTTTTTCAGGCTGGTTTCCACAACAGCTGGGATGAAACGCAGCCCTGAAGGGAATAAATATACATGAAACATGTCGGAGAATACATTCTGCTCTATTCATGCCATGCGACTCATTAATTCAGAATTCCCAGATGTTTCCTGACTTCCACCCAAAAGAATAAGAGAAAAGAGAAATTCCCTGCGGTTGCCGGCGAGCGATGGAGTTCTTAAGTATTCCACGATGTTCGAGACATCCCACTTTCCGTGGAAATCCTTCACGTATTAACGGCTTCCGGACATGAAAATGTTTTTTATCTCACACCGACACATGCAGCCCTGAGGTACGCCAGCTGCAGCCGGCAGTCTGGAGGTATGGCAACAGGTCTGCAGCCTCGCTGATTTACTGCATAGCTAACATTGCTGAGCTGAGGGGCGCTGAGCATGTGTCTGTGTGTGTATGTGTGTGTGTGTGTGTGTGTGTGTGTGTGTGTGTGTGTGTGTGTGTGTGTGTGTGTGTGTGTGTGTGTGTGTGTGTGTGTGTGTGTGAACAGGCATTAAGCCTTCAGGGACACCTGTGGAAACAACACACGGCGACAGGCACGTCCACGGAGTTTCAATATATAACCTCAGACCAGTCAGAAGTGTTCCACACAAACAGAGCTGTGGTTTAAACTGATATAACATGAACCGGTGTCTTCTGTTGTTGCTGTGGTAACAGTCAGGTAACTGCCGATGCTTAGGGTTGTGCGATATGACCATGGAGTTTATATAGAGAAGCTATGAAGCTGCCATATTGTATAATAGATTTGTGTTGTGTGCAATAAGAGAGGACAATCACCACTTAGATTTCACCCAAACAAGCTTCAAAGCCACATGAACAACACAGTGAGTCAAGGCCGACTCCATGAATGAAGTTCAACATGTCCAAACAGGACGAGCAGGTGAAAGTCAGGCAGAGGAGTCACATGTTTCTACTGGAATGACCGGCTGGACTTTAAATATGCAACATCACACAGTCCTTCCATGACATTAGCAGACAGGAAGCCCATTAATCCCTGCCAGGATTCCTCTGTCCTTCAGCATGTACTCCGTATCACCGGCCCTCAGCTCCACCGTGATTCAATTCTCCCCTGGAAGCGAGGTAGGGGAGTTCAGTGAGCCACGCCGCGGCTCGCTCTCTCCACCGAGGATCTGGGGCCCGCTGCGTACAATAGGGGTCTTTGTGGTGGAGGAAGTAGAAACCTTTAGTCTGAGGAATGCAAGACATGCGGCTCCACTTCGCAGGGCCCAGAAATGTGATCCAACACAACAATGGCCGCCGACACAGGAATGAAGGGGGCATGCAGTGTGGGAGCAGCAGAGCAGCTTCACCAAGTCTCATAACGAAGCAGCACTGGAGACGACACAGGGAACTGATCTGGGACGTTCACTACGTGTCCTCCTTTAAAACTCTTTTATCTGAGTCCTCTTTTCAAAAGTAGGTCGTCTTTTAGTTTGCAGAGGTAAATAAAACCCGATCCCATGAGGTTCCCTGGGATACATATCATCAAATGAGATCCATGGGGTTTACCACACACGTCTCCTCGGGAGAAATAGATGTGAAACCGCCTGAGATCCTGTGGTTGAGATTTGATTACAGCGCTCACTTGTTCTGGCTCTGGATCATTTCCAAAGAGAGTTGGAACAAACATCACAGACTGATGATTTGTGAAGGAAGAAAACATTTCGAGCAGAATGTGCAGTATGAACAACAACCTGCTTGACCCAGACTACAACAGCTTTATTAAATCAGCTGTTGAAAGATGCTCTAATCCACAGTTGACTCTGCACTGGTGTTGTTCTGGTGATAAATGCACCAATGACACCAAAACAGCTGAGAAAGTTAGGAACTAGTGAGTGAACAGATACAAATCAATTCAAGCCAGTGTACGGATCTTTAAGTTGTAATAAATGTATAAATAAGACGTTCTTAGAACTGGTTATAGATGCAGCTTCTTAAATGCTATGCTGCTGATGACCTGTTTTACACCATGTTAATTAAATATCTTTGTGTTTGGGCTATTTTGAATGTTGGAGAAGCCATTTAAAGACATTAGCGGAGACCCAACGAAGTAATGATGGGTATAATTTGTCATTTTCTATCATTTTTAAAAATTGAATGGTGAAAAATGACAGTAGTCTGCCTGAGCTTCGTTCTAAAGAAGGCTCTGAGGTGCATTTTTCCTCTTGTCTCCTGTGGAAGAGGCCCCAGGCAGGCAGGAGCCACAGGGATTGTTCTGTTTACCTTTGCTGTCTTCCTACCCTCCTGTTTGAATCTCATACACACACACACATACACACACACACAGACACACACACACACCTCTGCAGCTCATTCAGACGTGCAGGCAGGCAGGCGGGCGGACAACGTAAACCCACTTCCTGTGCCGGCGGATGAAGTGTGAAGCATCAAAGGCCTCGGCCCGGACCCCGGTGGATCCCACCCCGAGGGCTGGGAAGCAGGGCCGAGCAGGGTGGGGCCGGGGGACCAAATGGAGAGCAACACAACTGGCAGGCATTTACCTTAATGACCTGAATTACTCTCACCACCCTCCCTTTTAACACACACAGACACACACACACACACACACGGCTGCTCATTAGGCCACTCGTCACTGCAGAACAAAGACCACCACAGTGTCTGTAGGTGTGCGTTAGGGAAGGGGGATGGCAGGCTAGTGTTTGTCTTCATGGCTGCGTCCTGGTCTTTGTCCGAGTGCGTGCTGGGGTCACACACACACACACACACACCTCTCCTGCACACCTCAGGAGATAAGGTCGATGGTCGTCTCTACAAAGGGACTGGTCATGCTGAAAGCTGTATCAATCAGGCGTTGGGTGTGTCTGTGTGTGTGTGAGTGTGAGTGGGGGGGTTAGGATTGAAGGTGGGTGTGGGGGGACTTGGCTCCATCTCAGTCCCACTGATCTAATACGAACCACAGCCCCCCCCCCTCTTTTTTTATCTTTATGAAGCATAAAGAGAAAAAAGAAAAAGGGCTGCAGGCAGTCTGCCAACACAGCACAATAAAACATAATTCTCACTCTGGCCGGTTCTCATTTCTTCCACTTTCCAATTCCACCACACACACACACACACACAGACACACACACACACACAGACACACACACACACACACACACACACGGTGTCGGGGTGAAGGAATTTGAAACCGGAGCTCCTTGTTTTGCTTTTGCTTGTAGTGTTACCGAGCCTGGAAATGAATTTCTATCTGCTGACGCATTTATTTTCATTTCCTCTTGAGGCAAAAACTGAGCAAAAAGGCCAAGAAATCAAACTTCAGGGTTCTTGTTGTGATCGTGTGGAATCAGAATGTGTAAATGGATTGTGTCGGTTGTTTCTCCTTCGGGAGGAGGAATTAAAAATGTGTCCTGCTGATCCTGGCACGCGAGAAAGTTTGTCATTCAAACTCCAACATCGCTGAGGAATTCCAGGGCCAGAGACTTGCAACAGCTGGCTGCCGGCTTGTCTCCACCCATTGCACCCACGACACACACACACACACACACAACATACGCCACAATCACGCCTGACTGCTGTGCTATTCACTGCTCAGGCAATGATGGATGGGAAAATGGGTTGTTTACACACACACACACACACACACACACACACACACACACAGCAGCTGGTTTGAACCCAAAGTCCAACCACAGAGCGATTACAAAAAAAAATGGAGTTCCAGTCCACGTGTTGCACAACCAAACTTTCCCAAAGATCGCAGTGAGGAAACAGTGAGTGTTCTCCAGATGTGAGAACATGAACATGCGCAGCCTCTATCATTAGCTCTGTTTCTCTCAGCTGGGAAGAATTCATATGAAATCCATTCCTCTCCTGCATCGCTGGGAACGCTGGGAGACAACACAACATTTCCATGTGGGTGAAAGGTGAGGCCTGTACCTAATCTGAGGGGAAGTGTGCCTGGCGTGTAGCATCCAGCACCCTCCGACCCGCAGAGAGGATTAACCCAGCTTTATTGATTAAAAATGGGTCACAGATTAATTTCATTATTCATAAACGCAGCCCTGCGCCTCTTTACATCTCGTGATTCTGCTGTTTTCAAGGGAAACAGCCGAGTGTCAGAGAAGTGGTCAGACACGGGGTGAATAGAGCCTCTGGACGTTTGACACGTTATCAGCTGTTTGCATGTCCACAGAGGGGCTGTGCAAGCGAGCTGCAGGTTTGAACACGTCTGGACACTTCACCCTGGACTGATCTCCTGGGACACACACAAACACACATACACAACGCACACACACAGCATGGAGCAGGCAGGGGGGGTGACACATTGCACAGTGTGATTTTTTACCTGAGGTGTCCCACAGGCTGAGCTCGATCCTCTGCGTGTCGATTTCAAAACTGGCCGTGTAGTTCTCAAACACTGTGGGGACATAGGTCTGCAGGGGACACAGGGACAGAGAGGAAGCATTATGGGAAATGAAGTGTTTAGATGTCAGATTATGCTTTTAATGGCTAAAATGAGAGGTTACAGGCAGAGAAATACAAGACTACTTCAATTAGTGCTATTATTAAGATACATTTCCACTATTGGACATGCATGCATCATCATTACTGGAGCATCTGACACATAAAGCACCATCTGATCATGTGACTATATGTACCATTAAAATGTTTATTTGCAGCAAGGTCACTGGTGTGTAGGGTGAGGGTGAGTAGGGTGTAGGGTGGGTTAGGGTATAGAGGGGGTGTGCAGGGTGTAGGGTGGATTAGGGTGAGTATGCAGGCTGTAGTGTGGGTGTGCTGGGTGAAGGATACTGGGTACTGGGTGCAGTGTGGGTGTATTGGGTGTGCTGGGTGCAGGATACTGGGTGCTGGCTGCAGTGTGGGTGTACTGGGTGTGCTGGGTGAAGGATACTGGGTACTGGGTGCAGTGTGGGTGTATTGGGTGTGCTGGGTGCAGGATACTGGGTGCTGGCTGCAGTGTGGGTGTACTGGGTGTGCTGGGTGCAGGATACTGGGTGCTGGCTGCAGTGTGGGTGTGCTGGGTGCAGGGGTCTCACCTCCGGGAAACAGTCCTTGGCGAACACGTGAAGCAGCGCGGTCTTCCCGCACTGGCTGTCTCCCACCACCACTATCTTACACTTCACGCTGTGACTGGGATCCATGCTGGATTTGAGAGATGGCTTCTGACACGAGCGTCTCTCCTTCATTGATTTCAATCGGGAAAAAGTGTCGAAAAAAGCCAATAACAATAAAAGAAATAATAATAACAGGAGTCCGGTCCTGGTTGGTCCTGATTGGTCCTGATCGGTCCAGATGTGGAGGACCAGATGTGGTTGTTCACGGTGCCTGTCCGGGTCTCAGCTGCTTCTCCCGGTGTCTCGTCCTGCTCTGAGCCGGTGGAGCCATTCCCCTGTATATATAAGCTTCAGCAGCCAATGGCCGCGGCCTCCTCCTCCTCCTCCTCTGGATGAAGATCCTCCTGCTGCCCTCAACCATGGCGCCCCCTACAGACCCAACACTTCTCTGTCAAATAAAGCAAAATAACATTAGAATATACTGAAGAAAAATTCAGTCTTTTTCTGTAAATTATAACATCTGTATTAGCTCAAATTAAAATGAAAGCAGAGGTAGTAATAAAAACCTAAAGCTTTTGCTTATTATTGGATTTACTAGAATGTATTTATATCCTGTGAACTGGGTCAGGTTATGTACATTTTCCAATAACTAAAACTTTTAATTTGGGGCATCTTCCTCCAACTTATGTATAAATATGCAGTATAAACTAGGAGGAATAAGAGTGAATATAGATGAAAAGGACTATTTTATAAATACATCTGCATTTATTAGTGGCAGTGGTAGAAACATGTGACTGGTATTTCTGTGCCTAATGACCACTCACAGCCCAACTCCTGTGTTTCCCATGTGTGAGAGGACTTCAACCAACATGGAGGAGGATGAAACAAAGCCTGGAGAGGGAAGAGTTTCTAAATCACTTGTGAACTATGTTTTATTCATATAGAAGAATAAAGAAGATAAAGGATTTAATGCTGCTGATTAACTGCTGGTTTCTGCACAGTAGAGGCCTGACTGATGCTCCTGTAACTCACCTGTGATCCCAGGATGATACAGCAGTGCAGCTTATTATCATCTCTCCCAGTGTATCATACACATTTCACTCTTCACTGGAAGCTACAGACAAAGGGGGGAGAAATAGATAGAGATGGAATTTCCCTGTGGAGTTGATTCCTCGCCACAATCATCTTTCTGCATTTTGAGTGTGAACAGGAACCTCCCTGCTCCTCAGGCCTCCTCTCTCAGCCTCCAGGCTCCGGCCCCGACGCAGCATCACCTCTAACATCACCACAACAACGGCGTTCCGCATCAGCTCCCCCCCCGCGACAGAGTGAGAGGACTGTGGGTGTAGCTGGCAGCGTGTCCACCGTGAGACAGCTCCACCCTGCAGGCTGGGTGCTGGGAGTCCCGTCTGTTGTGTGGGAGCTCTGCCTCCAGGACGCTGCCAGGAGAGAAGGGACCGGGGGGGTTTACACACCACGGCTCTGCCTATCTGGCTGCTATCTCTGTACCATATGCATTTGACCTCATTCAAATTCTGGCTGAAACAGGCAGATTGTACAGCTTTTACCTGCAGATCATTTTGTGTATTTGTCGTGTGCATGTGATTAATTGTGTTAATCTGATGCAGTTTGTCTGATCTTTACGTCCAAGTAGACGTTGAGAGTGAATCAACATTACATGAGGTGTTTCCACATTATGCCTGAGCTCTTCCCTCATTTTATTCAGTCTGACTGCCTCTCTCTCCATGTGTGTGTCTGTGTGTGAGTGTGCGAGTGTGAGTGTGTGCATAGCCTGCAGCACTGCCAGTCTCACTTGGGTGCAGTCACACATTTGGGCCAAAGTGAGAGTCTGCAGATTGACACAGTGCAGGACAAATCTTAAAGGGGAAAAGTCCACATATTTACTGATGCACTACAATCGGCCTGTAAAGATACAGTCAGGAGATTTCCTACATTTCCCATAATGCTGCACGAACACCCGCAGGGGGGTGGAATTGGTTGGTTCCATACATCTTCGACAACATTAAAGACAAACCAACATGGACACATTAAACTGGTATTCCTGTGATGGTGTTGACAGACAAGTCCAGTTCCCAAGTTAGTTCCCAGAATAGAAATAGGACCACCACCTGTTTCTGGTCACATGGTGCTGTCGACATCCTGTAGATGTTTTAAATTTACCTCCTCACACCAAAATCCTACACTTATATTTTCCCTTTGGAGGCTTTTTGACTGCAGAGAATAAAGTGGGTCAACACAACACATAGCTGTGTAGCATCAGCTGTGTGTGAGAGGTGCTTCTGTGGCGTCCTTGACTGAAACGTCGATGAGCTTGAGTACTTTATGTTTCCTTTGGGACTCACTTCACCGCATGTGCAGCTTCCTACCACCTTCACCGGCGCACACACACAACACAATGACAAAGACATGCCCTTGGAACGTCAGGGATCTTTGTTGAACCTCTGGTGAATGTATAGAACAACTGTGGAGGTGAATTTATAACAATATATTAAATGAAATTATCAATTTAAAGTGTATATACTGTATGAGATTGCTACTAGATAACTGTGCCGTCACAGGAGAACAAAGGGGTGGATGTTTTTACAGATATAAATAATCTGAAGTGGAGCAATGCTGTTGTTTCCAGTGATAAATTCCCATTCCTGTGCTTGGTGGAGTGACCCACCGCTATCTGGAACAGTTCAGGTCTGGGTCACGCACCGGTGCACACGATTTCCTCCTCTGCCTCGTTGCTGCAGCGATTTCCAGAAACGTTCGGCAATAGCATGGAGCCAATTTGTCAAACAGGTCAGAAGACGATTAAAAATGAGCAATGAAAGTGTAGAATTTGACCACAGGTCCGAGGAGGTTTGCTTTTAGCCAGCAGGCCGGCAGTGCTGGAGGTGTGTGACGAGTCTAGGTCACTGGGTCTCTGCCCCCCCCGTCCTGACGGCACGCTGCCCCACAGTTATCTCTGTCGACGTGCATTCAATCAGCCGGGCGCTGACATTTACTGCTCGGGCAGAAGCAGCACACGCTCGGCTGTTTCTCTTGGAGAGGGGGTTTCCTCCACGGTTAGTCACCGCGACTTGGAAATCAAGGGCAGATCAGGGAAACACAGCAACAGCGATACATGAGTTGTATATTGACACACTGCCTTGGCCCTGCTATACATTTAAACACAATCCTTGATATCAGTCTTAGTTTTCTGATTTAAATAAATAGCCTTTCAATCACTGTCATGTGAAGCTAATCTGCAGCCGTGTTTTAAAAAAGCCTTTTAACGCCACAGTCCACCGTGTCCCGGCTTTGGCATTTGTGCAAAGGGCTTAAATGAAATCTTCAAAGCTCGTCTGTAAAATAAAATACATTTTGTTGAACAGGGGATGTCGGAGAGCTGCTCGCCCTCTCGTAGCTTTCTGCCTAACTACCTCAGCTCTCGGCCTTGATCTCCAGGCTGACAGCAGCGGGGCTGCAGTCTGAAAGGACTCCAGAACGAGGAGGGATGTTATTTCACACCAGCTGGGATATAGTGAGTGACCCTTAATGACATACCTGTGTGTGAATATACAGGTACATGCAGATTAATGATCCTGAATCTAATTTAAAAATCCAAGATCAACCACTGAGAATCAGATAAAAGATCTCTACAGATTTTTCTGTTTGAACGATTTCATTGAATCTTCCACAATTTCACAATAAAACCCTCTAGTTATGACATCACTTTGGTTTCGTGGCTATATTTGGAGTTCAGTCACGTCAATGTGAAGAACATTTTGTCTGCCTGATGAATCAGATCTAATATAATAAATATGCAATGTGGACGGGAACATCTCTGAACACATCTGGGAATATTTCCAAAATTCTTTCAGCATTAAAAACGTCTTGAGGAGTCGTTTCTCCGGTTCATCCTGTTCTCCTCTCGCTTCACTCACTGTGATGAAGAATTTTAACACGAACAATAAGTCTAATACTTATTTAATCTTGGATATATTTCAGTGACGCTCCCATTAATCTCTACTGGCAGTAAATCTGAGTAACACATCCAAGGTCCCAGTCTCCAAACATCTCATGGGAGTTCACTGTTTTACCAAATACTTTATGAGTCACCTGGTTTTTCTACATCAACATTACATCAGATGAAATGTGAGCAGCAGAGCCAGAATCCTTTCACAGGTAAAGCTGCCAGAACAGCTCATCAAATCCAAAAGAGTCCTTCTTACATTCTGGGCTTTCTAGTGCATGAAACGTGGTAACTGACTGGAACCCCCTAATGAATCCTAATGAGCTTCGAACCCCCCACATCCCCCCAGCTCACTAACACATGACATTTTCCTTTAATAAACCATTGGCCTAATATCCTCCGCTGAATACACTGCGGGGCAGCGAGGGCACGGAACACACACTGGGGGGGGGGAAGGCAATGACACGTATGACGAAGTACAGTAAGTCTGTCAAGTGTCTCCAGTCAGTCATTAGGTCTGTTCAGGCATCGATACACACACACTGATGTAATGAGACACAGTGGATGTGTTCAGTCTGTGTGTGTGTGTGTGTGTGTGTGTGTGTGTGTGTGTGGGTGGTCTTCATAGATTGAAGGATGAATCATTCCTGGGATGACCTGATTCTTCAGGGAAGTTTGGGGCGTGTGTGTGTGTGTGTGTGTGTGTGCATGTGCGTGTGTGTGCGTGTGCATGTGTGTGTTTAGGGATTAATGGTGCATAAAATTCCGTCTTCATTAGCAACTTCTTAAGAGAAACCACATGACGGGACAATAATCAATCTGTCAGTTACATGACGGGAACAAATCATTAAATGACGACTGTGAAAAGATCATTAAATATATTTGCATCTGTTTCTGTACCTGTCCTGATCATGAGACTGTAAATAAAGATTTAACTGAAGCCAAAGAATCCCAACGCTGGTGCGATTGTGTCATTCTTTGCACTTTTTGAGAATTAACTTTATTTATAGTCTTGTTTCATCTTGGAAAAAAGAGGTAATTGGTGAAGTCAGTGCTTCACTCCTGCCGTCTGGGATCCAAACCGGCAGCTGCTCTGATCCCTCACCATCGGATGTGTGCGGCTGCTGTGCACGGATGTGGCTTTGTTTTATTACACGAGCGAGTGCGGACCTACCGCAGCCACTGGGATGACTGGGATCCCATCACAGGAGCGGTGCAGAGATGGTGTGTGTTTGTGTGTCTGTGACGCGTGAGGTGGCGATCGGGGCTGACAGCCACCAAACAGCCTGTAGTGTCATCCGGCTCCAGTGACAAATGAGCGGCTCCATATGCTTAGTTTAATGTCGGGGCTGAGGCGTGCACTCAGATTAACGCTGACTCGACAGGAAGGGCCTGATGGGCTCTTATGAGGCTTTCAGGTGACGGGCCCGCTGGCTGCTGTGTCCCAGCTCCTCTCTGAATTTACAACCTGAATTTACAAGAGGCAGTTTTAAATCATCATGAAGACAATTGAAGACGAAGCCCATAATGTTGACGAGGGCGTTGGAGGTCCCTGATGATATATTGGTCATTAAACCTCAAAGATCGAAGGACACATGACCTCTAGGTGACCTTATGGCTTCGTTTCTGACACATTTGATTTGCTGAGGAAGGTTTTTTGGCTCCGACACTTTCGATAAAGCCCTCGATCTGCATCCACGCTGAGCTAACCTCCTCAGATCCCTCATACTCAGGCTAAATATAGCCCTGCTAACAATCAGGCCATCTCTCTGGCCCATATACCGGTGCCTATATGTGCTAACTCTCCAGCAGACTGTACGTGAGAGTGCCAGACGAGGCTGATGGGAGGATTGAGAGCCTCTACAGGGCCGTGATGTTCTGAAGTACAGTCTGATGTTAACTATTTACAGTCCAACAAACCACTGCACTCCAAAAATCTAAAAATCTGGATTTTTCTGACTCCAAAAAGCTTCTAAATCCAGACGTGTTGGAATAAAAGATTTCAAACTTTTACAGTGATTCCTCTAAATGTTTCTTTCTGTTGAGAGATCACTATTAGATCATCAGGTTCCTCACAGTGAGACTAGAGGCCCACTGAGCTTCCTAATAGCTCTGACTCCTCTCCTCTGTGTCAGCACCCTGAACGAGGCTCATGATGACGCCTGGGCTCAGCCTGCTCCCGCCCACGGGCAGGGCTCCACGCTGGGGCCTGGCAAACAGCGTGGTGCAGGCCTGGCCACCATTGCCTGGTGTGGCGAGCTCGAAGAACCAAAACCGATGCCCAAACCGGTGGAGGCAACAACAGTGTCAGCGCCTGTGTGTGTGTGTATATCTGCAAGAACAGCAAAAAATATCCTCCCATGTTTATTTTAAAGGTCGGGACATCCCAGAGAGGAACATTGGCCTGAGGATGGAAATCAAACAGAGGAGCACTGACCCTCCTCCAGCAGCGACGGGCTGTGATCTATCGACTGAAGCTGAGACCTTGTTCCAGGAGGAAAGTGTTGGGCTTGCTTCGAGCGACCGGGGGGGGGGTGTCGGGGGGGTGATTTTGTGGTCTTGGGAGAAAGCTCATTCCATGGTTTGTTTGATGTAGTGAAGCGGCCTGAGGTGGGTGGGGTCTGCTGTGCACGGGGCTGGTGGGTCGAGGGCCGTCGGGCTGGAGGTGTGTGTGTGATGCAAGACATAAAATCAAGATAACACATAAAAACATCACACTGAAAGAGATGCACAGGACAAAGAAGCATCTATCTATCTATCTATCTATCTATCTATCTATCTATCTATCTATCTATCTATCTATCTATCTATCTATCTATCTATCTATCTATCTATCCATCTATCATTCTATCCATCTATCCATCTATCCATCTATCTATCTATCTATCTATCTATCTATCCATCTATCCATCTATCTATCTATCTATCTATCTATCCATCTATCCATCTATCCATCTATCCATCTATCTATCTATCTATCTCTCTCTCTCCCTCTCTCTGACTGATCACCGGCTCAGTTCGGGGCAGTGAACAAATAGACCTCACATCTTGCAGAGGTGGTTAATGCAGAGAAAGGGGCTTCACATATGATGGAGTCAGCCTGAGCAAACAAAGGGCAGCTCCCAGTTAAACCAGGGTGATATCACACCCCCAGCACAGTGACACATTCCCAGTGCAGCACAGAGTGGAGGGCCGAGGGCGTCGCTAGCAGGAGGGAAATGTCACTTGTCTCTCCCCGGTTTCAGTCTGCCTCCACTTATGAAACCGCCATAAAACCGATAATGTCGTGCAGATGTAGACGTTTCTGCCCGTGAGCGAAACAATATAGAAGTCGCAGTATGTTGGGAATGTCTTTGATCAGAGCTTTATGAAGGAGACGGCCCCTTTGATGATTCCGCTGACATTTCCAGGAGACTTTAGAGACTCGAGTCGGGCTAATCAAATCCGGGTGCTCTCTCCCGCTCTGAGGTTAGGTAGCAGGGCTGTGGCCGGGCCTCTGAGAGGGGCTTTCTTTATGGTTCGGAAAGGAGGAGACGTTGTGTCTAAGTGCTTTGGAACGAATGGAAAGACGTGTGCGACCTCTTGCACTGGATGTGATCAGAGCTGCTTATCACACACGTGCACTGAAGTCCGCACAGCTTCCGGAAAATATTCCAGAGGGGGTGCAACTTTTCCTGAAAAGCCCCTCGAGTAAAATGTTTGGAAAAATTCACATCGAGCGAGTGCTGCAAACAAAACCTTGTGATTTAGACTCCTGCATGTTCTGCCCAGGCACCTGAATGTTACCGACAGTTTCCAAAGTTCATGTTTGAAAACGACTTGAGATGCACAGCTAAAATATAACGGTCCTTTCGTATATTTACATTTTATCGTCACGTGTATGTTTTGCATGGCACACTCTGGTTTATATTTATCTCTGACCCACTCAATGTTTCTACAGTGGACTGTGGACACGGCTTGGTCCTTTGCTTCAGCATTTCCATTTCACTCCGGTGTCATTCATCATCACCACGCTGCTGATTTCTGACACTGACAGCATATAAATGCACTCATCACACACACAGACACACACACACACACACACACACCCGCGTGCCGACATGTCCTGCTAATGTATTCATAACCTTTTCTCACACGTCTGTCCTCTTCATCTGTGCCTCCTCTCTTTGCCAGACTGGTCCAGACAAAAACTAAAAAACACAGATGAAGCCTGAAGCCGTGAATAACAAAGGGATTCAGTTTATGTGATTGGCTCCTGTTGTAATTATGTAAATCCCTCCATTGTCGAGGGTGCTGGATGTTTTTTTGGGAATGTTCCTGTTTGCTACACAGTAAAACGGCTGAGCTGAAGTAAACCTGGTGATTTTCACATAATGTTTATCAGCAGCAGTCTGGTGTCCCTATCATGGTCGGTACAGAACGCCTGGAGGGGATGTGATGCTGATACTGATGCTGTCGCGGGTTCAATTCCGGACCGGACCATTAAATCCCACCGGCGCTTCCACACAACTCACACACAGGCCTAGTTTCTACGAATCATCCGATGCCACGTGGTGAAATGTGTGTGTCCCTCTGTGGTGTCTTTTGTCAGTTAATGGAGCTGAGAGACGAGGGGATGAAATTGAGAGGCGTTCCCACCGGGCAGCAAAATCCTTCAAATTATATTTTGGAGGAGCAGCAGTCGCTTGTGAACCAGTTTGACTGGATCCACCACGGTATCACAAATGTTTTAGTTTCTCTATACTAATATTGCTATCTCCAAAAAAGATTCAAAAACAGTTAGGAAAGATTGATCAAATTGTCCAAAGCACGTCTGAAAGCAGGATGCCCCCAATTTCTCCTACAAGTCTCTTCCATCACAACCACTTAATACCCATACAACATTTAGGCAGAGCAGCGGGGGGGCGGGGGGGAGCACGACACGTATCCCTCATCACTTTCCCCTCTCGCGGCCCGGGTGATGATCTGTGAGAAGAATCATTAAGAGGCAATTTGTTACTACAGCACACACACACACACACACAAACGCACACACACACGCACACACGTCGCCTCAGGAAGGCCATCCATCACCAGCAGCCTCATTCCTCACTGTGAAAAAGACGCAGAGGCTTGTTGCTCGTCCGCCTGACCTCCGACCTCAAATACTTATGAGCATGAACGCACAAGTAAACCCTCGGAAATTCAACAATAGGTGGTTGTGTGTTTGTAAGAAGCAAATAAGGAGAAACATTGCCATGTGTTTGTTCTTCTTGAAAGACAGAAAGAAAGAACCCGGCCCAGGACCCTTGCGAGGTTTCGGGCCCCAGGATACTCGCTTAGAAAAATAATTTGTGGTCCAGTCACAGGTTTGATCTCCAGCAGAGTCTGGTGAAGATGCCTACCGCTGTGTTTGACCTCCATCATGAAAGTCACACACGCTTAATATATTCAAAACACAATTACCTAATTATACTTCATGCATAATGAGGAGACGCAGTGAAAGGGGACGTAATGCAGGGCCGGAGCTGAGAGAAATAATTCATGCTTCCTCCTTGTTGACCCTCTCCTCTGCTTTAACCCCCCCACCCCCACCCACCCCCAGTAAAAACATGGCTGATGGTTGAGGACGAGAGGGGAAGAGGGGCCTTCCTCCTTCCTCCGTCCTATTGGATGTTTCCATTGTGCTCCAGAGCCTCCCCTAACAACGCCCGGTGCTGCAGCTCGCCAACCTCTCCCACTACGTTCCTATGGTAACAACCCAGGGCGTGTGTCGCCGGGGGAGATGAGACCAGATTGTTTGTGTGTGTTCATTAGGTGGATTTTTTTTTCTTTTAAACCTAATGAATCAATTATCAAGGCTTCGAACGAACTCATTTGAATAATCAAAAAAAGGGTGATTTTACTGAGCAGCTTCACACATCACATCTCCCCCTATGTGTGTGTGTGTGTTTGTGTGTGTGTCTGTGTGTGTATTATGGGACATCCAACTGGCATCATTTGTCTGCCAATCTGCAGCCTGCTCGCCAAACCCAGCCGCCGTCATTTTACCCACTGAGCAAAGCACAGAGTCTCATTTTCTGAATAGTCCATTATGTGGCTGAAAGTGTCACATCGCCCCCTACTGTCCACTGACGGTTCAGGATTCTGATTAAAGGAAAATTATTGTTCAATTATTAATATTAATATTATTTGTTCTGGCATCAGGATGTTTTTTCACTCGCAGACAAACTTTTATCTTATTATCTTAATATTCAAATTATATTAATTCTGACATCACAAATAGTTAAAGGTCGATCTTGGTTCAATACACAACAAACTAAACTTGATGTTCTTCACGGGGGAACGTCTGTTTTTATTTTGTCAATCTGCCACAAAATACACAATCAAAATAAAGGTTGAACCCATGTGATGATGAAGTGAATGTCTGGACGAAAGGATCAACAGGAAGTTATGATATTGATATCGACAGGTTGGCGTCGCTCAGTTTGGTTTTTAATCAGAAGAGCATCTGTTTTGAATTCAGATGTGAGGAGGTTAATGAAGATGTATCTCTGCTGCTGTGAGAACCTTGTTGGATTAAGACCTTGTGTTTGAAAGAGAATAATTATTGATCCATACGTGAACAAAGCTGCAGAAACCGAGAGATGGAAAAATCACAGGAGGATGTGTTTCAATTGAAATCTTTGTTGATTCTTTATCAACAGAAAATAATTAATTTCTAGAAATATTATTTATGAATCAAATTAGTTGCTGAGATGCACTTTTATTTTTTTTAACAAAATAAGACAAATGACTTCAAACTGCTGGAGCTGCTGTTATGAATATGCAGCACAACAGCACCACCCTGTGGTCACTGATTATTACATGTATCTATTTCAGCTTGTAGCTCCTCTAATAGAACAGGAGACTGGAAACTGAAGGGCTGACAAATGTTAGGCAGGAATCCTCAAACACAAAATTCACTTCTTTGCAGATCTGGACGAGTTTCTGTCTGTGAAGCTTCCTCTCCTCGTCCTCCTCGGAGTCCTGAGGTCTTTCGAGGCCTCCTGGATCCCTGAAGCCGTCATGGCGTCCTGCTTCTCGCTCAGCAGTGTCCTCAGGAGGACGGTTCCTTGAACCCACTGGGCGGACACCTCGAGGCCTTCCAAGCCTCTAGAAGGACGAAGCTTCACGGTGACAGTGTAGATGCTCAGATCTGATTCCTCCAGATAGTTTGTTTGTCCTGTTGAGGACGGAGCTCAAATTATTCTCTCCTGAAATCCTGTCTTGTGTTGGTGAAATATCTTCTATAGCTCTCTGGAGCTTTGTGTGCGTCCATCCTCTGTGGACAAACCCTTGATGAGACATTAGCCTCAGATGGAGAGGGGATCTTCTGGTCCTGACAGTGGCAATAGAGAGTAAAACTGAATGAAGCTGTTTCCATGTCTTGTCCGTCCTGTTCCTCCTTTTGCACCAAGATCTTTCGTCTTATAACGATTGCATCGAAATCTCACGTGCAGAACACGCATGTGTCCTTTATATTCCACCTCTCTACACACTGTAGCTTTAAGTTATTCCAATGGGAACCAATTACAGCAACAGTTTATTTAAGGTCTTTCAGGGTTTTCATTTCTAGTAAATAATGAATAAATACATTTTGACTGTGAATCCTAACCCCTGCAGCCATGGAGTACGCACATCTATACATTCATTTTTTAGATAATAAAATATTAATACGAAATAATGAAACATCAAAGTGTCCCTTCCTCTAAAAATGTGTTAATTCATGTTGATATTTCATCGCTCTTCACAAGGCAGATGTTTATTTATTTCCACGTTCACCTGAATGTGTTTTTCTGTTCTCACCTTAAATCTTGAACACTGGTGACGTCATTACTTTCTCAGACTGAAAATAAAGATGGACGATGTGACAGGACCCTATAAGAGGTCTCCATCGCCACCTGGTGGCTGGCTGCAGTACTGGTCAATGACCTTACCTGCCCCATGTTAGTGGATGGGACATGGGGGCGTACCTTGACGCTTCAACCCGTTTTATAACTTACATCGTTATGTTATCTAATACTGACGAGCTACACTGCTGCACCAGGTGGAGGTTGACACATTTTGGCTTCACACTTTGAGGCGTTGTCATGTCGGCCATCTTTAAACCAGATGCTAATATTATATGATCTTTAACAGGTGTGATTAAATGACAGATGAATTATTTAGCTTGTAGCCTGACTTTAGCTCATACATTTGTTTGTACCTTCAGCTTTGTCCAGTGACGTATGCGTCTCCGTCCATGTTGGAGACAGTGACCTCCTCCATGTCTCCTCCTGCGGCTCTGGAAGTGAACAGTCAGCTTGTCCTCCGTCCTTCAGGTGGACAACAGGTGGTCGGGGACACAGGACACAAACCACCACCCTGCTACTGTCCCCATCAGACAGTTCATTCTGCTTGAAGCTGTGTAATAACCACTGCAGTGACACCCTTTGGCCACTGAGAGTCTCTGTTTCCCCACATTTGAATCACTCTGCAGCTTTAAATGCAAACCGGCTGATTTTATGCAGTTGGAAATGAGGCTACAAAGAAAAACAAATATCTCTGCAATGCCCAACAGGCCCAGATACAAGCTGCACGGCAACATCCACAGGGAAGTTGCCTCATCTGATCCGCTCTTTTAAAAACATCCTCCCACGAGCAGACGTTCAATTAGAGCGTCCATTTGCCGGCTGTGAGTTATTACTCCTCCTGTTTTTTGGGGCTTTCAGAGAAAGGTTATGTCGACATGTGTGGTGAAAACATTTATTAGAGTCGAACAAGAATAAAAAGAAAGGCCACGCCGGACACAGAACTCCTCTTATGAGTCACACAAAGAGGAAAAAAACCCCAAAACAAAAGGAAGTAGTGACAAACTCGATTGCATTTTTCTTGTGCATATAAACATTTTTAATTAAATATAAAAGAAAGTGGCCTGGCTGAGTGCAACAAACAGGTATGAGGGGTTTAAAAGAGGAGAGTCCAGGCCCTGTCTCATTCAAATCAAATCTCCGTCCTTGATCGTCACTTCAGTGCAAACGCAACATTCACTGTGTAGAAACCTGATGTTAAATTATTCAGGTGGTGGATCTATTATTCAGTGTTTATTATTGTATGGGCTCAAATGGTACAAGTGCTGCGCCGTGTGTTTTATTGTCGGGAGCATGTTATACAAGAGACGACACCCGCTCATGTGATTAACTCACTTTCAAACTGGAGCACAGCGACAAATGTACTGATCCACCTCCATTAAATCACTTCAATTAATTGAATTCGATAAGGAAGCGAAATTGAAACAAAATAATATCCTCTAATTGTCTAAAGCGGGCAGAGAAACCTTCTGGAACCAGACTCCGGTGGATTATGTGTATGTTATGCTGGATATGGTGCTGCTGTCACACTCGTACACCTGCTATGAAATGATCCACAGTGGAGACACAAACATCTTGGCTGGCAAATAAATCCTAAAGCTCTTGGAACACTTTTAAACAGCAAACTTGCTTTTTCTTTTCTTTTAGAAAAGAGGAAGCCTCAAATTGAACTCAGCGGCCATTTTTACTAACGAACCCCGAAAGTGGTGGGAGCTGCTGCCTGTTTGGCCAGAGAAGAATTAAAAAGAAACTAAAACAAAATAAAAAACAAAAGGAACATTCATTCTTCAAACATTAGATACTGTTTTTTGGATTTGGACAGGGTCTGGTGAGACGGTCCAGACTGAGGCAGCAGAGGCAGGTGGTTGGATGTGCGTTGATGTGGCGCTCCTTAGGTGCACCGAGATCTCCCGCTCGTGTCTGGTGTTCATTGGGAGTTTAAAAGGAAGCCCGGGGGCTGCGGTGGTGGAGCGCGGTGCTGGGGACAGAGTATCTGGAGGGTAGCATGGCAAAGAGAGAGTGTGATGAGGCCAGGTCTCTGCTGGGAGCGGCTCTGGTTGGGTTGGGCAGCCGGGGCTGGTGGTCCGACGGCCGCGGGATCAGCTCGGCCCCGTCGCAGAGCTCTGCCAGGAGGTGGTGTGAGTCTGTGCAGCTGATCCCCTCTGGAGGATCTGTCACTCCCAGGATGTGAGGGCTCACTGCAGACACACACACACACACACACAGAGACACACACAGACACAAAGTAAGCAGCAGTGGCAGTAAATAAATACAACTGCCATGGCTGTAGAGGAAAATCAGACCTGCACCATCGGGAGGCTTCGATAAACTGCTGCAGTCGGTTTTAAGTGTTTGGGTCGATCGGCAGGCAAACCGGTTGCAGTGCGCTCAAGGAAATAGAATATAAAATATATGCTTTTTGGTATATTAAAGAATAAAAAAATTGATTGTTATAAAATAAGAAATGACTAAGAGGCGGCTGTATATGAGCTCCTCCCTGTTGACTGCACTGGAGGGATCGTTGACGCGAGCACCTGAGTAACGCAGGAAGCAGCTCGGAGAGTGAGAGAGAAAATTACGCCGCCATATCTGAAATAATCAGCACTTTTCTTTCAGCAACAATACCGCCAGGGCTGCAGGTTGCACTGCCAGGTGTGGAATCTGCCCCGTCTGTGATTTATTCTGCTTACATTCACAAACACGACGCCTTCCTCCACGGCAACGGAGCGCAGCAAGCAGATTCTGACACAATAATAAAAAAAAACGTTATTTCAGTTAATCTGCCGAGCAGACGACGCAGCAGCTGGAAGTATCACGGGATTCGAGTTTTCCTTTTATGACTGACGTCTTCCAACCTGATGTTTGACAGCGAATCGCCTGAGTTCCCACATTAAACTAAAGGAGGTAAAACTTCATTATGTACGAGTTTGATATCGGGCGCCTCTTGCCGCGGAGAAGAGGCTGACTGCCGGCGACGCGAAGGTTCCCTGAGCTCAAGCCTCCCGCTGGACTTCCTATTACCTGCTTCACCTACACTGAGATCTGAAGACAGAGGTTTCCTGCTGGCCTTCCTCCCAGGACCGCTACGCCACACCCCCAGTGGACCCTGAGGACACAGAGGACAGTTAGAGGCGCTAACATCCTTTTATTATCAGATCCCATGTGATAGCGATAGAAGCTGTTCAGGGGGAGGTGACCAACCTGGTGTTTGGTCACCATGTGGGCCGTGTGGATCAGCGGAGGTCTGATGGAGGGTTTGTAATGCAGAGGTTGGCCCAGTAGAGAGTAGTGGGCTTCACCTGAAGGTCACAGCAACAACAGGGCATGAATTACCACCGTATACAAAATGAAATCATTTGAATTTGAGCAAACAGGAGGTCATGTCTGATTGGCTGCCTTAGTGAGCGTGCACGCTAAATTCAAAGTGTTATGAGAGATGTTATCATCGTGAGCCCATGGTGATAATTTCAGATTTTCTTTATTTGCTGTAATGAAATCATTTTTGTGGGAAAAAGCTTCTCGACAAAATATAATTAACTTGACTGCCAACAGGTTTTTCTCTGTGATTAAAATGAACCAGACTCAGGATTAAGGCACAAACATAATTTCCTCTGTTTTTAATTAGGCGGCCATGTTGGCGAGCATGTCTTGTGTTGAGCGTGTTACTGAGTGAAGTCGAGTGGCCCGACCTTGTCCACTGTGGCAGAAGGCTGAAGGGAGCTGCGGGTGGTGGGCCATGACAGGGATGGGCGAGAGGCCTGGTGGGAGGAGGCCCTTGACGCTGGGCGGCTGGCCGGGCGAGGGAGTGAGCGCCGGGGGGGAGGGCAGGCTGCTCTACACACAACACACCGAGGGGGGCGGCGGGAGAGGACGGGGAGAGAAACACACACAAAAAAACACTTTCATTCAACAAAAAGCAAACCTCAGCTCCGGCTTCCTCACACAAAGTCATTTTGTCGCTCGAGCCGTTGCTTTAATGCACCATTCCATCCACATTAGTCCCACTAATGCACCATTACAACCTAATGCTGAGGACTATTTTCTCCTCATTTTCAGGTTGCAGCAGCGTTGACTTCATTTGCAGAGCCTGTTAACCTAACTGGCAGCAGGGAGGGTGCTTTGAGCCCGAGGAGATGAGGCTCAGTCAAACACACACACACACATCAACACTGATATCTGCATTGTCCTGTGACCAACCTCTTCTCAGCACATTTATACTTTAACTTGAAATGCTCAGGAAGAAGCTGAACCTCTGGGCCACTAATTAAATTAAATGTTTTCAAAGCCACACGACAATAAATGAGGTTAAAAGGTTGTAAATACAATCTTATCACATTGAACCATTAAGGGAAAATGGCTTTTATTGCATTTTGTGCGATCCTCTCCTCCTAGTGTTTGCACTTGGGCAGCGTTTGTACCTGGGTGAGGTCTGGAAGCGGGGGGAGCTCGGTGGGCCGGCGGCTGCGCTGGCTCTCGGGCCCTGGGTGTTTGTAGCCGGGCTGCTTCCGCTGGCAGGGGGAGGGGGCCCGGGGCTGCTGGCAGGGGGCCGCTGTCATCTGCAGCATCATCATGCCACTGCTGGGGGCCGGCGGCAACAACCCTACACAGACACACACACACACACGTTAAAATAAATAGATGCAAACACAAGCTGTAGAATAAAATGACAGATTTGTGATTGACGAAAGGGAAATCATGTCGGACACCTTATATAAGTATTTTCATTTAATTCATCAGCTCAACTCGTCATCTATGCACCAGAGGAAACTCTAAATGCGTTTGGACCCAGGAGCTGCTTCTCAGCACTTTTGTTCGGCACCGAGCCTCATCAGTGAAAACTCTCACACCGTTAGCCGCTGAACAATTAGGCTCTAAGTGCCTTGATTATAAAAGGCACATCCGCGGTGCATTAACAGAGCGTTCCCTTCTCCAGCTAAATCCACCGCGGTGATCCGAGCGATCCAATTATCTAACGAGTTCCTGACGCATGGTGCTGAATAATGTGACTTTAAAAGGAAAAGAACAAACACGTGGAGATGTGACCTCCTGCTCTGTGAACTCAGAATATCATACAACACGTTTCCATCTTATTAATTTCTCTTTACACAGTAACTGGAAATCGTATGGCAAACTTCACTCAGCTGACGCCGCTGTGGATTTATGGAATAATTCCTAATAACAGTGGCAAGGACAGTGGATATTTGGACTTAATCTGCCGATTATTTCTGGCCCCGGCGCAGCCAATTAAAAATGTTTACTGGTGCCGCTGTAGGTAAGGCGGCCGCGCGACCTTCATCTGACCTCATTACTGACGAGCTGGAAATGATGGCTCCCTCCGCTGCTCTGCCGTGATATCAGACATGAATAATAAAGGTCATTAGTGAGGAGGCTGCCCCGCCCGAGTCTCTGGACAGTGATTCTGAGAGTCTTCTAAAGGCCAACACCGAACAGGCCAGACATTAAAACACTGTCTCATACCTCAAAAAGACCAATCCCTGCAGAAGCCATTCTACCACCTGTATTCTTCCAACTGTTTAACATCTTGCGTTGTAAAGATCTTTGTCGTCAATCTTCCATTGGTCACAAGAACGTACAATTTATCGATCTAACTCAGCCAACATATCGTTATCACTTTATTCAAACCCTGAAATGTCAATACTGGTATTGACTTCAATAATCAAGTCAGGACATCACATCCATCATCCACTTATCATGTTAGTAGCTTGGACTCTGTGAAAAACGTTAATACCACATTTGATCACTTACATTTTTATTTCTTTAATCAAACATAATACAATTACTCTTTTATTCCTTCCCTGTTACATGGTGATTCAAATTAATTTATGAGGAGCTTCTTGTAAATAGCTGTGCTGCCATCACATGATGAACTACACAGAATCTTCATTTAGGAAGACGACAGGGGGGGAAACAATGAAGGACAAAGTGAAAAGGCTCATTTCACCACATGATCCACCTTCAGATGTTTGAATTTCACAGCTTTAGAGGCGAGCGTACCTGCGTACTGCTGGCCCGGGTGCTGCTGGGAGACACAAGGGGACTGGGACTGGGGAAACTGGAGCTGCTCCATCATCTGGGCGGGCAGGAAACTCACCGTTGAACTGTGAACAAACACACACAGCAAGTTATTGAAGGGGGTTGTATTGTGTTCAGCAAATTAAATTAAGACTTTTAAAACACATTAAATACTTCCAAGTCTAATATGATGCTCACAGTTACCGCAGCCTTTACAAAAATCCCCTCTAAACCTGCACAGACGTGAATCTGATGGAGAGGCAAGATCCTCGCGCTGCAGCTGAGGTATTAAATTTGAAATCTATCAGCTTGGTCCATCTGCAGAGTCGGCACGCGGCACGGTGAGCAGCCCGTCTGCAGGGACTCGTGTGCAGCTGGTGAGAAGGCAGGCTGCAGGTGGACGGTGGATCCTCGAGGGAGAAGAGTGAGCTGCTCGGAACGCTGCCGCATAAATCATCCACCACGAGTGCCCTACTAAGGCAGCCTCATTTTACAGCTGGGACAGTGAGAAAGTCACCTCTCTGTGTGCACTTGTGTGTGTGTGTTTGTGTGTGTGTGTGTGTGTGTGTGAGTGTTTCGCTGCAGGTGATGACTCTGTGCGCGCGGTTGTGTTGGTGTCTGGTGTTTGTGCACACACGGCCGTCCCAGTAGTGCCCCACTCAACACTATCCAGATTGATTGGGTCCACGGAAGAAGAAACTAATTACATGTTTTGCTTTCTGCGAACCAGTTCTATCAATCAGCTGTAATGAGAGAGGGTACTGGTGATGTACACTACTCCACAGCAGCAGCAGCAGAGGAGGAGGTGGACTGGAGGAAAATGACTCCGTCTCATTCATTCTGGTAATAACTTCATTCTCTCTCTCATGGTGAACAACGATGACCTTGGCTCAGAGGGGCTGTGGGGATTCACTCATCAGGCCTGTTAGCTCTATAAATAAGAGACACCTTCACAAGTGAGAAACGGCTTCGAGAGCCAGCAAATCGGTTTGTGGGAGGAAGCCGAGCTAATAACTCAATGTAAACCCGATTAGAGCCAGTTCTGCCATTAGAAGCTGTCATAATACAGGGACAGTCATAAATCAGGACAGGTGTATTATCTGTGTAAACATGGCTTCAGTTCATTTTGGCCGCAACAGAAAAACTAAATTAATTTAAATCAGATTCTTTCGGACTTTAAACTGATTATTAAATGAGTCAATGTAAAGTCGGTTAGTAGTGAAATCATGTTAACACCAGAAAATGTGGGGAATATTGCTGCTAACAAATTTCTCTCATGAATCAAAAGAGATAAATAGATTTTAAAATGTCAGTATTTTATTTTTACGATTAAATACGAAATGCTAAATGCTCAGTACAAAAAAACGTAAAAGCCACGATATCGGTTTGACAAATTCTCTCCAATTGATCAAAAAATATAAAATAAAATAAAAAGGAGATGGAATGCTGGTCCTTCAGTCGTACCTCATGGTGGTGTGCTGGTTCGGGGGGAGCAGGCTGTAGTAGGGCTGCATGCCAGCGACAGCCATTGGCCCCTGTCCCGGCTGGCAGGACACGAACACTGGCTGCTGGTACGTCTGCTGTGGCACAGAAACCTGCTGCAGAAGAAAACAACACATTGTGTTCAAACACGAATCAAATGAACAACATAGAAAACAGATTTTTACAAGCACATAGAGAGAAATGTTAGATCACTGGAAAACGGGTTGTGCAAATGGAAAACATGCAACTAGATTTATTCAGGACAAATAACTCAGATGTCAATAAAAACATGTTTGTGCACTTGATTAACCTCGTTTCTCTAAAAAGAACAACATCAGCCTGAAAACAGCAGATTTCCTTCATAACTAGATGAGCTGAAAGCTATTTGATGATTATTATTATTATATCTAACACTCATAAGAAAAGCCTCCCTTGATAAAACCTACCTGATAAGACTGCATTGGAGGGTACTGGACCATCATGCCTTGCATCTGGTTGCCCATATTGCTTTGCTGGTTGCCAGTGAGGGCGAGGTTGGGTGTTGGCTGCACGCCCACTACAGTCTGGTAGCTGGACGCTGGGTTTGGCATCACGGCTTGGTGCACTGGGGCAAAAGGAGAAAAGGCATGGCAGCGTGACCGGATGAAAGGTGACTTTAGATTATAAGAATATGAAACACGAGACAATGAGATATTCAGGATTCATGTGCAACACAGCAGGAGGATACGCTAATAAAACCAAGGGAAAGACTCAAGATTTTACAAGGATTTAAGATATATAGCTGTTAAAACTTCCTTTTTAAATAATTAGACTAAAGAGACATTAACTGAAGAAATCTGCAGCAGATTGAGAGATAGTCGGGACTGTGCTCAGGGAGTCGAGCTGTTACAGCTTAGCAGCTTTGAGGCTCTTGGAATAAATGAGAAAGTCAATATATTTGATTTAGCCTGTGGTGGCCTGAACATGCAACCTGAGTGGCCGGGGCCACGTCGCTGCCTGGGAAAAAATTAATTCTACGAGTGATTTGGTCGAGTGGGTGAACACAAAATGGGATCGCACTTCTAAAGTACTTCTTAAATAATGCATTTAGCGCACCCCAAAGAAAACATCGCACAAAAAGACGATACAAAGTCACACAGGTACGGCCATTTTACGGATTGGCCTAAAATGGCGGCGCCTGTTTCCGAGCCTGAGGGGAGGAGGGGGGAGAGACGGACCCTCAAATGTCAAGGTGACAAAAAAAAGACATTTGAAAATAGTGTCCCTGGTGACACACGGAGGTGGAAATCCAAGTGACAAAGGAGAGGACGTCCTTTTGTGAAGGTGTCTCTACAGCCCGCCGCCCTGGGAGGAAAGTACAGCTAGACAATGAGGAACCGAGGGGGGAGGACTATTATTATCCAGCCCCGTCTCCCACCTTCACTTACAAACCGAGCATGAAATGAGCCTAATATCAAATGCACACAGGTTTACTCCGTACCAGCGGGCAGCAGATGAGGGGAAACTGGTGTCTTTATTTAGAACATTCCTTCAGAGGCAGGTAATGAGTGTCCGGCCGCAGATTCCCTGCCCTGCTTTTTGACAGTTTCAGGTATTTGAGGAATCAGCGAGGACGGAGCAAATCGTTTTTAAGTTACACAACTCCGTCCTGGTTCAGTGACAGCTCCACAGTTGGTCTCCGGTCACAGAGACTGACGGGTTCCTGTACGTCCTGCAGGTGAGGAGTGAGGGGCTGAAAAAGAGACCGGTTCACTGTGAGATTCATAGAGGGCTCTCAGACAGCGTCCCGGCCCCGCATCCCGCCTCTCAGACTCAGGACAGCTCGCACACTGTCCAGCCCTCTCTGGCCAGAGATCTGAACCACATCGTTTGTGTACAATAATTATTGAAGGACAAGATTTAATGGATTTCTAGAAACGTGCACATTTCTTTATTGGTAAAAACCCAGGATCTGTTATAAAATAAAAGCCTCAAGATGTTTTAAAAACCCAAGATGAGAGAATTTGAACATTTAAGAGCCACACCAAAAAATGTATCTGATTTCTGACTATTTACCTGCATCATTCAACCCATAATTTATAGTGTTCAACCTTTGCATTTGTTTCAATCAATGCTTAAATCAAGGATGAATTAAAATGAGTTATATTGGAAAGTTGGTTGATTTATCACTGCCACCTTTTCTCTCTAGCAATGGCTGATTAATTTCTCTGTTCACATTTTGTCTCAAAAGAAGAAGTGCTTCTACAAATTACATTTTAATGACATTACTTAAAATAAAAGCTGGTTCTTTCATTTTACAGTACTTTAATTTTAATTGGAAACCTTTTTAATAATCTATTAATCATTAAAACTCTTTTTCTTTTTTGATTCAGCTTGTGAAAATATGCTTCTCCTCATTTAAATTGAATATTTGGTTCTTTGACTTTTGTTGGATTGATCCAGACGTCTGATGACATCCACTCTGGGGTCGAGGAAATGACGATGGGCATTTTCATGTCAAAGAACCTCTTAATAACCTCTAGCGTCACATAATAGGAAAGACTAAGGGAAGATCCGTGGTACCTTCACATTAAATATGAAAGGCTTTACTCAGAATGACCATGACTGAAGCCGAGGCCCTGTGGTGACGGGGACTGTCTGATGCAAGTGAGTGGAAACATTCGCAGGTTTCTCTGTGGACACCGACTGGGCCCTCGGAGAATTGCCCCTGATCAATTATTTATTGTGTGTGCAACCCGCGCTGCCGTGTCTTCACCTTTAGATGGTCGTATATGTATTGTTTTTAATTATGGCAAAAAACAGAAGGCAAGCGAGGCGCTGGAGTCATTTCTCCCACCATATCCCTGAGAAATAATTGCTGTCCTTTGCCTTTGTAGGTCAGCTTCATTTGTCCGCTGTCTATTCCCCGGGTCCCCAGCAGGGAAGCCGCATTTGCAGCCTACAGATGACAGAATAGTGCCGCAGCCACTTAAAGAGACGTGTGTGTGCGCAGTGTGTGTGTGTGTGTGCATGACTGTACAAGCTACAACTGTACAAAGACCCAGCATTAGGGAAGAGAGCGAGTGGGTGAGTGTGTGCATGTGTGTGTGCTTGTGTGGAGAGAGAGACTGAGCAGGAGCTAACAATCTCAGCTCCTGTGGTGAAAGGGGGAAAAAAAAAGACGACAGAGAAGCAGAATAATCAAGCAGACGACTCCCGGGGAGACATCTGAACTCGTACAAACAAACAAACCAGGAGGAAAAGCAAGGGAGAAATATTTGTCCTTCAGTAGAGCCGTCGGACTGCGGCTGGTGCAGCTCCCTCACGGAGAAAACAAATAAGACGAGGAAGAACAACAAAAATGCAATCTAGGCACTCAAAGCAGGAGGTGAACAAAGTCGTTTGATAACGCAGGAGGGCCGGGCCTCGCTGTGAACCCCATGAAGTCTGGAGATTCAAGGAAAAGCTGCTTCCCCATCAGAGACTGTGGATCTTATTCATTAAAATACCCTTTGATTTGACCATTACAACTATTTCAAAGCTTTATTTTAAAGCTGCGGTTCGACACAGAAATAAAAAGACGACCTGCTGCTTTCTTGGTTCCTCCGGAGCGTTTTCTTTGCAACTCAATTTTTAATTGGATATAATGACAATAAAGGTGAAAGACAGGCTTTTTGTAAAAAAGGGCTGTGAATGGATGTGTGTAAAAATAATGGGACTTTCTAGAAATATTCAAAAAGCAATCGTTAACCTGTATTTCTATATAAAAAAAGACTTATTACCTTGTTGGGGCAGGTTTTGGCTCTGAGGGCAGTTATAGGTCAGTGTGTTGACGGGGGGTCGGTAGTGATGGTGCTGCTGCTGCTGCTGATGATGAGGATGATGCTGCTGCTGCAGCTGATGATGATGAGGATGATGAGGATGATGCTGCTGCTGCAGCTGATGATGATGAGGATGATGCTGCTGCTGCTGCTGCTGCTGATGATGATGCTGAGTGGAGCAGTGTGGGTGGTGGGCTGAAGAGCAATAACACGTGGACATCTGTAGGAGACACAGAACACAAATTCAAGGATTGTGTAACACGTCAGCGGCCATTTAATCCATTCCCCAGCAACAAGAGAAACAAGGGATTAGTCATAAAAGCTGGTTTCTGCTGCAGGAATCACGTGGTGACAAATTAGCACATTTTCAAACAGCTTTGGAGAGACCGCATGATTTGAGAAGCCCAGCGGGGGGGCCGTACCTGCTGTACAGGCTGCTGGAAGTAGGCGTGCTGCTGGAGTAACGGCTGGTTCAACGTGGCCCCGGGGAAAGCAGCCGGGCCCGGTGTGGAGCTGGAGTACGCCTGGTTGAGGCCTGGAGTTGGGAGTGGGACAGGATGGCCCTGCAGCACCCCTGAGTGTCCTCCTGATGGCCCTGCCATCATGTAGCCAGCAACCTGCTGTGGAGGAGCTCCCTGCAGCACCATAGGGGAGGGGTGGTGGTGGTGGTGGTACACAGTTGGATAGTGGCGGGTGTCTTGAGCTGTGGCTCCGCTGTCACTGGGCGGCTGCTGCTGTGTCAGAGTCATGTGACTGAACTGGGCGTTTAGGACGTCGGGCTGGAAGGAGAATTCAGGGTTACATTTCTGAAGAACTAAATTTAATCCAATTTTACACACACAACACAAGCACAAACAGTGAAACCTGGATCACAGTTTTTAATTCTGCGAGTCAGAATATGGATCAATTCACTTCACCCCCCCAGGGACAGTCCACTGATTTCTGAGCTGATGGTGAATCAAAGACATTCGTCCAATTGACTTCCACGTGAGGATTTAAACAAACTCCGTATTTAAATCTGACCCAGGTCTGCAGAGACCAGCGGACTCCAGTGAACTGTTTATCTGTATCACCAGCACTCGCCGGTCCAGGTCATCTCTGACATGTTGTTGGAAGAGTAGTGTTTAAGACATGGATTATTCAGCGCTAACATCTGCTGATGAATTAAATATTAATGGGGCTTTTTACAGGCATAATTAGTCACAGAGTCTTTCACTAAAACCAGGTCAGAAATGAGGTTAAGTGAATGCATGATCTATATATGTGGGTAATGGCTCCTGCTGGATTTGGATGCACCTTTACACCAGGAAAAAAAATAAAAAAATTGAATAATTAATAGAAAAAATAATAAGGTCTGTGATTGGAAAGGGGAGAGAATGTTGAGCTTGATTTTACATATCACTACAAAGACCTTATTATAATAAACCTAGTTACGAGGAGTTGACGAATTGATATAGAGCTAAATTAACAATTTAAAACAAACATAAAAGCCATGTAGATAAAAGTATGAAGACCTGGACCAAAACAGAGCTCAGAGCTTTTCTTAAGCTTCAGTAGAATCTTTCTGGGGTTGTCTAGACAACCTGTTTAATTGAATTTCACAGCTCAGAGAAAAGTGTAGATAAACTCTTAATGAGCCAGGTCTGTCAGGAGATGGGACGGAGGAAGAAGAATAAAACGGAAGAAGAAAGAGTTCTGTACCACAGTGTACTGTTGGTTAGGACAGATGGGCAGGAACTGAGAAGGAGGAAGTGGATAAGAGACCATTGGGTTGTGGACAGGCTCAGAGGACGGCTGAAGAGGACAGATCGGCTGAGGGAGGAAGGGGAAAGAAGAAGGACAGAGGGACAGGGCATGAGACTTGGAAGGGTGTTGATAGGAAAATGGTGGAAGCTTCAACTGACCATTTGCTAAGTTGCTGCCGCTGCACCTGTTAGATGAGCAGTTTACACAAATAACTGGCAATTTTACCAGTTGAAATGGGAAGTGGGCTACCAGCTCAAAACTCGTCGGGCTGATATATGGTCGCTAAATGGTGATTGGACGATTGCTTTTTGGGGGGAGGGGTTTAGCTGAATGGTTAATTAAACAGCTTCGTGAAGCTCCCAACATCAGCTCCAGTTTCACCACGATAAGTTACTGAGGTGAAGAAAAACACTTTTTAGACAAATCCCACGATCCAACTGGAACACTAAGCCCCACCCACTGACCTGGGAGTGCAGATGATTGGTGGTCTGCTGCTGGCCTGCGGCAGAGATTGGCTGCTGTAGGGGTTTCCCCTGCTGTGGATTCCTGCCAGCAGCGGGGACGATGCTTCCCGGGTTATAAAGTACAGCGCTGCCGTCGGGATGGATGAAAGGCTTGCCTGTTAAATGAAATGCATAAGGAGACACTGATGTGAGCTGTGGACGTAGTAATAATTCAGCCTCCTGAAGGAAAACACCTGATTTATGGTGCTAGTGACAGTTCAGGAAACACACAGTGCACGAGAGGAGACACGAGAGGAACTGGCAGCAACAGAAGTTCAGTCTGCAGATCATCATGAATATTTTCAGATTCCTCTCATCTGATGCATTTTGATCAGCTTGCTTTGGTCTGACAAACCGAGTGCAGCCACATGCCAACATGTAATTCTGTCCTGATGCCATGAAGTTTCATTGGGACACCAGATAATTAAAGGATATAGAGATTTATTTTTGGGAAAAAAATACTTTGATTTAATGCAGGAGATTGGATTTGGGTTTAGAAACTGTTTTTAGTTTCCAGGTGATTAGTGATTCACTGAGAGAATCACTAGAGGGACGTTTCTCACCCACCTGTGTGTGGGTTGACCAGAACGCTGCCAGGTGGGATCGCTGAGGGCTCCAACGGCAACACGTAATAGTTGGTTGTGTCTAGAGCTGGCGGCGGCAGCGATGAGATGCTCTTGATCATCTCCGGGAGTCCGGGGCCTCTGGGGTCGGGGGCCGGGTGGATTAACTGCGTGTTGAGGATGTTGGATCGGGACGCGGTCAAAGCTGGGAGAGGCAGCTGGGGGCGGGAGAGCGAGCTGGACGAGGAGCCCACGCTACTGCATGATTCAGAACCTGAACAAAAACCAGGAGCAAAAAACATTATCATCTATTTCCTGCATTTCCCAGAATGACAAATAATAATGAGTTTATTCATAAAGCACTTTTCAGAACACAGCTACAAAGTGCTTTTCAATAAAAAGAGATATTTAAGAAAGATAAAACAATAAAACAAACTAAGAGTACTAAAAACTAATGACATTATAAAACACAAGGAGGAAAATGAACTCAAAAGCCATAAAGTTAAATCCCTGAAAAGCACTTTTAAACAAGTGGGTGTATTTCAATGAGGCAGAGTTCGGTGCAAGGATCTCCTCAGGGAATAAAATCTGCAAAGGCTCGGTCACCTTTGTTTTTCAATCAAAGGATCCACAAGCAACACGTCTGGGGATCTGAGGCAGCGGGACATACATGGCAGAAACAAATCTGATACACAGCTCGGGGGCAAAGCTTCTCAGAGCTTTCTTAGTAATCGATAGAAATTTAAAATCCTAAAAAAGGCCAGTGAGTGAATTTATCCTTTCAAAGGTGACCTCCTCGTTTCAGATGGAGTTGTCTCACGGCCTGTTGTAAAGAAAGGTTATTTTAGGGCCGAGGACGACAAGGCGGCACAGGCACCATGTCTCCTCCACTTATACTCCCCAAACACTAAGCGAGGGCGGCCAGCCACCTCGTAAACAACTTTTTAAAAGAGCTACTCTGCCAAGAAGCGTAACTGAGAAGATGAGCCCACAGCGAAAAACGCCTTTCATCTAATCTCAGCCAATCAACTTACAAATGCCTCATATTGTGGAGTAAGCACTCACAGCCGGGGAGAGGCCCTAACTTCATCTTGGTGACTCGCGTGGCCCTTCTACATTATGCAGCAGCTCCTCATTGCTGAGTGTGATACTGCTGCTGTTACAACACTTTTTAAAAGCCTCGTCCATCAGCGTGTTGCTGCACAGTAATTACTGCTGACAGCTGTCCGGCTCCGGGGCCGGCCCACAGGCGTTATTGACCACGGAGGGACAACATACATTTGTTCTCATGACACCTCAAGTGCCTCGAATGACAGAGGGTTTTGCTTGACAATGCAAAATGTACATTTCTGTTCCTCCTCCGCCCATTTGTACAATAAAATGACTGAATTTCCTCTAAACGCTGAGATGCAGGGTTTCTTTCTCTTGTCTGAGGAAAGGAAAAAAGAACAGCTACACAAATCCCTCTGAATTTCCATTTGCAATATAATCACCATCAATCATAGGGTAATAAAGCACGACTTGTTTTCTGTGTTGATGGCAGTCTAATACTGTTGTTGTGTTTTAAACTCCCTCAGTAAGATATTTCTACACTGCTTCATCTCATGATTTTAAATAACCTGAGGTTATTCTGAGAACGTTGTCTGCAGCATCTCGGCAGATTCTAAATATTGTATAACGTCTGTGTGACGAAGCTCCACTTCGCCTTACTCGCCTGTTTTGGAGAGCCTCCCGGTGCTCTTGCTGCTGGCTGTGCTGTCCCCTCGGACCAGGCCGGGGGAGATGCCGCTGAAGCTGCTGGCCTTGGTGATGGCGGGTCGAGGGGCGAGCCGGTTGGAGCTGTCCGAGCTGTCGGTGCTGCTCCACGGCCGGGGCTCGCCGTGCCGCGGCAGCGTGTCCGTCTCCGAGCTGCTCTGCCGGCTGGCGCCTGACCGGCCGGCACGTAGCCTGTGGAGGAAAACCACCACAAGTTGAAAAATAATTTTTATTAACAGTCCAAAAAGGCAGAAGAGTTCAAATGACAAGTAGAGAATATGGAACAAGGGCATTTTTGACATTAATCATTCGTCTACTCATTGGTTCAAATCTGACTTTCAAATATCCTATATTAAAAATGTTCTGCCATAAAAGTATATTGTCAATTTCTCAATAGCCGCACATTCATCTTATCAAAACATATTAATCAATTCTTTATAGATTTAACAGCATGACTGCGTTTTTACCCACAAAAAAAAACTATTCTTGATCAATAAAAGATGACATTTAGAGAAATGGTTTAATGGTTTAATTGGGAGGCTTTGGTCCGAGTAGCCTGTCCAACACGAAGAGGCCTGGGCTGAAAATCCCATTTCACAGAAGCTTTCTTGAGCAGCAGAAAAACAAATCCTCAGATCAGCACTCCTGTTCCTGAGCGAGCCGATTAAGAAAGACGCCGATTCACAGGGCTCTCCCCGGTGCAGTCTCTGAAAGGGGCTGAATGATGTGTGACGAATGGGTGGGCCTACCTGAACATTTGCCGCCTCTGTTGGGTGCTCATGCATGCGTCTTCATCCTGCGCGCTGGAGGGAGGAGAGAGCTGTTATGGAACAGGCGCTGACACAATGAGACATCCACCATTTTAAAAAACATGACAGGGCCGACGCTGTTTCCCGACCACACAAAAACCACACAAGTGATTTGTTTCAAAGTGAAGAGGTTCAAAAAGATGCTTGATTAACAATTCATGCAGGAGATGAGGAGAGAAGCTGGTGTTCATGGGATCAATGCAGTTTAACAGCTTACCTTCTATCTAGTATATAGTGATCTACCTGTGGGGGGGAAAGAAAAGTACAGTAAATTAAAGTAGTTGAGTTAAAGTAACAGTTCCAAAAAATCCTGTGTCCTTATGGATTCGATTCTTTAATATTTATACATTTAAAACATTTTACATTCTCTAGCAGTTGCTTTGAAGCCAGTACAACTGCCTGCAGGTCGACAAAGGGGAGCTAACCGTCTAGAAATTCATAAATCCAGCAGTGGTAATTGGTAGCAAGAAATCTACAGAATTTGCACATGAATAGAAATGACACAAAGATTTGTGCAACATGGCGCCCCATCCCCCCCCCAGCCCGCCTACACTAACAGCTCTCACATCATGTGCAAATATCCTTTCTCTGGCTCGCTGGTACTCCTCCTCCCGCTCCTCCATCGATTTGCTCCTCTTGTCAGCTTTCAAACGCATTCGAATCTGGCAAGGACACACCACACACACACACACATGCTTCTTTAGCAGCTATGTATGGGACGCCAGATTGTCCCACTCTTACCAACATGTCAGAAATGTAAAGTGACAGCTTGGTAGAAGGAATAAAAAAAATAAAGAAATACCCAACACCCACCGCGCTGTCTTCACGATCAAAGCTGGAGTTGTCTCGTTTGAGAATGTAGCGTTTCTGAAAGTCGTCCGCCCTGTCATCCTTGATGTGCTCGGAGAATTTCTGATCGGGTCTGTCGGGGGGGGAAATTCACAGGAGTTTTTTAGTGGCAGCTTCATTCCAGGCAGATGCTGACAGCAACATACGCTAAGTAACGAGGACGGGCTGGAAGATAACTTATCTGTCAACTGACTTCAGCAGCTAAGGCTACAGCACGTTCACCTCCATTGAACAGGTAAAAGGATATTATCACGTCTCCTTCAAGTGTCTGATCCTAATGTTGTTTATGCTCAGAGTTTGTAGGTGAATCAGGAAAGAGAGGCTCACATTCTAGTGTTGGTGGTTTTGTTGATAACCACAGATTTTCCACTGGGATCCACATTGTGGTCCATTCCAAAGTAGGCTGCCACTCGGTGTAACAGCATCCTATGGTAAGGCGTCATGGGTGGAAACTTTCTCTTTTGACTCCTAGGGAGGGAAATAGAAATGTTTTATGAAATTATGAAATACACCCATACAAGGACCAAACACTGGTGTTTAAATTAATGTTTCTTACTCGTTATTGCTGATGAAGTCTAAGATGTCCTGTTCCAGTTTCAGAAGCATGCTCCGATCCCTGGGAAAACAAAACGTGTGAGCAGGTTTCTGCAGCTACACCAAAAGCTTGAGGACATTTCAAAGGCATCAATGTTAAGTTGTGTTTTAAAGTTGTGTGAGATTATGTGGCCTCAGTTTGTTGAAGAGGTGCATTTCACAGTAAACTGCTGGTATGAGCCTTTGGAGGATCAGTGCTTGAAGGTTAATGTTGAACATACTTGGGGTTGCCCTTCAGTGTGTTGACCAGGAACTCGTGGAGATCTATACCAGTTGAATCTGTGTAGTCTTGACTGGAATCTGAAAAGAGAACCGTTTCAAGTGATCAAAATAATGCAGCTAATTTCTAAGAAAGCAGATTCCATAGTAATTGTTCCCTGTACACTAAGAACCTGTGTACACTACTGCAACACAACTATCCCTCAAATACCAGAGAAGAACGCTGTGTTCCCAGTGACACTGGGCGAGGCAGATGCCTGTGTATGGTGATGTGGTGCAGTGAGGCCAAATTTAGCTGCAAACTTGTAATAAGACCTAGCAGTGTGAACAAAATGTACAGAAACCAGTATGTAGCTGTCATTGTTGTCTTTAAATGCTCATTACACAAAGCGAAGGGAAATCATTGTTTCCCAAATATTCCGTATTGTGTGTGGACAGAGCGTAAAGAAGGAATCGTCATGAGCTCAAACCTCCTGATTTATCGAGCAGCTCCTCGTCTGAACCTTCTCAATATGGTTTCCTCTGCATGAATAATAAAGGACTGTTCCACCTCGTTAACGAATTAATGATAAACTGCTAATGAAATGGCCGTTATGAATATTGATATGCAAATCAGGCAGCTCGTCATTCAGCTCTTTGCGAGTGAAGAAATAAAAGTCACACGCCACTCCGGTAAAAGAGAAAAACTTCACAATGTGACCAAGAAGCAGAAGGAAAAGAGAGAGAAAGAAGTGTGGCAGCTTGAATCAGCAGCAGTGAGCTCTGAAGTGGACGGGTAACCACGTTGACACCGGAAAGAAAAAACATGTTCCCGTGTGCCAAGCAGAAGAATAGGAGCCGTCAGTGGGAGTCGGGCGCTCACTCCCCTTCTGTGGGTGTCTGCTTTCTATAATTGGAGGCTGCCTCATCAGGAGTGTTGCTCCACAGAGGGAAGCAGACACCTTTCTGCGCCTGTGGGAATCTGTATAATTGCTTCACACCTTGAGCTTGTCGCAATTAACTGAATCACGCCAATTATCGGCCCATAATGAGATATAATTTCAAATGGAGAAGTGCTTTTGGTCAAACTGGAGGGCACGGCACCAGAGGAGGAGAAAAAAAAATGTTTAGGATCGGATTTTGCTCGTGACAAGGTAAAGGATGTAATTATTAGAAGGCTGTAATTTGGCTGAGTGACAAGGATTGTATGATCAGTATCATTAAAGCATTTGGCTTCATTTCCACACTTTGCCATCACATACCCTGTCCCCATGATATAATGGATTATATGTATTACATTAACGGCGCACGCCACAATTTCCTACATATGAATTCCAAATTCTGGATGTAGGAGAAGCACATGCTCCTCTCCAGCTGCTTTTTGGGAGTAAGCAATGTTTATAAATGAGACCCCAGGTGCTAGTGATGTAAAGGAAGCTGAGGTGTTAATGGAAATATTCCAGCTCCGGTCCCCGTGGAAGTAAATCAGTTTCGGTCTCATCAGGACTTTATGAAAGATTTTAACCGTAAAAATCAAACAAACTTGATAAAGTTGATTTAAATACATCTTTCACCGAAGGTTCAAGGACATGAATATGTTTAAAATGCATCAGAATGAGAAGTCAAGGTTAAGATATGCAGGAAGAATTATAATAAAGCAAAGATGAAACCCAAACAATCTACATGTATCTTGGAGAGGAATCGTGCACCGTGGGTTTAATTTCATTTCTCACCTCTCGACAGCCGTTTCCTCTGCGTCTTCTCAGGTTTGTCCACCTTGTCACAGACGTCCTCTTTCTCGGCTTGGTCCAGTGTCCCTCGTTCTTCCTTCTCAAAGGGCTGGAGAGGGAATCCATCCTGTTCGAGAGGGAGGGGGGGGGGTACTGGGTGCGCGTTGGTTGGAATGTGTGAATTTCACCAAGTCCGACAGTGTCAGCATTTTTGAGGCGTCAAAAGATAAACGTCACCCAGGACTCTTCTGATCAATGAGCAGGCGGAAGATATTAATTTCGAAAAGGAGGTATTTTAATACGAGGCATTTCATTCTCCATGATCTTGCCTGAGGTTCGAGGTTAATTAGAGAAAAGCTCGGAAAAAAAGAGGCCACTGTAAGACACCTAATAAACTCTCCTGGTTTATCTTCGAAAACCTGTTTCCTGCCTGGCAATAATGCGCCTGCGTCCATTAATTCCAAATCACTATGGCAATTAATCTGCCAGATTAGCTTGTTTTTATTAAGCCACCTGAATAATACATGAATCGGATCCTGACATCAAACAACACAGCACATTTTCATTTCATAAAACTTCACCAAAAATGAGGAGTTTCACTGTAATCCCAAACAAAACTGTAAAAATAAAGAAATATATTCAGAAGATCAACTGTGCTGAGGTCGGGTCTGGATGCTTTGAGAGATCTATTAAAAATGGCCTGAGTTTACTCGAGTCGTACGCCTCCTCCAACACACACACACACACAACCACACACACACAAACACACACACACACACGCACACACACGACTCAGAGCAGGATCTGATTTGCTTTTCAGGCGGCTCCACAAAGCCTGAAAGGGAAAGCTGAATAGAGGAGAGGGGTTGCCGGTTCACGTTAAGTGGATTAAACACAACTCTGGAAAGCTAACATCAGAGAGAGAGCGTGTGTGTGAGAGTGTGTGTGTGTGTGTGTGTGTGTGTCTGTGTGTTAAGAGAGAGAAGTGAATGAATGAAGGCGTGCGAGAAGGGGGTGACCCAGTGGTTGGGAGAGCAGCTCAGAGCCGAGAAAGGTCACGGGTTTGATCCCGGTCACAGCTGCGGAGCCAGATAATGAGACGCTGCGTTCTCCTTCGTTTTAAGACGCGGTGATTATATGTGAAAATGTAATATGCTAATGAGAAGCGGGACTGACTAATTGCCTGAGCGATCCGGGGAGAAAGTGAAAATGTGTCTAGGATTGCGTGTTGTTGAAGTGACAGCGACTTTGTACATATATATATAATATATATATGTGTGTGTGTGTTTGTGTGTTTTTCAAAGCAACTTCTCCTGGCATGCTACTTAATGCCACCCTCGGCATCACGTGGACGCCGCCCGGCTGATGTGCAGCTGTTGCGAGCCGCCTCATTTGTTTCCTGACATCCATTTACCTTCAGATAAAAGAAGAACAGCGGGGAAATGATGGCCTTCTGAATACGTAATGAATGTGCTGTCAGTCTGAAACAAAAAAGTGCGCCGTGTATTCAGACACCCGCGACTGTTGTGCCGTTGATTCAAGCTGACAGCCAGGCGTGCCTTGTAGGGGGGGGGGAGGTGGATGTGGAGACGCACCACCTTTAGAACCACACAGGCCTTTTTTCTCATATTCTGACAGGAGGCGACAATGGTGTAAAATGGCGAACAACGGGAAATGTTTCGATTTGACTGAGACTCTGTGATCTTGCAGCTGCATGTGTACTCCACTAATGCGTTTCCCCATCCTCCTCTTTCTTTATTGCTTTACCTCGTCCCCTCTAGGTTAGTTTGCCGCAGAAGGAGTCTCGACTCCGGGCCCAATAACAGTGGCGGGGGAAATATCAGGAGTATTCAATTAGAGCGCTCCACAGCTCTCTGTAGCTGATGTGTGGAAATTGTAATTTCCTGGACATGATTGATGGCAGTAATACAAGACGTCGTGTGAGTGCAGACGAGGCGAGACTGTTGTGGGAATAACACCCGCCCCCTCTGGTTATGGAGCTCGGTGCTGACTGGCTGAAACGCCGGGAACAGACTCACCTGTGTGTGTGTGTGTGTGAAAGCATGCCGGGAGCTGTGCAGAGTGGCATGTAATGGACTAAGTTTGATTGGCGAGCTTTGTCCGGACATTGGGTGTAAAGAGAAGAGTTGAATTAGCAGAGTAACGAGCGGCTCGCCGGCGGCGCTCCACGCCTTCTGTTTTGATGATGGTGATGTTTTCATCAGGCGGTCGCGGCCAGGTATTTAATCATAGCTGTCAGACGAAGGACACTAATCAAGCATCAGAGGTCTACCTGCTCGGTTATAATGAGCTGGAAGGGAGAACTGATCCAGGGTCAGCATAACAGTGCGCTGCATGTGGGCCTGAGCTTAACAAATTGGGCTGAGGTGTCGGGGAAGCAGCTACTTCACACTGGGCTCGATGAGATGAAGGTAAATTGAAGAAAAGGAAAAATCTACTAAATATGAACAGAGTGTGGTTTCAATTAGAGAGGTGCCAGTATCATATATTAAAAAATATATATTTAAACTTTTAATAAAAACTATCTTCACCGTGATTCCCTTAGACTTAGAAATCTAACCCCATCTCCAATGTGAGTGCACTCTGGGTAATTACGGAGAGCGTTTACCTGAGGTGCTGCTGAAGGCTCAGGAATAGGGCAAGGGAAGGACTCTTCACACACTGCCAGGCTCCGCACCAGCTTGAGCCTGGTGTTGGACTAAGGGGGGGGGTGCAGGTAGGTGGGTAAAGTTAAAACCATGCACACACTCACACAACTGCATCAATATCATCACGCATCACAGTGACAAGCCAAAGTAAAAAGAGAAAACAGCCAGCGAGCACAATGCAAGCAAAAATCATACAGGTTTGATATTTCACATTTTTCGCTGACAGATCTGGTTCCACAGAGCTTTTCGCCGCTGAGATGTAAATCTGTGGCTGCAGATTCTCTCCGATAACTTGATCAGAACAATCTTAAGTCAAAGAAACGGAGTAAGCGTTTTCACATCTAATCCTCGTCATGTTTTTCCTGAGGGAACATCAACGCACACAGGATATGTCCGTTTCTAACTATCTGTGTTCTCAGGCACAGCTCAGACTTCACTTAATGGCATCTCTATATATTGTACTGGAGATGGTTTATACATCCGCAGCAATGTGTACGATGACAACTTGCTCGACAGGAAACACAGGTACAACAACTTCCAACTCAAACCAAGCAAACAACGCAATCCAAGTGCACATGAGACGCGTTCGGAGCAGCCTCGCACGACATGCACATCGAGTGTACCGTACCTTAGAGTACTTCACAGGCTGTCCATAGGAAGGGGAGGGGGTGCAGGGAAGAGGTGCACAGGAAAAACAAAATCAAACAAACCACAGAAGTTTGGAAGGGGAAATGAGGATTGAAACTTTTCAGAAAAAGTGGAGAAGTTTGAATTAAATATGACTGGCCTACATTTTGTGCATTCACGCACTACTGGCTCTGCAAAGGAGCAGAAACAATTCAAGACTGTGACAAAAAAAATAAAAAATAAAACATTGTGAAGTGCCTGCGATTTAATGTTTGTTCCTAAAGTGAAACATTTTAGAGGCATTGATCTGGCAAAAATAAAAGAAAGAAAGAAAAATCCTCTTTGCAGCTTGAAATCTCAAGTTGAACGTTCACAATTTCCTGGGAGCGTGAATTAATTCCTGCAGAGCATATGGTACTGAAGCGGTTGCACTGTAGGGCCACTTTCTCTCCCTCTCTTTCTCCCTCCCTCCCTCTCTCTCTCTCACACGGAGCCGAAAACAAAAGCCAGACATTTGGCTGAAGCGCGTCAGGTCGGTTCTATGTGCAGATCCTGGCTCAGTTTAGCTGTCATGTGAATCAGACCCGGGCGCTGGGGGTGAGATGCAGAGAGCAGAGAGAGTGAGACAGCTCGGTGCCTCTGCGCTTTACGCACTAGTGGCTTTGTGTGTGTGTGTGTGTTGTGTACGTACAAACAGAAGGTCTCTCAGTAAGTGCGCACAGAGGGGGGGGGAGACCTGGCAGGAGCCATATCAGTCTAAATTGTAACAGAGCCCAGTCCTCTGATTCCTGAGCCCAACATGTATCCACACACACACTCATGCACAGAGCTCCGTCCTTCCCACCTGTCCTCTAAAAATCAAAAGGACAACTCCCTCATTGAGCTTGAGGGCCAAATACCGCCTATAAAAAAAAACTGAAATGGACCAGTGCCCGCCCATCTCCAGCGCCCGTGACCTGCCGCGCCCCATTTCTGTAGCAGGTAATGTGGATGTGGAGGTGGTGGTGGTGGGGGGGAGAGGACAGGGACCGTGAGTGCACCGCTACACCGGCTAATTGAGTGGCGTGGGGCCGGTGGGGAATGAACAATGCCGGCAGGAGATAAAGGGAATGGGGAAAAGGGGGGGGAGAGGGAAAGGGCTGAAGTCAGCAGAAGTAGGGCAGCCAGCAGCCACCTGTCCTGCTGCAGAGGACGGAGCTGGAGGCAGATGGTGGCAAAGTCACCCAGTCTTTGTAACCCCCTCCTTTCTCCTCTGTCGGAATGCTATTCTGCATCCCCCCTGTTCCTTCTCCTCGTTCCCTACCTCCTCCCTCTCTCCCACAATGAGTTGTCCAGGCGTTTCACCGGTCGCTGGTACGCAGAGCGGTGGAATTAGATTCACTTCCACTGCGGTGAGAAATTACGATCAGAAAGGTCACAGGCTTCAGAGCCGGCGGCATATGTTGGCATATCGCATGGACACGGTCTAATCATGCCAGGGTGCGTTTGAGGAGAAGGAGCAGAATGAGTGGTAAGTAGTTAGCCTACATCTGGAGAGGTCACAAGAAACACCACAGGGGGCTCGGACATTAACTACATCAATTAAAGGTGAGAGTTGAGCTGGTTTTTGTCTTGAGAATAATGATAAATGGAGGAGAAATCAATCTTAATTCTTATTTTTCCTTTTGCTCCTGCTCCTCTTGATATTTTCTCCAACACCATCATGCTCCTCTACCTCCCTCCTCCTTACCAAACTCTCAACTCATCCCTCCCCTCCTGCGCCCCCCCTCTCTCGACTCCCCCATGCTGGTGTCATTCTGTTCCCCGGGCTAGCGCAGACACAGGAAGTCGGTCGATAAGCCAGGATTTGGGCTCCAGATTATCTGCTTGCCTGCCTCCAACCACAAGGCCAGATTGGCCTGAATCCTATTTTAAGGCTGCAGCCAAACAGACAGTCCTTTTCCTTTCCTGGATCTTTGTTTCCTTGACCACACTTGAGGAATCGTTTTGCCACTTTTGCCTTTTTTTGGTTTTAAGTGTCCATTCCTCTGTGGACACAAACCAGTCTGCACAGGCTTTACTTTAAAAAGGCAAATTAACAAATGAATATTTTCTGTGGTCCCCAAGCACATTTGTTGCAGTGACATAGTGACCTAATTAATTAGCAATTTATCTGAGAGTGATCTCAGCTGACGAGGATCCCCAGTAGAGTACTGCCTAAATGTCTCCCATGGAGGATACATGAGATTCACACGTCCAGAGGATTTCTACACCAGCAGCAAAGAGCCTGCCTGCCTCTCTCTCCCTCCTGTGTCTGACCTTGTGGGAAAGTAAAGTCGTGCAACACATTATTATTTCAGTCTGTGCACACTCTCTACTTTTCAGGAATAATTTGGCCCGCTGAAGCAGCCGGGAGAATCATCTCCAGTGCTGCAGGTGACAGGAGCTCCCGGAGGCGGTTTGTGTCTGACGCTGACTGTTACTGAATCTTCATGGAGACGAGTTTGGAGAAAAAGTGAAATTATTTGGTAAAGTGTCATCTGTCCTCGGCCCGGGGGTTCGGTCAGGCTGCTGACGTCTGGAACCCGACCCTTGCTTTAACATCATTGTGGCCGGTGGGACGAGGATCTGTCTTCAGAGTGAACATGAATCTCATTGTGCTGCAGGAGACGTGGCTGTTTCTTACCTGAACGTCCCTCGGACTGTTGCTGCCCGGCTCATCGCTGCAGCTCTGGCCCGGGTCTGGAACCTCAGACTTGGCGGCGGTGTCGTTTGGAGACGCCGCCGGGTCGGGGGCCTCGGAAACCTTCGTCGCTTCACTGTCGGCGGTATCGGACATTCTCATTGCAAAGTCTTACTGGGAGGTGCTGGCGAGGAGAGAGAACCTGAAAGGAAGGGGGACGTCTGTAAGGGGCCAAGTTCTTTGAGGAAAGAAGTTTGAGACTGCACTTGAATCTGAAAATACTGAGTGATACAGTAGAAAAATGACAAAGACATTGTTTTTTATTGATGTCAGAATACAGAAGTTGCATTATAGTTTATTTTTCACCTGTAATCCTGTAAATAAAAGCATCACATTGCACATTTTCATTGAGTGAATCAGATTTATTGTTTCAAAAATACCACAATTTAATAACAAGCAAACTATTTTAGCAAATTCTGAATTAAGAGACAAATGTAAAAGCAGATTATTGTGAGTTCACAATAAAAAAGAACAGATGTTGAGGCATCATCATCATCTTCATGTTTCTTCTCCTTGACGCTGTGACAGATGGAAAAGCTCAGAATTATGCACGTTTCTAAGAAGAATTGTGTATTAATTGATAACTCCGACAATGTGGGCCTACATTTTTGACAGTGGGTGTTTCTATGGGGTCGGTATTAAGGTGATATCAATTGTTCATACATTGATTTACTAACTGATAATTCAGAAGTAATAAATTACACTTACTTGCGACTCATTTGTGTGGCTGTCCACCTCTTGGCTTGAGGAGTGTTGAATCCACCCACTGCCTTATGGGTATTATTTTGAAAGAGGAAGCTTTAATACTGCAGGAGTAAAGATGGTGGGTTTGCCTCGAGCAAAGATACAAGTGGCTGAGACACGGAGCAGGAGTCGCTTTCTTTAAAAAACAGGTTCAACCGATCATTTTAATAATGGGCCCATATGTAAATAGGATTCAGCCTCTAATAGAGAACAAGGCAGCAGTAATGCAACCCTGTCTGTGGTCGTCAGTCACTGGTTCTCTTCCACAGCTCTGCAGCTGTTCAGAGACACAATGGACGTGACTGGACACGACGCAGCAGGACGGTTTGCTCCTATGAGATTTAACAGATTTTAATTACTGTCTTCATTTCCACTCCTACTCACCATTTATTAATTTTGTATTTAACGTCACTTGGTATTACACTGGTGTAAAATATGATTTGTTCGGTACGTTATTAAATTGTGTTTTCATTTGATTGACATCCCAAAAGAGACCTCTGTCTTTCTTTTTTGTTCCTGGAACATTATTATATTATAGCTAAAATCCTCAGTGTATAAGTCGTAAACTTTAATTCTGCTGAATAAAAGGAATAGTTTCCAAAAATGAAATAATTTCAAGTTGTTACTGATCGTGTAACATGATTTGCTTTGCACCTACGGCCTGTTGTAGGAATTATCTGTGTAATACTGTGACCTCCCTGTGTTGAAGTCGTGGTGCGAGTTCATCCTGCTGATATGCCCTCATTATGCAGTTAGGCCCCATGCAGTGAAACACACACACAGACACACACAGACACACACACACACACACACACACACACACACACACGAGGAGGGAGGGCAGACATCTGGTACATGAGAGCTATGATTAATAGGTTAATTAGAAACGGGCTCATCAAATTCACTTTGTACATCAAAAACTGGATCCACACACACGACAGCGCCTCCTCGAGTGTGTACGTGACCGGCTGCATGTGCATCTCAGCCCTCGACCAATCAGCGGGGCCTCAGCCTACTCGCCCGGCAGTGATCAGAGTCGTTTCCCTATCTGATCGCCGAGCCGCAAAGTGGCCGGCTGAGACTCGATTGTTTATCTCCGTCCCAAAAGAGCTGAGACGGCGAGATGGAGGCGCTCTCTTTAAAAAGGTGGCATCCAATTCCTCTGTGTCAGAGCAATTGACTTTGAGTGAGGTCCGCTGCCTGGCAAATGGACCGCTCAGCCAATGCCGCGCGAGCCTCAGAGGTGAGCGCCAATGTAGCCTGGCGGTGGCGAGTCAGATGTTGAATTTCAATGACCTGTCAGAGGTTTGACAAAAGCAACACCAGCTGCTGCTTTACATTATTTTTACATTCTGAAAAGAAAACAGCTGAATACTCCAGAGTGCCGCGCACGCCTCGGAATATTCAGTGTCTGTCGCTGACATTTTGATGAGTGAAGTCTCTTGAGTCACTCGCTTGAAGATTTGCAATATTGGACAGAAATTTTCAAGAGCCGGGCTGGTGATGGATAGCTATTTTGTCCCTCACCGAATCATTCATTCTTCCAAACACATTTTATCATGAGACTGGAGTGTTGGACTCCATTTGGCTCCAGACTTTGATGCATTCGAGTTCCACCGTCTCATCTCTCAAGGCGGAGGTAATTGCACTGTGTGCCTGTTTGGAATCCCTGATGTTTTGCCTGCATAAGTAATATGGATCATCATTTGATCCTTACTGTTACATTAAAGAAACGTCTGAGAATTCAGGGGAAGCAAATTGGTCCCTTATGAGACGGGGAACAGACAGCAGCATATACTTCCTAAACACACACTGTATATATATATATATATATATATAATGTGACATTATGGATTATAATTGATGATCAGAAGAGGCTGCAGGAGGGAAACTTTTAACTTGAGCCACAACCAGTCATAAGTATTGCAGCATAACTGACAGATCTGAATTAATTCCACATTCCCCCCCGCCACAGGTTAATAAAGACACCGACTTGTTTCATTTTAACACTGCACCAAACTATTCCATTAGGGTTGAGAGTGGGTAAATGTTCAAAGTTTCCATGATTCAATTGTGCAAATGCAACCTTTTTATATGGTTCATTAATACACTTTATTTATATTTAGGAGGACACCAGTTATCACAGGGTGATTCAAAAGAATTCTGAAATACAAACACTTTTGACTGATGTCATTTTCTCAACTGTAACACTGTTAAATTGATGTGGTTTCCTTAAGCAGAAAAATACCATCGGATACAATGAGGGAACGTCTGAGACAGAATATGTGTGATTAAATATGACATTACATCATATTAAATATATAGACAAACATGTATATTTACTAGTTAGAAATTCAATCACAGTTTATAACAATGTGAGATATTCTTATTATGAAATAATTAATTTTGTACCGAAACACAGCATTACAAATATTATTAAAATATTATGATGCCCAATTTCTATTTAGGTGTGCTTCTATCCACCAGTTTTTATCTGCATGAACATTTTGGTGTGATACTGGAATGTCACTCAAACCTCTACTGAAGAGATGAGAAATAAAACATCCGATCTCTGTGATGAGCAAACTGTGACCTTCTTCAAATAAAGACATGAAACCAAAAGGGAGGTCACACTTTTATCATGTTTTCCACCATTTGAGATTTGACTGGGGATCTGTTAACTTTGCTTTCTATCTACTGTGTCCCCTTCGTCTGCAAAGGGTTTAATGACACCAATTAGACGAGTACTTCATAACAGCAGTGGATAGAAATGCACAATTTCCCATTAAAATATCTCCTAGGAGATCCTCACATTCTCTAAATATTCTCATCAAACAGAAACAAACAGTGGACGTACTTGATTCGAAGCCAGTGGTGGTTGTGGCGAAGGAGGATGTAGCTGGTGAAGTCGATGAGGCTGGGCCTATCGTTGCCATCCGAGACTTCTCTGGCCATGTCTGCTTCAGCTGCTCTGAACAGCGACCGGGGCCTCCGACACCCTCATGACCCCTGCTGACCTGTGGATGAAAGAGGGAGAGAGGTCACAGGTTTGAAGCGGCCCTGACACAGAGGTCGCACACGGATTGACAGCAGTCGGGATGTCAGCAACTCTGAAATATTTGTGTGAGTCGGAGTAAAAAACAGTAGAAGTGGGGTGAGTGTGTGTTCCTGGGCCTGGGCCTGTGCGTGCCGATGTGCCATTAATAATGGATGAGCGCCGGGATGGGAGTGCGGCGGAGGCAACAGGAGGAGGCGCCCCTACCAACCTCGTAAAAACCAGGCATTAGGAATTCAGAGAGCAGCGGGGGGGAGATAGCACTTCTCAGCTGAAAATCCGCTGCCATTTGGTGCCACACAAATTTCAGATCGTCTAGTGTGCAATCTCTGCTTCCCTGCAAACTGCTTTATAGCTTGACTACAGGGTGACACTGGCTGCGCAGGGCGGACGAATGGAAACACAGACAACAAAAGAGCTGCAGATAAATACACATATTGTTGGGAAGAAATGTGATATTTTCTGTGGTTACCAGCCTGCTCTAGATTGTGAGATTATGCTTGTAGTTGCCAAATGAGGCGGCTAAATATCAGATTAGGGCAGAAAGTAATGATTTTATTTCTCAATACAGAGTGATCTCAGATTGTTTACACCATTAATTCATTGATTTTTTTGATCTATAAAAATGTCAGAAAACCGTGAAAAGACCATTTAAAATCCCTGGAGCCCGAGTTTATATGAAATTATTGTTTTTTGCGACGAGAAGTTTAAACCCAAAAGGTAATTAGTTTATGAAGCTATAAAACACAGAAGAGCTCAAAATCCTCTCAACTGAGAAGCTTGAACCAGTTCTTGTTTTAAAATTTTTTTTTACCAGGGAATAAAAGTTGCAAGTTGCTGATTCATTTTCTGACAAAGAACCTATCAATGACTAACTCAAGCATCAGATCAATTAATACTGTTGATTCTCCTCCATCACACCCGGGTCCAGGCTTCTCCCTGTCTCCCTACTTCTGTCCCCCCCCTCTAATCTCCCGACTCAGTCAGCGGGCGAGGTGCCACGCTGACTCTGGCACCCGACGGTGCCAAGGCCTGGCTGCTGCTCCCAACATGGTCTTGGTGCGACCACCCCCCCCACCGCCCCCCCACCTCCTGGTGCCAGGCAAAAAAGGTCAAGTGGAATCCCTGCTCACTTCATAATCTCCTTTCTCATGACACCTCCAGTCGCAGCCAGAGCTGACTGCAGACTGAGATGATGATGATGATGATGGGTGGGAGAGACGTGCCGAGGAGCAGTCGCCATTTGGTGCATTGCTTTTGTTCGGCTGCCTCACAGAACCCCGAGTGTTAACGCTTAACCAGAGAGATAAACAGAGATTACAAAATCTGATTGGCATCTTAGCAAATCTGTGAGGAGCATTTCTCCTTGGCTTTGGCAAACGGTCGAGTGAAGCCCCAGGCTGGAGCCATTCATCAAGATTACATCTGGAGAGTGCGAATACGAGTAAATGCAGTTTGTCGCCAGGTAATCTGACAATGTATGTTTCTCATCTTCAGACAGAATCACCTCTCGCCTCAGAATCTCTTCCCTCTTGTTATAAGATGCTCTTATCGACACCACTTTGCTCTTTTCTCACCTCTTATCTGGTTTTAAATGCAGCCTGAGCTTTTTACATCTTTGTTCATGTGTGACAGGACTATCATCTCCGTGCAGCGGCTCTAGGTATTTGCCCTCCTGGCTCCTGGTTGAAGGCACAAGTGTGCAGGCTAAATGTCTGAAACGGAAAAATGTGTGTAATTTAGTGCCGCTCCTGCAGCTATCATACACGCACACAGACACACACACACACACACACACACAAGCAGAGTGTAAAAGTTGCTCTGACAGCAGTGCGGCTGAGTCTGGCCGTGGGCGCTCCAGGTTTTATGACCAGAGCTGCTGAGCGGACAGTGCAGCCGCGGCTAAGCTGGCTGGCTTCAGGACTTCACACCGAGCCTGTGTGTGTGTGTGCGTGTGTAGCATAGTGTAGACTGTCCAATGAATGCTAATGGTGCAAACAATGCCTACCCCCCCTCCCAAAAAATGTTTTGACAGACACGAACACAGACATCACCCTCTGATTGATGCTCCACAGCCTCTCACACACCCTACATCCACACAGGCGTAGCACTGAACTCATAGTTGTGCGCCGTCTGCCTGTGTGTATTGTGTTGTAGCTGACAGGGAGTGGTTCATTGGTATTACAGTCGCCGCAGAGCGCAGCAACCTTAAAGAGGCTCCCTCAGGCATCGCTCAGTGTCACACCGCCTCTAAACTCCGCCTCTATCGCCTTGCTCGATGGCATAGCGGCAGAAACACGCACACACCCGTACACATCACACCTTAGCATTTGCACACAATAAAAAAGAAAAAATGTATCTACGAATGTTTTAAAATTACACATATGCTCACAAAGATGAAAAATGTATTAATTAATTGCAATCAATAAGCAAAATAAAGACCCCAATCAAATCGGAATACTCTAAAAAAATCATTAAGGTTGTTGCAGCAGCCCTTCAGGCACACACACAAGTGTCTGCACATTAATTCTTGGTGGAAACAAATTCTTACAAAACCCACAGCGGGACGAGTCATTATGTTGGTGTCGACTGAGCAGAGCTAATCACACACCGGGCTCTTAGAGGACCACTCTCACAGACAATTATGTCTGATGGCAACCTAATGAGAAATTTCTCAGTCATTGTGAAGCGCACAGGAGCCGAACGCTGATGGCACACACACACACACACACACACTTTTATTCCTCTTCATACAAGCACAAACACACACCTGCCTCTCTCTCATCCTCCCTGAAGCTGACCTTTCCCTCCCACACCTCTGCTCTGTTGTGTTCCGCTCGGCGCTGCGTGGATCAGGGCTCTTGTCTTGGTTATAACCAGCTCAACTGGAGGTGAAGGACCCTCAATCCCTCCCTCTATCTGCTGCTCTATCCCCGGCTGTGCTCCTGACAGAACGAGGAGATGAGTCAAACGCGGGGTGGAGAGGAACAAGCCGTCACCTTCACAAGCTCCTGAGCGATCACAAAGAAAATCCACCCATGATTTCCAAGCGCCTGAGCAAAGAGAAAAAAAAATATGATAAAAAAAAAGGAAAGAAGTGGAGGAATCTTTCTTCATGCAGGCACAGCTCGGGTGTTGGGAAATAATTCAGGCTTTATTGCAGCCGATGAGCTTTCGCAAGTGTCACATAAAAAAGGACAACGGCAGGAGCGGCGCCAAACATCTGGGATATTGTCTGCCGAGATGTTGAATACTAAACAGAGCTCTGCTCGCTACCGTGAGACAAAAGCACCGACACAAACACAAAAGGTGCTGCCATGTCTGTGGGTTACAGCTTTGTGTCACCGGCTTGCCAATTACCAGGCATTCTTAGTTTTTCTACAAACACAGCGAAGGCTGCCAAACATTTTATGGCAATGAAATTGATTTCTGACTTGCACACGCACCCAGAAAAAGACAGATTTAGGGTAAGGCAGCCTCAGCAGAGTGCAGGACGTGCACCCTGGCAAATAAAATCAAGCCTCAAATAAACTGTTAAATAGCTTGCTAATACTTGATCACATTTGTGCTCCTGCAATAAAATTGATTTCTGAGTTTTCCTTAACTGAGTTACTAATCTCCCATTTTCTAGCCGTTTCCGCTAATTGCAAAGCAAGAGAAGCACTGACAGGGGAGCTGTATAATTGCACCAGAAAAACGATTAGTGCAAAGTCTATGAAATTATATCACTTTCATACACTGCTCGCCTCAATTTCAGGGCGACTGAGGCGGTGTCAGTTTAAGGAACCGCCTGTAATAGCTCAGATGGAATTAACAGAAAAAACATAAACAGGCAGAAATGAGCCTCTAATTGCGCTGCTCTCTGCCTCCAGGTCACATCAGGCAGTGAGAGTGTGGTGCGGCGCAGCAGAAGCGCACCCAGCCAGCATTAATAAATTAAAGTCACGGCAGAGCATGTAGGTAATCCATTACCTATCCCATAGGACAGCTTCCAGGGGAATATCAATCTAGGCAATTAGAGGAGAAACAATAAACACAGAAAACTAACATGCAAGTCTAGCAGTTTTAATCTACGGAGCCTTTTGAGAGAGGAATATCTCAAAAAGTCTGCCAGAGTCATTAAAAGTCAATTTGCACACAACACCTGCAGAATAAACAGAGAGAGCCGGGGAGACGGAGGATGAGCTTGGCTGGAGAACAATGTGGAGCAGAGCCTCTTATTGGCTGATCTCGGTTAATTATCCTCCTAATGAAAGCAGAAGCAGCTCTGGCAAACTGGAGGGGAGATTTAGAAGCTCTGGCTCGGCTCAGTGAGTAGCACGGCACTGACAGCCCACCACATCTCACGCTGGGCTTAGTTTAACAAGCCAAAGAGAAAGATGGCACACTTCTTACTGACTTGCTACCAGGCGAGGATAAAAAGAAACAGAAAGCTGCTGCAGCTTCTCCTGTCACTTCTGAAGCAGCCGTGAACAGAACATGTGTTCACTTTGTGTGGCGACAAACAGCAGAAACAACAGCTTTAAAGACAGAGACAACGTTCAAAAACACAAAATAGAAAACATTAATGGAAAATCAATAACCAGAAAAAGGGCATGTGAGGTCCATGCCCACTCTCTAGCAAAGTGGCTGGAAAGTGCAGGACCTACCTGCCCAGCAGCTCTGCCCTCCATCCCTTCTGCTACTCGACCGTTTAGTTTCCATTGTACAGGAGGCGCAATTGGCTGGAGAGGAGGCTGGAGTCGCCTCCCAGCTCGCTCCTCGGCAGCTGCCTGCTGCCTCTTGTACGCTCGCTCAACTGAGTGAGTGTGTGAGATGGGGAGAGGGGAGTGTAAAGGGAGAGGGGGAGTGGGTGTCACAGAGTGAGGAAGAGAGAGAGAGTGAGAGAGAGTGAGCGAGAGAGTGCTGCGCGAGCACAAGTCTACCTGCCACAAGCCATCAAGCCAGCCAGCCTTGGAGACAGCGCCAAATCAACAGCTGGCCCCTGTGTGATGTCAGAGCCCGAACAGCCAGTCACGGCAGCCGAGGCCGGCCGGCGCAACCGAGCGCTGACTGAACTAAAGTCCCCGGCTAAATGGGGCTCTTCATTAGCTACTCTGCTTTAGGATGGAGGCGGGGTGAGGAGGAGGAGGAGGAGGAAAGGGCAGCCAGCGACATGGGATGGATAGAAGGAGAGACTGGGAGGAAGAGGAGGGTAAAAAAATAAAATAAACGGGAGGGTGGGCGGTAGAGCGGTGGGAGAGAAAAAGGCAAAAGAAAGGCTCAGAGGAAGCGAAAAAGAAAGCGAAGGAGAAAGAGAGGCGACCAGCAGCGAGGAGGAGAGGACAGGGGGACAGGAGCGACATGTCCGCAGCCAGCTAGGTGCTCAAAGACCAGGTGGAGAGACGATGGGGAGGTGCTGGCCGCTGAGAGGCCGAGCTGTTCACTGGGCTACCTTCCCATTAAAGCTGGCACCCTGCTCTTCACACAAGGCTACAGATAATCCAAGTGACTTAGAGAGAGAAACACCACCTGAAATATGCCCATCACCGAAACACATGAGTGAGATAGAGCGATGAACATCTCAAATAAGCTTATACGTGGATTAAGACGAAAACACACAGACGAGGAGCAATGGCTTTTTTATGATAAAACCACGCCCTTGATTCTCCTCCACATCATCCACACCTACCTTTAATGACTTTAGAGGATTTAACAGGGAAACAATAAGCGATTATCACTTCTCTTGTCCTCGATTGGCCTGTTAATTTCATTAAAGATCGAGTGCTCTGTGTACTCGCGGAGGAGAGAGCCTGGATGAGAGTGATAATTGGGCTCTAAAAATAATCATGAAGCTTTCACCGCTAAGTGACAGACGGGCTGTCAAAGACATAGGAAGTCACACACAGGACCCGTGTGCAGCTGAAGTCTAGACTGCCGTAATGTGATTGTTTTTGTCCTTTCAGTCACTCAGACTTTAACAGCAAACATAGTGGGCGGAAAAGTTCCTGCTGTCACTAAGCAACCAACACCAGGCTGCGACAACCGATCCGATCCAATCCCGCCTCATAATTGTACCATTCGTTATGCCAGGTCTCTGAAGAATTTATTATTGTGCTTCCTTAATCCCACGAAAAGGTCACAGATTGAACAAACAATTTATGGATAGGCGGATGAATTATTTAAGCGGCCCTGACCAAATATTATGGGAAAGAGAGATTTTCACCCCCCTGGAAGGCGATGAATTATTTAGTCATCGGGGCCACATCTTTGGTGAAAGCTATTACACAGCCTCCATATCTGATAATGTCATCAGCTCCAAATACGGCCCCAACCTGTGTAATGAATGTCAACAGAGTCGCGGCTGCAGTGGCCCGAGCGGCAGCAGGTGAAACAGTTCCGGCAAACAATTATTGGCATTTTATTTAAAGCCTTGGGAGGAGACGTGCGGCGACCACAGGAGAGCCTCCGAGACGTGATCCAACCACTTCAGCTCACCTCGCAGGAGAAGCAGCTGTTGAAACCCATCACTCTCCCATTAAGGAACATAAATGACTGCAGCTCTCACAAATATCAATTATGGTCACGGTGCTGCAATGAGGGCATGTTACAATGCACACACACACACACACACACACAGACACACACACATAGAACTAATAAAGAGTAGGATGCCGGACAGCATCATGGAGACGAACACCATAGTCTCCCCTCAGCAGCCGCATGCGAGAACTGAACCAGCAGCCTCTCTCCACCCACCAGGCTCTGCTGGTGCCTTGCTGGAAGACAATACCACTGTGGCAGCTCGGTCTCCGTCGTAAGTTTACACTTCAAATCTCGGTGTGAGAGTGTGTGAGGCGAACGCTGTCAGTGCATGGGAATGACGGTGGATGTTGGTTTCAGGTTAACACGATCCAAAGTGAGCTGTTAGATGAATGATCACTGGGCTGTCTCCGGCGTAAATGCGTTTATAACCTCTGACAGCAATCGAGTGGTATTGAAATAGTGCACGTGTCAATGTTTAAAACAAATATTCAGTCAAAAAAGGGTCATACAAATCAAATGATCAACAAGGGTAGGTTGCATCACATTCATTTCAAGTCAATTTTACAATTAATTTCCCTGCTATTGATCTTTAAATAATAGATTTGCCCTTATTTGGTCAATTCTTCTGCTTGGGTTCCCTTGAATAATACATGTGTTTGACTTTGGTGTGAGACGTGTTCTTCCACGAGTCCATGGAAACAAGAACCGGTTATATTATCAGTCACAGAGGAAGAAGACGTGCAGACAGCGAATCGATGTTTGCTTTGCTTAATCCTGCAGAACGATTTAAATCAATCGTCTTCCATAGTTTTCGCTCGTCCACACCAGACCCCATTGTCAATTCGGCTATTTTAAACGTTTTCTCAACATCGACAACCCCCGGATCACATGCAACATGTCAATCTGAAAGTTTATAGTCCAAACTAAAATTCGGCTGAAAAAAACTAAGCCAAACAGCGCATTAATCCCATGACAGCTATATTTATCGCGGTGGCTCCCAGTCCACCTCAGGACACGCTACTCGTTGCCGCATATCGCTGGACAGCAGCGGGCCTGGAAGTTACTGAATCCCGCTGTGTCTTCAGCCGATTTATGGGTTTCACAGACATGCAGCAGAGATCGAAAATGGCTGCTTACAATGTGGACACGGCGTCTGCTTTATTTCTGCCCAGGAGAGAGCCATCACAGCGGGCTATGATAGCGCAGGATCGGTGCTAAGCTAACCCGTATCCAGCGGCAGCGTAGCCGCCTGCTAACGCGAGAAAAACGGCCCCGACACCGGCGCCCTGAGCTGTCACGGGTGTTCACCGCTCACGATCCCGTACAGACGCTGTTAACCCCGTGGCCGATGAGTGTTGGACGGGGTGTCCGGTGCTGTCTTACCGCTTTGGTTTGACAATCGGTGCACGGTGGTTGTCTCTACCGGGGGGTGAAGGAGCGAAGCAGCGGCGCTGGCGTCCTGCGGGCTGGGGCGAGTGCGTCACCTCCTTCACGGTCGACGCGGAGGAGGGTGTTGGAAATGTGTCACGTCGTGTCGCCGCCGGGTCGTCTCCTACTCGCACGCAGTTGCTCTGACAGTTCCGCCACGCAACGCACCGCACATCCCCGTTAAAAAATCACGCGAACACTTGATTCCTTTTAACGGGTAGTGGGTTCGAATCAAACCGCAGAGTGTGCGGAAGTTGCAGTCACCGTTTTGCTGCGACTGCCCGGTGATACAAACCGAGTGTACCTCGAGTTTGCCGCGAAACTTTTCAGTGCGGTGTTTACACTCTGCAGGCTAACCGGGGTAGGCTAACCTCACTGACCAAACACTATATTATATTATATACATATCTGTACTTATGAGCTAACACAGCAGTTTTAAAGGTTTGTTATGTGACATGTGACTCGTCAGGGCATCACTGACTCGTATCTGCACAGCTCGACCCTGTGGTGTCACGTGTAAACACGCATTAGCATACGCAGCTAGCCTTCAAGTGTTTTTAATGGGGCTGACAGGTAGCTAGGCAGCAGCTAGCTAGCAAAGAGCAGAAAAGCGTTTCCGGTTTGAATATTAAAACTGATAGAGACAGTCTAAAGGGGCTTAAGAGCTGAGGTCATCATTTTGAACACGAATGTGGTTTTTATTTATTTTTGCAGGTCTATTTACTTCCTAGTTTTTGGTTGCTAGCTCTAGCTAAATGCTACTTCAGTTTGTTTACCATTGAATCCCAGTGTGTAACAGTGGAAAAGCTTCTGGAAACTTCTCCTACAGGTTATATTGGAAATGCTGGTGAATGCTTTAGAAGTGAATACTTATCCATTCAATCCAATCAGTAAATTACAGTTTCAATATATAAAGCAAGATAACTTAATATTAATTAAGTGCACATCTATAATTATACTTAACAAAACACAAATACCTTACTGTTACATGATAGTAAACATAACCATTAAGGGCGGAGCAATATGTAAATAAACATAACTATTATAATATAATTTTCTTCAAGAGCAATACAACATAAGTCCAATATATCGAAATAATGCTTGTGCTCAGTTTGGAGGTTTCACATGTGATTTATCATCCTAAAATGTTTTGCTCAAACTACAATCTTCAAACACAAGCACAAATTTCTACACTCAATAGAATCAATAATGTGACATTTATCGGGACATTTATCGACATCAACTGATATTAAAAAAAAATTCTTGATATCATTCTTGGTAATATCGCTCTTTCTGGACAACACTAGGATTACTGTAAGCGTGCACTTCCTGACAGTGAGGATTCTGTGGGGTTGTTAGTGAACCGGGGGGGGGGTTGGGGGGCAACACGAAGCAGGTGTCGCTGCTGTGACTGGAGGCGGCTGAGACAGGCAACTTTTACCATCCCATTTACTATTCTGACTTTCCTTGTCCACTTTGCTGCATCACCCAGCTTCTAATAATGGTACTCCTGTCAGTGCAAGTAGGCAGCAGAGCAGTGCTACGCACCATTATAATAAAACATGTCTAAACCAGTATGGTAAAGAAATGTGCTCATCATATATGTCAAATAGATGCTGTGGTTATTATGTTTATGTGTACTTTTTTTGTTTTTTCCAAGCTTAAAATCTGAGCCCAATGAATGAGCAAGAAGCAGGAAGCTGATGAGGACTTACTGATGGAAATGGATGATAATGGCCGAAAGACCTCTCAGTGTGACACAAGATGGTCACAGCAACTGTCAGGCCTTCCTCACAAGCTCCTGCAGCGCCTCATGGTATTCCAAAGAGAGGGCGTGGAGTTTGCCTTGTCGAGGAATGGACGGTAAGCAGGACGGCCACTCAGTCGCTTGTTGTTTGTTCATCACATCGTTTTTGCAGTTTTTAATGTTAAATTCTGTGTCAAGTTACATCTGACACTCAAAGATTGAAAATAAAGGTCAACTTGCATCTTGTTTGCAAAGTCAATGATGGCAAAGAGAAGACAAAGACTTGCAGATAAGTAGATGTGTTGTTCTTATTTGAGTGGCTCCATTTGAGCGCACTGAATCCCCCCCCTCTGGGTTTGCAACCTTACACTTCACCTCTGCAGAGTGTAAATATAGATTTATCTCTGTGAAGATGCTTTTAACTCCTGCCTATTGTTGAACATAGAAGAACATGAGCTTGAATCTTTACTCCACATTCTCTCCATTTTACTTTACATTGAAAACTTTATTAGGCTTCAGGAAAACTCATAATACAGCTTTATGGGAAACAAAGTAAGAATAACTTTATTCACAAAAAAATCCTGCACCATCTACATAAAACACACTCGGTTTGCATTGCTTTACTAAATGACACTGAAGAGACAGAAACCTCTTTAGTTCTGTTGGTCACTGATGGGTTAAGATGATGGAGATGTTCAGCTTGTGTCCACACTTACAGAAATTCATCTGTGCATCCCTCTCAAATCCGTAGCGTAACACATTATCCTCTCTATTGATGCCTCAGTGGGTGATTTAGTCTAATAGAAAGGCCTTTTTATGTAGATAATTTGCCTAATGGAGCTTTAAAGTAGGCAGCCCTACCCTCCTCCATAGCGCAGTGGGAAAAATGTGATTTCCAGCCATGCTAAATGGCTCAAGAGGAAGTAAAAAGTCCTGAGAGTGTGTGAATATATTCTAAATCCAGAAGGTCAGATACAGTCCGATTTATATCTTCGAAAACAATAACCAGGCCAGTAGGAAGTTTGTGCATTGCCCTTAGATCTGCAAGTGTTTGGCTGTGGTGAGCAGAAGCTGCAGGAATGCAGGGCCGGGACTAAACCGTTTCCTCCTCCTCGTCCAGTCGATTCTCGTCCAGGGTTCTCTGTAAGGTCAGCACAGGGGGAGCCAATCTGAGCACCGCCGCTGTGATGCAGAGCGGCCATATTGATTCAGGAACAATGGGAGGCACTGCTTTGTTGCACGGGCGGGTCAGGAGTCAATTGTCTCTAGCTGCACAAGGTGACAGCCACCTCAGTCAATTGGCTTCAGTTTGACAGTAAGAGCAAAAGCAGTGGCCGGTGTCGCTTCTCTCTGGAGAACTGGCAGAAGTGACATTAGCACAAGGTATTATAGTTGGAGCCAGATCTGGAAGTGGAATGAACTCTGTACAACGTGTCCAGCCTATTGAATTACAAATATACAAAAATGTAGAAAACAACTACATCCTCCATTTTAAACAGTAGATTTATGTAAAGATTCAGATTCATATATCGCTCTGATCAGTTTAACATGGACCCAAATACAGATTCTACAGTAATATATCTTACTTCTCTACTTGGCCTGTTTTTCTCTCACTTGCTTGTTCTAATAGAAGCTCTACCTATACAAACAGGTCAGGTCTGATGTGAAGGTAAACTCAAACTAAAGCTCTCACCCCAGAGGGCTCCATAGATTTTAGCCACTTTAAGTCAAAAGTTATCTTCCTTTAAAATAGGAGAAGAGAATAAGCTGCTTTCTCACACTTTCATTTCACAAAATAATAAGTGTGGCAGGTTTACTGCTGGGAATTGATGGCAATTGTTTGAAACAATGGGTCTTTGGTCTCAGAAAAAAAAGGTGGGCAGCTCCTTATTACCAGCTGACCGATGGCCAATTTTGCCGGCAGATTTTATATATAAATATAATAAAATGAATGTTTGCTTCATGAGCTTTAAAAAATTACTCGACGTTACTTGATGAGGGTCTTTAATCTGCATTCAATAGCTGCATGAACAATATTATGATAAAAGCAATGTCATGTATTGGTAATCCACAAAAAAGACACGTGCAAGTGAATTTACAGAATCTTTAGGCGAGAGACGAGCTATAAAAGCTTAAAAACATGAAACCATCTTATCCACATTCTGGTTGCTACATTTTCTCTAAGCATTAACGGTATAAAATACAGCTGCTATGTTTTTATTCAGATGTAGCTCACATTTTAGAAGATTCTTGTGAAAATGGAAAAGAGAAAAAATATGAATTAATGCAAAACACAACCCCTGATCCACATCTCTCCCCGTGCACTCAGAGACAGACAGACAGCACGGATGACTTTAGCTTAAACTGATTGTTATTGACAGTAATCTTGATCTGATGCACCCTGCTGTTCTTTATTTGTTCCTTCAGCAGCCTTGGAAAGAACATCAAACCAAAGCAGAAGCCGATTTATTTTACTGATACTCAACAGACTCATTGCATAGGCAATAACCTGAATAGACCTGAGTGCAGTTTCACGCATGTTGGATTTTGAGGAAGGAGTTTAACAATTCTGGGAAATGTAGAATGACTACCTGAGTAGGAACTGGATGAGGCAGGCTGTCAGAGAAAGAAATACATGTCAGAGCGCTTCATTATAGAATAACTCCTGAAATCCACAGAACGTCACATATTGATGTTAGAGATCTAACGGGGTGTAGGAGGATCCGTGGGTGCATTTTCTCCTTTAAATCTCACCGTCATTGTGCTTTTTCACAACCGGAGACATCAGGCGTACCGAAGCAAAACATCAAATGTTGTTGTAATACTCACGGAGTCCGCCGCATCCGTGTGTGTAGGAGGGTGAGTGAGTTTTATGGAGTTAGACGAGGGATAATGTGGGACAGTTGTGTCACGGTATGATAATAAAAAAAAACATGAGATGTGATTGATTGTGTTGTTTGGAAAGTTGGGCAGAAGTTTGCATCGGATTGCTAAAAAGCAGTAGTGGGATATAATAAAGTACACATACTTTGTTAAGCACATTTCTATCTATTTATTTGTACATTTACATTAAATGTTTGAGTACTTCCTTAACCACTGTTTGAATATACCCAGGGTACATGTGTAGTACTCTGAGGGGGAACTATAAGTCCATCAATTAAGTGCTGTTGTAAACTTCGATTAAGATGTCGACTGCAGCTGGAAGCAGTGCATGTTCAGCCTGTTTCACTCATCCAGAATATTTTTCTAAATGACCGCCCGTGCTTTGATTGAATATGGCCTCCTCTCCTGATGCGAGCAGCGATCGATACGCACACTGTGTTGTGTCTCCTTGTGACGGTCAAATTACTGAGAGAACTCTATTCCAGAGACGGAGCCTGTCCTCTGAACACACACACACACACACACACACACACACACACACACACACACACACACACACACACACACACACACACACACACACACAAGTTCATGTATTTACTCCACACTTGTACTCTCGCCTATGAGTCTATATCGATGACATCACCAGGGGTTGTTTTTTTCTTCTTCACGCTTTAGAAAGCTGCCTCCGAGGCCACAAAGGAAGTTATGGATCTGTGTTCACACACTGAGAAGTGACTAAATTGATCTGATCCTCATGTGTGAAATCACTGGTGAGCCACTTTAATGTACACAAAAGGAGATTATGATTCTTGGAAGTGATTCACAAGGATAGAACAAAATCACATCTTCATCATTGATCAAATTCTGACTATTGACCTTACTCTGAAGAGGACATTACGTTTATATGAGTTGCTAGTAAAATATTCCAATCATATTCCTGCCTGGTCTGATAATGTGAGACATCAACATTAAATCCTGTTTTGTCTGGTCCGTGTCCTATCAGCTAACATGGAGGGGCCTGTACTGCAGCCAGCCACCAGGTGGCGATCAACATGCTTTGGCACTAGTTTGGCTTAGCAGTCATGTCGTACATATTTATTTACAGTCTACGTGTAGAGTCGGACTTAAATGTTGTTATTGTTTTGCTCAGGAATTAAATTTGTCATTTGAATGATGAACATATCATTTAATGGGTAATTTGCTATCTAATGAGGTTATGTATATTTTTGCAAATGATTCCAATTTAGACGGTGGGAAATGTGATGTATTTATGCAGATTATTTAAATGTCACTGGGAAAAGGTAGTTAAAATATTCAAGACAAGAAATAGCTGGTTTGTGTGTTTGTGTGTAACAATTGTACATCATGCACAAAACTTTCTTTTTTTAAGCACCACTGGAAAAAACAGGGATAAGAGCTTTGAGATGAAGAGTGCAGAAGAGTGGGCTGAAGTTGGGGATCTTCGATTGCCCCATATAGCTTTTCCTTTTAAAGTCCTACACGCTTTTCAAACATGCATTCATCTTCCATCTTCCACCAGCACAGAAAAAAACACACCAGCCAAAACCTTTCCTGCTAAAGGCTACTTTGATTTCATTTTAAGAACATTCACACCACACAGTAAATCTGCACTCTGAACCCGGCGCTGTGTGTTAGTGAGCTCAGTGAGTCCGAGCCGAGTGCAGGGGGGCATCCTTCCAGTCAGCCTTTTGTGCAGCGTCCGACCTCTGAGCCGTTTCCCCCGCTGACCACGGTGCACCGGAGGTCCGGTCCTCAGAAGAGAACCGGAGCCGGACTGGAAGATTGGGGTTAGACACGGGGGCAACACAACACATCACTGTGCAGAGGTCGAAGCCATCAATTCATCGTAGCCAGCTCAGGCGGCGGGGGTGTGGGTGGGTGGGGGGGTGTGTGGAGCCTATTTTCCTGACACTTTGGGGCTTGTGGGTTTCAGAGATAACATTAAAAAGATGCGTTTGACAGGAACCGTGCCGTCGTCAGGCAACAGCACCGCAGCATCCTCGCAGTCTCAAACCGTCAAGACCAAGCTCAGGTTATTTAAAGGAGGATGATTAATGTGTTGAGAAATGGCAAGCACCTGCCCCAGCCGCACTCCCTCCCTAGATTGTGTGGGTGTGGGTGCGTGTATATATGTGCGCACACACCCACACACACATACACACACACACACACAAACACATGCACATATATAAGTTTACATGTGTGGACTTCCTTTTGTTCATGTGCCTGCGTATTCATAGCGTATTTTTTTGCATGTATTTTTCCTTTGTGTGCATCTTTCCCACACATAAGACCCATTTGAGTGTGGCGTGTGTGTGTGTATGAGTGTGTGTGTGCGTGCGTGCACACATTGCGCTGACTGGGCCGGTGTGCTGGCAATTAGAAAAACCACCAGTGGCAAGGTGCACATTAATCATGTTCCTCAGCTGAAAGAGAGAAATGGGGCGGAGATGGGGGGAGGAGGTGGAGGAGGAGGAGAAAGAATAATGAGAGAGTGTGTCTGAGGTATTCAGAGCCGCTCTGTTGCACTATTTGCTCTGACACGATGTTGGAAGCGTCTGTGAATAAGCAAGGCAATGACAATGGGCCCAAACCCAGTGGGCAGAGAGAACCAGAGGTTTGATCTATTTGCACTTCCTCCACGGAGACGAGTCCAGCGGAGGACATGTGTCCAGCTCTCATTGTTCCTTATAATGTGCTTTGTACAGGGAAGTAGTTTGATGTTCTGTGGCGGCACAAACATCATATCAGAGCCCGAGGTGAGCTGATGCTGTTGTCCTCGTTTGAGGTTCAACAGCAGGTTCATCTCGCCCTCTTCAAAATATGAAAGTGAAGATGTAAAAGGATAATCAGGATTAGCAGGGATAGATCGCAGATTACATTTCTGTTGACTCACTAATCGATTAATTGTTAATTGCTCTAAAAAACCTGCGTCGCTCGTGCTGCACCTGTCAGCAGCACCAGAACAATTGGAGAGTGATTTGTGTGTGGCAGCTTGTCATGTCCTAAATATAGATCATTAAAAGAAAAGAACAGTTTTGTGTATCATTTTAATGTTATTATCGTTTTACCTCAGGATTTAAACTGTGATTAGGTGTTGCTCTGCATGAGCCACCACGTTACTTTCTTTTCCAGGTAACCGGATGAACCCGAGCACAGGGAACACTCTGCAAAGTCTCTCCGAGGACTCTCAGCTACAACACAATCTGAAATATTCATTAGGAACAACAGCATTAATATTAAATGGCAGCAACAGTTCTCAAACTCAAACAAAGTGCAAGTGACAGACTTGAAATCCGTCCAAGAGTTAAGGTGAAGGTGTCTCAGGACTTTCCACTGTGGCCAGGAAGGTTTGAGAGGTCGGGATGTGACAGGACAGTTTCTGGTATGAATCCTTGGACAAGCTGGGCATGTGTACCCCCCCCCCGATTAATGCTGTTGTGCCCTTGAGCAAAGCCCTCCTGCTGCAGGGGGCTTCTGTCCTTTTTAACTTTAAACTATGAACTCTGTCTTTTTATAGCAACTAGGATTTGTGTCTGGCCTACAAAGACATTTCCTCGTCTCAGCACCCATCTGATAAAGTTTCCTCTGTTTCCTTTTGTTTTACAGATGTATGATTGCTGATGAGGTAAGCACACACAATGCTGGCTCAGGAAATCTGCCACCCCCCCCAAAAAGAAAACTTACCTGAGCCTTCGCTGCATGCCTTCCAAATTAATTTGTCAGCCCTGTGCAGCACTCCCACGTGCCTAATCAGTTTTGACACAAGAATCATTCTGAGACCATATTACTCTTGGGCCTCGCATCAGCTCGGCCGTCATATGCAATTTATCCCAGCGTCGGTGCACAATTGACTTGTTTTTCTCTCCCCTTCGCCCGTGGTTTGATTTGCTCGGTCCAGATGGGTCTAGGGAAGACGGTGCAGGCCATCGCGGTGGCATGCGCCTTCCGGCAGGAGTGGCCTCTCCTCGTGGTGGTGCCCTCTTCCATGAAATATCCCTGGATCGAGGAGCTGGAGAGGTGGATCCCCGAGCTGCAGCCTGGAGACATCAACCTGGTGGAGAACAAGAGCCACACCATGTAGGTCATCCCACCACACCACCAACACCTGCGCCAGGCCACATGTGTGATGATGTTGAGTCGTGGATAAAAACAAGCTGCTTAGATATTGAACGTGAGCTGAATAATGTAACTTTTCCCACAATTTTATTCTAAGTCCAAGTAAAGATGCTGTGTGTTCCTATCTGGGGTATTGTAGCTTTATTTCTGTATAGTGAGAGGAAGAAGAGTCAAGTCTATGATTTGAACCTCCGAGTAACATCTTTATTTTGCTTGTTTTGTCCCATCATCAGGCCAAAACCCCAGATATTCAATTTACAATCATGCATGACAAAGAAACAGAGCACATTTGAGTGTGAATTTTTAATTCTTCAGAAAATGCCAAAACAATTAATCGTTATTTATTTAAAAATCATTCACGGAGAAAAACGATGCATTTATGGAGCAGATAAGGAGGCATTCTGCACATTCAGACCAGAGCCTCTGTGGGAGTGCACACCAGGTCTCTTTAGGGCTCATAAATATGTGTGGGATATCAATGCAAAGTACATAATCCACAGGATTATGTTCATCGTACATAGGATTACCTAAGTGAAAGGCTGCAGGCATTATTTGAACTAAAGGGGAGGTTGTCCTCGTCAAGGAGTGTGGCAGCGTTTGATGTCAGCAGCTCTCCGGCTCTCTGCCTCTACACATTCGAGTGCTAATGATTTACCTAAAGAGATGCTATTAGGAACCTGAGCGTTCTCGGCCGCTCGGTGTGAGAGTGACGCCGTGTGACAGACAGAAGAGTTGTGGCTGACAAATTAATCTCAAAATGTCCCACGGTGTCAGGAGCCAGCAGAGGCCGATGTGTGACAGACCTGACAGACAAATCATGTCAAGGCGTCCACTGCAATATTGAACACGAGCTGAAACTTTTTTTTTCCAATGCACGAAATGGGAAACTGCTGTCGTAGAGAATTGAGACTCATTTTCTCAGCTGGTTATATTGGTTCAGGTTTGCAGTGTCTAGTGTGAGCCTTGAAAACAGCCACTTTCATTATCTCCTCAACTTTCCCCTAGTTCCCTTAGTTTTTTTATTTTTGAATGAAACAAACTTTCTGTATTTGTGGCAGAGAGAGAGAGAGAGGGGTAAAAAAAACCTTCCCACCTCACATCACAGACTTGTTGCAAAGAGGTTGTGAAAGCCTTCTGGGAAAAACGTGTCCTTGAACTGGATGTGTTAATGACTGAACAAGGAGGCAAGAGGAAAATTATGCAGCACCTCCTCCCCTATATTTTGATTCACTTGTTCTTATGTAGAACAGGAATGGCACCTGAGTTTTATTTCAGCTCGGAAACGTGTGTGTGTGTGTCCGTGTGTGCGTGTGTGTGTGTGTGTGTGTGTGTGTGGCGAAGGCGAAGAATTTGAGCTCGACAGATGCTGGAAACGTTTTTTGATTTCTCAGAGATGCTTATTGAGTTTCATGCAGCTGAATGTCGCTTCTGTGTTTGTTTGTTTATCCGTGAATATGCTTGTGTGTGTGTGTGTGTGTTTGTGTTAGCTCGGCACAACAGCCTGGGTGATATAGAAATTGCAGCACAGCCCAGGAATGGATTTCTTAAGTGCTCCAGAAGAGGAGATTTATGAAAAAGCTGCAGCCGGAGTGCGGCACTGTGTCCACATCTGTGTGTCTTCCTCGGTCTGTCTTCACATTCATCACGTCCACACGGCCATTTTCAAAAGTCTGCTGTACTTTGCCTTAATGGCTTTGTTGCCAAGTCAGTGAACACCAGAACATCTGAGACGATTTAGAGTATATGTGTTTAACTATTGATACATATATGTCAATGGTAACATGTTCTATTTGCCACAATATGACACAAACAAATTAGTGAACATATTGAGTGATAAGAATTTCTTGTTCTGCGTTGGTTGTTCTGGTACTCCAGCTTCTTTCAACTCCTTAAATGTGAATATTACCACTTGTAATACTTATATTGTTGAAGATTTAATATTTTAAGGGTTTGGAAAACTGGTCAAACAAAAACAAGCTATTCCAAAATGTCATCTTGGGCTCTGGGACATTTTAATGGACGATTATTGATTATCTGACATGTTATTGAGCAAATGATGAATCGATAAATTGAGCCTTAGCCCCTGATAAGCAACAAGTAAGAACACATAAAGTTATGTTAATCTTGTGTTGATCTGTGTTCATGTGTGTGTGTTTGTGTGTGTCCCTCCAGGGGTATCAGCAGCAGCAAGGTGACAGTATTGGGTTATGGGCTGCTCACCACCGACTCGCGCCCCCTGGTGGAGGCCCTGACCCGGCAGCAGTTTGCCGTGGTCGTGGTGGACGAGTCACATTACCTGAAGTCTCGGAACGCGGCGCGGACGAAGATTCTGGTTCCGTTCATTCAGAGAGCCAAGCGGGCCATCCTGCTGACCGGGACCCCGGCCCTGGGTCGACCAGAGGAGGTAATACAACCGGATCAAATGGAAAGAGCACCGATGTTTAACAGGGGAAAGGGGGGGTGTTTTCTTTTCAGACTGCAGAGACCGAACAGATCCAAAATTATTTTAAACCCCAGTTTGGATTTTTTATGAAGAATTAAAGATGTTCTGTAGCTAATGAGGAAAAAAAAACGACTCTCAACAGATTCTGATATTACCTCCTTGTGAGCCCGAACCTGAGTCAGCCAACAGATTAGTCGGCTGACTCAGGGCTCAGCTCCGGCTCTTAACAAAAGGTGGTTCACTCCACGGTGCAGGTTGATCGCCATGGTAACTTGCTCCCGAGCAGGTAATACTCGGATCCAACATTCAAAAAGCCAATTAACTCTCTCTGGCATCACTTATCCTCAAGGATCCCGCCGACTTATTTCAATAACCTTTGTTGCAAAAACTTCATTTACAAAGCCCGATATGAAGAGACACTGCACAGCAATAAATGAGACGAGTAATAAAAAGAAGCACACGGGGGAAAACTATTGAATTTAGAGACAATAAGACGGGCTGTTCACAGGACAACGGTGTGTGGAGGAGCACCGGAGCCGTCCCCCTTCCCCATAATGATTTATTATATCATTTTTATATAGGTTATATTGAGGATGTAGATTGCGGGCGTATTCCATCACGGCAGCTGCAGGGGATGAAGTGGACTTTGTGAATAGAAAATCTTTCCAGGCTCTCGATGTGAAGGCACAATACAGCATCAATAACCAGAGCTCTATGACCACTGTGTCCTAATGACGGGGCACAGATGCAGCTTTGTGCTTTGGCATTTACACTCAAGTCCTCCACTGAGCTACTTCTGGCTTTTACTATGTTTTTCTGTTGCTTATTAAATCATCATGATGATAATCTGCTAAATAATTAAGGGTTATACGTCGATGTATTTATTGTGTTTACAGAACCAAATATACGGTTGATCTGCAAAACAATCTTTTATATTTTTTTCCAATTCCGACTACTGATTGTTTTCAGAAAAATTGGAACATATGCAAAACATCCTGTTTATGAATAGCTCTCCAGTAAACACACACACCACACACACACACACACACACATACACACACCCTGCCTCGTAATTATTCATAACCTGCGATGTAGCTTTTCTATGACTCTGTAACTGTTGCACATTGAATATTATAAAACTTTACTTCCACACAAATTCCCAAGTCGAGAAAATGATGCATAAAATAATCATTCAGACAATAATAGCAGCTCATGCCCCAGAAAACATTGAATCACATCTTTGGTATTTTTTCTACGAGATAAATATTCATGATGAATAAGCAATAATCAAAGCGAAAGTTGCAAAAAAACATCTTTGGGTTATGTTTCCAAAATTTTGCCAAAAAAGTCACTATTAGGACTGTTTGACAAATGTCACTGTTTTCCATAAAATTGGCCACGTCATAAATCCAGCCTCTTCCTTATTAGTAGATGGAACATGGACCAGATCGGACTCTGCCTCCAAATGTTCAAGGTGTCAATGTTTGTTTCTCTGATATTTGGGCTTTATTTCTGGTTAGTGGGAGGAAGTGGAGACGCGTCATCCATCTTTATATACGGTCTATTGTGTGCACACAAAGGCCACACTGTCCACTCAGCTGTCAATCTCTGACCTGCTGTAGTTTCATAACCAATTTTTTTCCCGTGTTTTATATACCTTTATTTATTTGTGACCAGCACCACACATAGATTTTCTATTTTTCTTGCTATTTAAAAAGAGTAAAATCCTTTTTCCACTCAGCGTCAACTTGCCCTGCTCCTTCTCTGAGTCTTACACACACACACACACACACACACACACACACACACACACACACACACACACACACACACACACACACACACACACACACACACACACACACACACACACAAACACTCACACACACACTGACAGTAGACCCATCTTTCATTGTCACTCTGACTATAAACAACATCACATTTAGTCTTTTATGAACAGCAGCGATGCAGCTACGTGTTTATTTGCATACAGAGCGTTGAAGTGAGATCCGATCGCGAGTGGCCACCGGAGACACATTCTAATGATTCTATTGACAGGTGTGAATACGTACTTAGAGCTGTCTGCTTTTGATCACATCACCGTGAATATATATATATATAATATCACCAGTTATTCTTTAAGAACGACACTTAACATTAGAATTTGAAATGGGCATTAAAACCTGTTTAAAAAAGGGATTTAATCATAGGTCACGCTCTGGTATGCATACGATCAGGATCTTAGCAAGTAGTGAAATCAAGAAGAACATTAATATGTTTTCATAAAATATTAAAATCATTTCTTATACTGACCGGGAGCTCCTGTAGAATCACAAGCGCTGGTGTGAAGTATTGTGTTCCAGATTCTGTCCCTGTTGTGTAAAGGTACAACAACGTTTCAGGATTGACATCACAGGTTTTGTATTGACTGTGTTTAAGTGTGTGTGTGACACACGACTCAGATCTCACTGTCATCTCGCTGCTGTGAGCAAAACGTAATTATTGCCGAGACCCGATCATGATAATTAACTGATGAAATTCAGGCGGCTAATTAATTCCAAAATGAAGTGAGGTTTGTACTTGTAAGAAATCTTTAGAAGGTGTGTCGTCGGGAAAGTGTGTGTGTGTGTGTGTGTGTGTGTGTGTGTGTGTGTTCCTGAGTGTGCGAAGATGTGTGTGTGTGAGACATGCCATCTTGTTTTCGCCTGCCTGCAGTGGTGAGGTTAGTTTTCTCGATATCTCTCTCCCCGTCTCTGCCACTAGAATCTGAAACTGAATATAACATTTTATCATCTGCAGCACAAACCTGATAAGACCTGTCCCTGCCTCTGTGCCAGTCTCCTCATTGCCATCATTACTCACTGTGGCTCTGACAACGAGTTAGCACACAGCTCAGGGCATGGTGCACTGTTCATGATGTGCCCTCATTCCACCCACCTATTATATCAACAGTGTGAGGGGTGAAAATGCAAAGCTCCTGTTGAACAAGTGATGGTTTTAGAATATCGCTCTCACTGTGGCGGTTCAGTGAGATCGCCCTGCTGATGATTACCTGTCATTACTCCAGAAATTGCTGCAAATACTCAAAATGGACACGGACACTTGGAGCTTTGTTGCGGTGTACGTGATGCCATCTGGAATTTTCGTGAGCAGCTTATAATCTATCAGTATTCCTAAATTAAGTCCAGAAAAATGATCTTGTGATGACGCACCATTTTTTTCCGTCTCAGCAGCGATTTAACTGCAGCGCGTTGATATTTGATCCAATTTCATTTCCCTCTCAGATCCGAATCTGCCGCACCACGGTTTGACCTGGTTAATTGGCGCTGACACAAATTACCACCCAGTCCCACTACCCAGGACTGGTAAACTAGGCGAAGGGCGACGGGACCTTGAATAGATTGCACACAAGATTTACTCGGTGACAGCAGACTAATCGTGAGCGCTGGTAAGGTCTGTGTTTCAAGCCCAAAAAAGGTTTTGAGCGATGGTGTGCTCTCACCTTTCACAAGCCAGGAGCTGAAAAGTTGGGAGGTAAAAACAGTCTCTGTGATTTACTGCTAAGTCCTCCAGTTTTGTCTGGGGGATGTTTTTCAAATGTATATGATTTTATAGAAAAACTGCTTTTTTAAAGGGTCATTTCCTGGTACTGTGATCAGGTTGGCTGTTGTGATGTCACCATGACGATGTGAGCTATGTGGGTTGAACAGCTAAGATCTATTTTGTGTGTGTGTGTATTTCCACAGCTGTTCATGCAGATCGAGGCCCTCTATCCGAAGAGCTTTGGGACCTGGACCGACTTCGCCAAGAAATTCTGCAACGCCCGTTACAAGTGAACTTTCAGCACTGACACACAGAATTACACACACCTCACACAAATCAATATAACCTCATATCTTCCAATTGGTGTATGATACATTTACTGTAGCTTACAACTGACAGACATTTCATTCAAATTTTGTTTATTGTATAATCCACACGATGATGTAATTGATATTTTTCTGATTCACATTTTTGGAAATAACACACAAAAGTCAGGGTAAAACAATATTGTGGTTTAACAAGGGGGGGGGGTCATGTACCAAACTACACCCAACCAAGAATTAATTCATCACAAAATTCACACCACATCTTTCAATATTTAACACTTTCACAAATTCAACAAAATAAGATATAACGTTCCCCCTCTTCTTTCAGTATTTATGCCAAGCTCAGAAAGCCATCTCATGTCTTCAGCTTCATGTGGACTGACATGAAAGTGCTATCAATCATCTTAATTAACTTAAACATATTTTCAAACTCATTTTCTCCAAGTCTAATACCTCACTTCGGTCTTTTCTTGGTGAAATTAGCCGAGTTTCATTAAACCTCTTTTTGTTAAAGTGAGCATTGGGGTAAGATGGCCTCTACCTGAGTCTGGAGTGGCAGAGCTGCTGAGCAGGTTTGTTGTCGGAGCCAGACAGAAACCGAAGCCAAGCTTTAAATGCCAGTTGGCTGCTGGTTCCCAGTGACGATCAGTTACATGTGTGAACAAACACATCAAATACATTGTTTTGGATGTCCATCACAGTCAGCGACTCGGTTGGGGATGGGCCCGACGCCATTAATGATAACAGTTTGTATATAATGGCACTTAGTGTGGCTGGGGAATACCGTTCTGAGCCACACACACACAGACAAACAGACACACACACATACGTATTCATACAACAGAGGAATCACAAGGCGGTTCCCTTCCCTGCCTTCCCTTCCTAATAGTGAAGTCCAGGAGTCAGCTGCACATTTCCTGGTTCAAATTCTCACAACCAGGCATTAATGTTGTTTTTTCGAAGAGAGTGAGTCGGTTCTCTCGTCCTTCAGCAACTTGAAGTTTGAAAACCGAAGTGTGAAACAGTGAGTTCTGGCAGTGCCTTGTTAACTTTGTCCACACTTCCAGCCAATATGGCAGATAACCAGCCTTTGTATTGAGGGCCAGTACTATTCTTAAAAACCCATTTGGCGGATAAATTGTGAAAGTTGCTGGTGAGTTTTGGGATGAACCTGCTGCTGTGGCCATTAGACAAAATACTTTCCATTCTTCAAATTGCCCTTAAGCAAAAAGCTGATCCCCGGACTGCTCCAGCAGAGCTGCTCCGCGATAACCAGTGGAAGGCGGTTGTGCTACTGGGCAGCTCCCAGGTGGGAATGTTTATATGTGTTTAACTATTCCTTCAAGCCAGTGCTGTAAATAAGTATGTTTTCATAGGAAGTTTGCCTCTGTGAGAAACGTGTCTTCGAAAGAAATAGAAATAAAAATGCTGGCTTCAGCTCCCGTTCCATGTCTCCCAGGTACTTTGGGTCTCGCAGACAGTGGGACTGCCGCGGTGCGTCCAACCTGGAGGAGCTGCACCAGCGGCTGAGTCAGATCATGATCCGTCGTCTCAAGGCGGAGGTGCTCACCCAGCTGCCCCCCAAAATCCGACAGCGGATCCCCTTCGACCTGCCCAAGGAGGCTGCTAAGGTACCTATCTGATTGGGGGGGGTGGAGGGAGACATTTTGTTTGTTTTACCCATTAATTGATGCTTCAAAAAATTCATACATGGCCACTAGAATAACTTCAAGATGACCAATCTACTGTGACAACCTGTTTAATTATGAAGACACAGCTTCATGCTGGTTCCCAAAATGAAATTCTGTGGGTACTCAGCACACGGGGAGTGATTCATTGAACTTTCTCCCCACAAATCACTGATATTTGCTCATTTGTTGTTGTTTGCCTCAGCTAATTTTCATTTCAATTAATGTTTTCATATTCTTGTATCAATCAAAACCACCAAGTGACACATAGCAACGATTTAGACAACTTGTCACATTCATCAACTTTGAGTCGTGCATAGACCTTATCTGTTTTTCTGAGTGGGAAAAAACTCTTGTTTTGATTTTAAATGAATCTTCATGCTTCAGTCTCAGTTTAATTGTGATTTAATTTATAGCTCCTCTATAAATTGATTAATCACACTATAATTAATATATTTGTTAAGACTATTTTATATTATTCTATTTGAATCTGGAAAGTAAATATTCAATAACTGTAGTGGAATTAAAAAGTCCCTGAATTTTTATTGGAATAAAAATAAAAAATTTAACTAAAGTACTTTTTCTGATTTATATTTGAAATCTATTAGCCAGTTTCACCATGGTAACTTTTACATTTCAGTAGTTGTAGACAATTCTCTTTCTTCAATAATACATATGTCTCTGAGGGGAAACATAACTGATTCATTATGATAACTGACAAAGTAATATCACTGTGTAATATCCTGCTTTCCATTTCCACGACTCTAATAACATTTTCCAGTTGTTTCCATGACTGATACTGTTTAAAATTTGTTATGTTTCTATCTGGTCTTTGACACCGGACCTTAATCTTCACCCGGTTAAATCCTCCCTTCCTCCAGTAACATTGTTTCTTATCAAACTTACCCACAGGAACAGAACATTCTCATATGGACACAGTGAATCTGAGATGTAGAAAAATAGCAATAAAAGGTTCCTGAATTATTTCGGACATTTCCTAGAATAAACAATTTACAATTATATTTAGTTACAATTAATCCTGTTTGGCTTTTGTTATCACAGGCTGGTCCTTCTGCTTGATAAGAACTTGATATTTCCTGTTTACTCCAGTGTAGAAAAGTGTCTATTGCAGCGTCATGATTAAAGAACTCCCCATTAACCCAAAGTAAGATGCAGCGAGATCCCTCTCACCGTGTTTCTCCTTCCACCATCTATTCCTGGATCTATTTGTAGATGCTGGAATGTCATGTTTGGTGTGTAGGTGTTCTCTTCACTTTTAGCCTCACCCAAAGTTATGGTTGCGGTTTCTGCCTCCCACGCCGTGCTGGATGCGTGGGAATTTACACGTGAATGCTAATGCGGCTCTGACCTGGCCTTCGCGCCTGTCGCTCTCCGCATCGGCTCACTGGTGTCGAGGCTACGAAGGGTTAGATTCCCCGCTGTGTGCGAGAATACGCCGAGGCATCCACGGAAAAAAAACTTTATTATATTTTGTATCATATCAGCAGGAGTGGAAAAACACTGGAGGAGCTCTTTCAGCAGTAATTATGCACCGAGCCTCCGTCCCAGGAATGACACCATAACAAGGAAGTGACTCAGGAAAGTGATGATGCAGGAGTTTTCCCAAGTCTCCCTAAATGTTAAGTGACTCTTTAATTGGGGGCTAAATATGGTCAGTGCTTCTACACTGCGGCGCCAATTAGGCCACTGAACGTACGTGTAGAACTGTGGGGAAAGTTCATGTTGTGTCATGTAGCTCTCGCTTTACTCTCTTATCTGGAGCCGGCTGAACCAGCTGCGTCTGGTCGTGATCTCCTCAGAGGAGTGAGCTTAGAGTTCATTTGTCTTCTGTTGAAAACAAAAAAAAACACCACAGAAGCTGTTCTGCTTTGCAGTTTACGTTTTGCATGCATGCATGTTTTTGTTTCACGGCGTCACAATGGAAGTGGTTTGAAGGGATGAGAAAAGGACGCTGTGAAGTGGTCACTCACCCGAATCTGCAACCAGGGAACTAGGAACAATAGACAACATAAAATACGGAGTGGACCTTATTTTCCTGACGGTATCTCCCACATAGCAGCACCCCTCACCAGTTCATTCCTCCTATCTCATTTTACTCCCTAATGATGGCTTTTATCATCCGCAGCCAGACACTTTTTATGTCCCTCCTGCCCTTTACTTCCTCAGCCCTGGCCTTTTGTCAGCGTTACTCTAGTGAATATCATCCAGGGTGGAGTGTTTAGCCACTCGTGTTATTTTTCTTATTATTTTATTTTTTCCCCGGCACATTATGAAGAAATCCTCGGATGTAAACTTTTTAATTAAGGTAAAAAAAACACGGCGAGACAGTCGGAGCTGCGTTAGCGGAGGTGCTACTTAGTGAAACATCTGAGGGAAAGCATAAAGGAAATGCAGCTTTTATGCTCCTTCGATATGATAATATTTATTCATTCCAGCGTCCTTGACTTTGACGAGGTTTGAATCCACTGAAAATGCTAATTATCGCAATAAATGGTGCAGAGCTTGCACATCTCACCACAGTTGTTTCATGGCTGGAGTGTAGAACACAGGGAAAGATGCGGTGGAGTGAAACCCGCCTCGGTTACATGTGTGTGCGCTCGGATTAATAAGACTTCTCTCCTTTTCTCACACGTTTTATTTCCTCCCCTCCGACCTCCTTCACACACACACCCACCACGATGTGCATGTACTGTATGTGCTTCCTCACACGCCGCTGCCTCCTTCCTTCACTTCACCATATGGTTCTCAGTTCTTTTCAGTCGTTTGATTTGCGGCGCTTTCAGACGGCGCTCGCTCCTGTGGAACTTTTTACACGTTTTTTCTTTTTTTTGTGTGTGTCATCTCGCAGCCTGGATTTCGACAGATTCCATGCAGTGTTCTTGCAAAAATAACCCTTAATGACAAAGTGGTTTACAGTTAGACAATTTAATAAGGAAGACGTGGGGGTTCATTGTCTTCCAAAGCACCGGAAATTATTAGTTATTGCAGGAAAATTTAATCAAACATACGTCATGCTGCTTTTCTTGTCAGATTTCTACCTGACGCACGAGGTGCTGAAGCCTGCTGTTAATGAACTAACTTCTGTGTGAGGCCTGTTTTTATGATAAACAGGCCTAACCTACATGTGGACAACAACCGACAGCCTCTCCCCGTGCGTCTCCTTTCTGAGCACCACGCAGCAGATGCTTCCTTTCGCCGGCAGCCGCTCCCACTGCGATCCTCTCCGCTCGGCACCCCGCCTTAAATACCCCTCGCCAATCACCTTGAGAGCACGCCAGCCCTCTTTGATTTATTGTACCGGCCCGCTCGCTTCTCCATCTTCGACCCCAGCTTGTCACAAGAAGGCTATAATTGGGAGACGCTCATGACCCACCTAACACAGCAGCCCAGTCAGAGGGGGTGGCATCCTTGGGAATTCTCCCCCCCCTCGCTCTCTCTCATTTTTTTTCCCCCTCTTCCCACGAAAGTAGGACACCCGGCAGCACCATTAATTGTTCTGGCCTTTATACCTCAAGAACAGTAGAGAACAAGAGAGAGAGAGAGAGAGAAGGGTGGATGATGGAAGAAAGGAAGAAGCCTCACCGTTCTATGTGCTCTCCTTGTTTCCAGGAGGCCTCAGCCAGCTTCGCCAAGTGGGAGAGACTGATGAAGGGAATGGGGTCGGGGGTCTCCGCCACGGACAACCCCTTCACCGAGGTCATGGGGCTGGTCACACAGATGTACAAACAAACAGCTATAGCCAAGGTAATGGGAAAGCAGGTGGTCTCAGAGTATCTTGTCATTATACCCTGCAGTGTATCTTCAAGGCTGAAGTTCAGCTTTATCTTTCTGAATCCTACTTACAAGTGTTGTGTTGGTGTATCCGAATATGTTCTATATATTTTATTCATGTGTGATAGAGCTCTATGTTTGACCCCAAACTTGATAATTAAAACATTTTGAATTAAAAACACATCCGCCAGCCACACTGTTACACTGGCTGATGTGTTCCCTCATTAGCATGAGTGAGGGGACTGTAAATACTCACTCTAGCAAGAGTTTGTCAATACCTACCTGAAAATAGTCTCTAAAAAAAGCTGTATTAACTCCAGTTTAATTGATGTTTGTTTAAAACTAGTGTCCAACTGCTTGAGTGAGTTATTTCTCCATTTTTCCAACAATGTCACAGATATTTCTGACCCATTTATTAAAGATCTTCATTAGGAACCTGTAGGTTTGGTGCTGAGTTGCCCATCAACCCTCTCCTTTAAACTCCATAGCAGTTTGATGGTCAGATGCTGAGAGTTCATCTCAGGGTATTTGTACCTGATGCACTCAAAACCTTTATAGACGGCGAGCTACAGTAAAAAATCTAACATTAGCTACTATCAGCTTTATTATCTAAGAGGCAGATATAGAGCTGAACCTTTCAGCAGCTCAGCAAACGCAGGATTCTGCATCATTCAGGGAGCGGGTTGGATATCAAGCTTTGACCAGGGGGTTAAAGTGTGGATTATAGTCAAAGTAATGTAAATCAGATTAATAAAGACAGGAAGATTAGATAAGATGGACAAGATAGATGGATTTTTGACCGGTTTAAAGAGGGAAAGTTATTTTCTTTTGTGTCTTCAGCCAAGTGTCTGACGCAGTTCCATGCTCTTTGGGCAAAACAGGCAACAACGTTCCTCCTGTTTAAATTCAAAATTCTGATTGCGATTCTAATGGCAGTGATAGGGGGATAAAGTCCATTAATAACGTTGATCTGAAGTTATTTTCATTATCCTCACTCTGTATAGCGGCCTTGGACACCTTGAAAGGCTCTATATAAACCTAAGTTATTATTATTACAATGTGCGGCTTCAGCAGTCTGGGTTTGACAAATCTGATTTATTTCTTCAGACGTTTTTTATGCCAAATTCTGTTTGTGTTACTGTCTCCTATTTGTCACACTGACAGTTCATCAGGGCGGCTTCTTTCATTTGCCAGTAACCTTTGTCTATTTGTCACAACTACAAACGCTCCCCCACTCAAACCATTTGTCATCCCCTTTTACAAAACGCCCACAAGAAAACAAGGGGTGGTCCCTCATCGTAATGTTTTGTTATTGTTCGGTGATGATGTCTGAGATTAATAATTCTGCAGTTTTAAAACATGAACTCCAGGAAATGTTTGACCTGTTCATGGTCAGACATTTCCCAGCAGATCCCAGCAGATCTTCGCCTAGGAAACGTTCCCTGTGTGTTAAGATTCCAAATATTTTTAACCTCTGTAACTCTGAAAACACAAACATCTAACACAACCCAAATAATAAAGCTTTAAAAATGGAGGAACAGGTGACTTGATGGCATCACGATCAGAGCGCTCTTCCGACCCCTCGGGGAGATTTCACAGAGAAGCATCGCCATGGTAACAGGAGCCTAATGGTCGCCAGTGAAAGCACTTAGACAAAGTAGGGAGTTATAACAGAGGTATTATTTAGTTGTGTCCAGCCCCGGTATGATTACACCTTATCTCAAAGTTACACACCGCAACAGCATCTCTGTGATGTTGTTGCTATGGAAACTCCGTCAGCTCTCAGCTTGAAGAGACATTTTTTTTATTTTTTAATGAGAGAGAAATAAGCAAGGTGGGGAGGTGGCTGGATGCAAAGAGGATGAGGAAGGTTGGGATCAGAGCAACTGGTGACGAGGTTATAACAAGTGTTTACGTTACTGGTTCCTCAGAGGAGACATTCTTTAAGTTTCCCACCTCGGATCAGGTCCCAGCTTCTCTTATCTTGATGCTGAGAGGTAGCTCCTGTAGTTCCTGTAGTTGAGTCAACATCTCCTCCATCTATCCTATCCCTCTCCGATCATCTTCCAGGGCTGGCATTCCTCTCAATTAGCCCGACGCCCTCAGCCATGAGGAGCGTGGCCCCCAGGTTAACGAAGACCGGAGATAACCAGCGAATCCAATCATTGACGGGCTACCTGCTCAGCCTGCCTCCAAGCTTGGATCTTTTTTTGTGCCTGGCGTTGTTTGCTGATTGGATTTCTGCTCAGTTTAGCCTAACACCGGACCTCCTTTCATTACAAAGCCCCCCCCCCGCCCACTCGCCCACCTCAAAGCCGATACCGCCGGCCCAGCCTCATTTCCTCTCCTATCGGTTTTCAGACTCAGACACACTGTCTTTACTTCAGAGGGAAAAAATAGGTTCTCTCTTCTTCTCTTGGATCATGGGGAAGGGTGGGATGGTGTGATAGATTCAAACATCTATGTCACTCTGACGAGCGCCACGGCCCCTGCCCGCCTGCCAGTCTGCCTTGCGACCGAGCTGCCAAACGCCTTTGGGGTATTTTTATTGCTTTACCCGCCAAGCATCTGCTCCCAATTACCCAGAGAGGACAGCTCTGATGCCGGACTTTAAAGCAAGCTAACGGGCCGCTTCAGACAGCCGAGAAGTTGGTGCACTAATTAAACTCAGCGGAAGGAAGCCGGTGGAGCCAGGCCGTCAGTAATGAGGACCCCCCAGATCAGAACGGGGTCGGCAGGCCTGGCGGAGAGATTCATTATCAGGCGCATCGGCTAATTATCAGCAAGGCAAAGCAGAGGTTCTCCCACCAGAGCAGGTGTGATGGCTGCAGAGGTTGTCAGGTTGCTGGAGGTGTGGAGATTATAAGTGTGGGATTCACACCGTGGAGAAAGGCCTGTCTCCAAAACCGTCTAGTAAGGGCTCTGTTCAAGTCAAATCAGACCTCGGTATATCTCCCTAGTTGGTGCTATTCTTGGGAGCTCTGTGGCCTGGGGCTCTGCAATGAGCCGAGCCCGGCTGCTCAATGACACGCTCATACAGCACATCCTCTCCAGCTTTGCAGCCGGTAGCGGCGGCGGCCACAGCCATCACAGTGTGATCGCCGGGCAGCAGTGCACGGTGAATTGATAGATACGGATACCTGCAGGGTACAGTTAACTCACTCGCACTTCTGCAGCTTCCGTGCTTTTCGGGGATTGTTAGCCTCGCGCTGTCAAACGAGGTCAGAGGATTCAGGAGAAACGAGTGCGCTGCTGTTAAATCTGGGCTGTGATGTTTATCAAGCATTGTTACCACTTGACTCCATAAATAAAACAAGACTAACAGGTTGAACAAATGCCAGGCATCAATAAAAACAAAGGCTGGAGTGGAGAAGCCTGAGAAGAAGGATGTTTGTTTTAATTAAATTAGAAAAAGGGCTTTATCTTTTCTTAAATGATAGATTCTGGGATTCGTTAAATCGTCTTGTATTTTTTTGTATGTGGTGTTGACGTCCCCTTCCCAAAGAAAAGGAGCGCACACACCAATCATATCTCCAAGTTGTGACTTATTGATTTGCTCTCACTATCTGCGAGCTGACAAATGCGCCCCAGTCGGTCTGTGTGCTCTATCCTTTTAAAGTCTGGATCCCCGGCATTCAATAGAGAATCGATCACACAGAAAGGATGCCGCGGTGATTAATTGACTTCTCCACTGATCTAGCTGATTCCTCTGTGTGCGGCCGCCCAGCAAAGTGATGGATTCAGTGGCTCCCTTTCATCTGTGTCTATTTCTGTATGTGCCTGTTTGTGTGTGGCCAGGCGGGAGCTGTGAAGGACTACATTAAGATGATGCTGGAGGCCGAGGAGCTGAAGTTCCTGGTGTTCGCCCACCACCTCACCATGCTGCAGGCCTGCACCGAGGCCGTCATCGAGGCCAAGGTAACCTCAGGCCGTCCACACCTTACTGGATCCTCTAAAAAACACACGTTAAGAGACAAAATGATTCACTGTACATCACACGTCAGTTTCTCCTGTCTCTATCGCTATGGTAACTGTCTCCAAAAGGAAGGAATTTTTCCATATCACTCGCACAGCCTCTGAAATCTTTGGTCCCCCCACCCCCCAAACTTTGTGGATCCTAGTTGAAACCATCTCTCCCCACATCACACAGCCTCGTTCATCCCTTTGTCCATTAGTCCATCCCTACTCTTCTGATTAACAGGCAGATACAGGATGCTACGTCTTCATGAAGCTTCCTCCCCTCTGCCACAGCAGCTCTGAACACAATAGCCTTCTGATTACAGGGACACGCTTATCTATTCATGGATCTGTGCGTATACATATGGATTTACATGGACCTTCCTATGTGTGAGTGTCTCAGGGAGGATGGATTTCTCTAAATTACCAATACGTGGACAATGCACATAATTAGCCCCGTTTCACTGGTGGAACCTCACGACACATCACATGCATCCATCGTGATGAACTCCTGGAAATAAATGAACACTCATTTCAAGTTCAAAGTGCTTGCAGAGGTCGATGGGGTTCTCACAGCAAAGACGACCACAGCATCTGAACGGCCCCAGGACAACTAGTACCCCCTCAAAAAGAATATACAGTTATTGCAGTGGCCAGAAACACAAAGACGACTCAAGATTATAGAACAATAAGGATCACAATGCACCTAGTGAGGCCATGGGCTATAAATAATGATGGAGGATGCTTCTCCAACTCCTCCCGCCGTCTAGGAATGAAGCTTAAATATCCTAAATTCCAACATTTGTAAAGCCCTAATTCTAAATCTAAAAATCTAGATCTGACAGTAGAGTCACTAAAGAGATTTGGTGATTAATGGATTAGCCGATTGATTTGAATTTATTAAATTTTATGGACATGTACATTGATTTAAAGCAGGAAAATGTAAAATGCAAAAAAAAATTATCAGTAGAGTCAGAAATAAATCAACCTCCTGTCCCTGTGCACTTCACCCTATACAACCAACTGCTCTTAAAAAGTTTCTTCTCACCTTCAACCTCCAACACCGGGTGAAAAACAGTCCTAGACTTCATGTTGGTCTTGCAGTCATCACTTAGCAACAAGAGGGAGCACTGGTTTACATGCTTGATATTTCATTCTGGCACAAATGTTCATTCCTGTCATTTCCATTTAAGAGATCCAAGTTGTTTCCAGCTGCACAGACCTGAATTGGCCATTAAGGGTAACCTGGAAGTACTAAATGTGCAGAATGTGTTCATATTTCACTCCTGCTTCCTGGATAACCAGAGGTAATTGGGCCCTTACTTGATTTGTATTCACATCCATAGTCCCGCTGTGATTCTAAGTCAAATCCCTGCCATCCATGATTAACTTAGACAAGTGCTGAGCTCTACGTTAGTCTTGTGCTTCAGCAGGGGAATACACAGCAGATGTTAAAAGTCATGAATTATTTACGTCTTCCACTTATGCACTGAAGTCAGGTGCAATATTTAGATAATTACAATTACAAAAAAATAAAGTTATTCTCTTAATCATCATCTGAGAGCATCACGTTCCTTTTTCCTTTCTTCAACTGTTCCTCCTCCCTGAGAAGAAAGTAAACTTTACTTCCACGACTCATCTGCAAAGCTGCATGTCACAGGCAGAAGTCGTCGCTGGCAACCTGTGAGAGTTCCAGTGTGCGTCTGTGTACGTGTGTGGCACGGGGGTCGAGGAGGTGTCGACTGAAAGCGGTGCAGTGGTACGACGTGCGATCGCACTTTTCCCCCTCCGACGCGCTCGTTCTCTGGCTGCATTCGCACTCGTCAATTAACAGAGAGGAGCTAAAAACAGCCTCGACAGGCAGAGCGCCGTGAGGAGAGGTTCGTCAGAGTCGCACTTTCCCATTTCTCACCAGGTGTCGAACTGGTTGGAAGGTTGTTTAGTGAAGCTCAACAACTTTTGTGAGACAGCAGATTGATTTTTTAATGTTATTTAGCTTTTGATTAATGATAAATTGACGTTTGCTTTTGTTATTTCGTCTTGTGAAGCACTTTGCAATTGTTTTTAAAAGAAAGTGCTGCTTAAATAAAGTTGATTGTTATTATCACGGTTAGTCCTGCTTATATATTTGACATTTTCTTTTTGCCTGAAATGTCAGCCAGTCCTCTGTGGTCTGGCTCAGCACGGCTCTCCTTCATATTCATGCAGTTACAGTTACATTCACACGTGGGAGCTGCATCCGCACACAGACACACACTCTCCCACCGCCGGCCACCGAGCATCTCCGCAGGAGCGCCGAGCCCAGATCAAAAAAGAGTGCGGCCGTGCATTAGCAGCACAGTGAATGTCAACTTCCAGTGCAGGTTTAATGATCATGCAAACCACTGCTCTCTTTGTCCGGACTCACATAATGTCACAAAATATTGTGTTACTGCCGCGTTTCCACTCAAAGGAGCTGTTTTTGTTGAACGCTACCATTTCAGAGTTTTCTATTCATTGCTTTCATTCACATCTCATGTCATTGAAACATCTACAGAGTGGAAAGCAGGATGACATAGAACATCTCATCTCCTTTAGTGTTCCAGCACCAGCTTTTTAAATGGGGACAATACCATCGCTCGCTAAATGGGGGAACGTTTTAAATGGGAAGTTCAAACCACCTCAGTTACATTATCTACTTCCATTGTTTGCATGATCCTTCCTGAGATGCATGAGCAGAAAGGAGAGAGCTTCCCCCCCCCGATCACAGCCCGATCCAGTACAAAATAATGTAACCTCTCTACTCGGGACAAAAGACCTTGTTGTTCCGGCTTTGAACATTTTGAATTTTGTTCTTTATTTTGCTCGAGAAAAGTTGAATCCGTAAAAACTTGGTTTGAGGTTATCCATCTGTGTTTTTGTGTTTTTTTTGTTGGTTTGTTAGCAGGATTATGCGAAAACTACTCACCCAATTTCTGTGAAAATTTGTGATGACCTGATAAAAGGAAGAACCCATTAAAATGTTAACATCCAAATTCATTGTGCTCATCCTGCAGTTATCAAAGCTTTCCCTGCTTTCTTTTGAAAAGAGGCGCAAAGCTGAAAGCCTCTAAAGCTCTAACACCTCATCTACAGAACATCGTGTTGCAGGCATTTCTATCTGCAGGCATCACTTCCTGGTTTCACTTCACCTCTGTCATCCGTCGTGAATTGAGTTTTTTCCATCTGTTGTCTCTGCTCCATCAGGCCGGTTACATCCGGATCGACGGCAGCGTCCCGTCCTCAGAGCGAATCCAACTCGTGCACAAGTTTCAGAGCGACCCTCAAACCCGGGTGGCCGTCCTCAGCATCCAGGCAGCCGGCCAGGTACAGCTACACACACACACACACACACACACACCCACACTTATACATCTACATATGTTGTTGCTTGTTGATCACCTCAGTTTTTATCATTTAATTTGTATGTCTTCCAAAGATCATTATTCCAAGTTATTCCTCAGTTTGTCATTGAAAAGTTACCGTATTTCATAAACTCCAAGATTCATAAGCGTTGTATGTAAATTTGATGCTTAATTAATAATTTGTAATTAACCGAAACCCATGAACGCAACAGTTTCCTACAGACTGGCAGAGCTGCTCGGTCGTTATAAGAGAGAACCTAATAAATACAGTTGTTCTGTAATGCAACAATAAATATTCTAATAGAGTCATTTGCTGCGTATTAGCAATGATGACGACTGTTATTGGTTTTAATGAATCACAATCAAGTCGAAATAAATGCTGAAATTGTTTTATTTACTCTTAATAATAAACTTAATAAACTCACTGACAGCCATTATTCTGAGTGACTGATTATGTGCAGAAATGTGATGCAATCCAGCTAAAGGATATCAGCACTCGAAATAATTATCATCTTATATTCTCTTCTCGAAGCGGGTTTTTAATCAAATTAAATTCCATTGCAGTGGTTAAATTATGTATTTTTTGTTCTGATTTGAGTATTGTATGTGTGTGTGTGTTTGTGTCTGTGTGTGTGTCTTTGTGTGTGTCTCTGCTCTCCAGGGTTTGACTCTCACCGCAGCCAGCCATGTGGTGTTCGCCGAGCTCTACTGGAACCCCGGTCACATCAAGCAGGCTGAAGACCGAGCCCACCGCATCGGGCAGACGGCCTCGGTGAACGTGCACTACCTCATCGCCAAGGGAACCTTCGACACGGTCATGTGGTCCATGCTCAACAAGAAGGTGACAGGAGATGAACTGTGTGGCAGCAACAACCTCTGATCTGTATTTCACCGGTTAACTGTTGGTGTCACATTTAACGTGGATCATAAATCAGTGAAATTGGACTTGATCTCACTTTTATTGCTCCTGTATTGACACAGCATCACACATGTCTCCTGTACTTAGCTGTTTATAATGTGTGTGTGTGAAATTGATTAGCATATACGTTTTTAATTAATAATCATAGCTGTTGTGATTTGTAATTAAAACTGTATTATTCCACACAAACATGACACGGCTCATTATAGAACCAACTTTGGAAAAGCTAAAAATCGGAGTTTCCCCACGTGGCTCAGGAAACGGTGACGGGCAGCACGCTGAACGGGAGGAAGGAGTACCTGAAGGCCGAGGAGGGGGACAAGGACAAGTGGGAGTTCCTCAACTTCGCCGACGCGTGGACGCCGAGTGAGATGGTCCTGCCGCCGCTGGAGGGAAACTCAGGGGACGGGAAAGAAGAGCTTTTCTTCTCTCATGTGAGTCAGAGGGAAGACGTCATCACAAATTATTTTATATTTTCAGTGCTGTTGTCTTTCTCTTCGTCTGACTGTCTGCGGGATTACTTAAAAACTACTTAAAGTATCTTGATCGCCCCCTGGTGGCTGGCGACAGTACAGGTTAACTTCCCCGACTTCTCCTCGTTATTGGGTCGGACATGGACCAAACTAAAAAACAGCAATTTTTCTCCAAGATGGTTTCAGTCATTGTAGGTTGTTGTTATCAAACTGATGTTTGTTCAGTTTGGGTTTAATTAGTTTTTTGAAGTTAAAGAAACAGGGTGAAACATAATGACTCATTGGTGCTAATTACTTTTTCACCTCTTAATGCTAAATACTGAAAGTTTTCACTATACTAATATTTAATCAAATAACTTTTATGTTCCATTTGATCTTTATACATATCTGGAGACATTTACACATGTACACTTATTCATGTACACATTCACAAATCGCAGTACACACACATATACATAGAGATACACATCTTTCCACAGACATTTGTAAATGATACTGTTCCAGTGAAACCTCCATAGGGTGAATAAATGTATATACTGAACATACTTTAAAAATCATGACCCATTTGAAATATAGGATTATAGTTGGAGTTGAGTATTCGTGGCAATCAAGGTAAGTGGGTATTTTTCTCGATGACTAATCAGGAAAGAAAAGAGTTTTTTTACAGAATTTCCTTGAAACATTTGCGACAACCACATCAATCAAGACTTCATTTGTCCTGCAGAATGGCCGTCAGTCACTCACAACATGGACGTCATCGCTGCAAGAAGAAATTAGAAGTTTTTATATGACTGCTGAAGTGAAAGGGGTAAAGATGCGAGGAACTTTGCTGGTATGATAGCAGGCACTAGAATTGTGTCTTTAGGTCCCTTATTCACTTTAAGTACCTAATATTGTATTTAAGATTCATGTCCAGTAAAAAATTGAGAAATAAATCCCCTATACAATAAATGCAGGTAAATAAATAATGTCCCACTGGCACAATGTCCCCAGTAAGTTGTCCTCGTCCTCCTTGTCTCCTCCTGTGTCTTCACCAAACTGAAACACACAGTGTGACATACTTCTTTCTTCTGTGTGAGTTTTGTTTTTGTCTCTGGCGTCTCCCTGCTCCATATTCAGTGTCTGTGGAACCTACAGAACCTAAAAGTCAGGTTTTCTCCCTGTGCTGTAAATCTGTTTGAGAAATGATAGCGGAGGAATTGCCCCCTTTAAATTTAAATTGTACAACGTGTAGTAAGTCGCACAATAAATTGAGGCTGAACCTGTAACTAACTGAATCTGAATATTCACCTGTCAGCTTCTGGAATGTGCAGAGCTACAGTGAGTCACTCGACATGAACTCCGGAATGAACAGAGGGTAAAGTTGCTCTGTGACTATGATGATAAAAAGGAAATTCATCACAAGGTTGCTTTATCTTAACTTTGTGCTATGGAGAGTAAAACTTGAGCTTGCATCTTTTTTTTTCCCGCAGTTTGAAAGAGATAAGCAGCATGACATACGTGCCTTCTTCTCCCCGAGCACGGAGAAGAAGAGGAAGAGAACAGGAGATGAAGGAACATCTCCCTCCATCTCTTCAGAGACGACTGAAGCACCGGCCGGTAGTAGCACGAGCTCTGAGAAGAGGAGAGAGAAGTCCCAAGCTGCCACCACACCTGACCAGGACTTCTCCCCACAGCTGAAGAGGCTGCGCACCCAGCATCCCAGCCCGAGCCCCAGGTCTCGATTTGAGGGGAAGAGGAGGTCAGCAGCTGGGGGGATCGGGAGCCCACGCTCCCCGAGCTCCTTCATGGCCCCGCGGGTGCTCTCGGGGCCCGGGCCTTCGACTGGGACGTGGGCCTGTGGGTCCTGCACCTACTCCAACAGCAGCCTGCTGCCTTACTGCGAGATGTGCGAGTTCCCGCGCTCCTCCTCCTCCACACCAGGTATGATCAGGAAGCAATAAACAAAGGACAAATCATCTAATCTAAACTCCCCTAATGTGTGTGTGCGTATCTGCCCGTGGGTCCCTCTCGTTTCTTTTTTTTTATTAATTCTTAAACCACTGTTTGCAAAACACACGAAAAAATTACAATAATTCCATCATCTCTTGCTCTGAAATGCAGCAAACGAAGCTGAAATCCATTCATTGCATTATTTTCCCCCCCGTCAATATCAATCGTGGCAGTCTGTTGACATAATAGTTCTGAACAGCATTACAGATTTCAACAGATGGAGACGCATGATAGCGAAAAAGATGGAGGCACGCTTGCCAGAGTCTGAAATAGCTCTGTTAGGAGAATATTGTCTGTCTCTCTCTCTCTCTCTCTCTCTCTCTCTCTCTCTCTCTCTCTCTCTCTCTCTCTCTCTCTTTTTCTCCCTCGCTCTCTGCAGATGACAAGGACACAGTATAATTCTCACCTGTCAAATAGAGAGGGAGAGAGAGAGAGAGAGAGAGTGCAGGCGCCTTCTATTGCTGCGAACAAACTTGGGGGGGAAAAGTTGAGCCGGCTCGAGTTGATATCTCTGACAGCCTATGATTGTATTCTGCAAGAGGGGGGGGGGAGTGGTTCTGACCTGGTAGCTGCAGGTGGACGCTCTTTAAATGTCTGAGATGCATCAGATCATCTTAAAAAAAAGTGTACGACAATTCTGATGCAGGTTCGGCAGCATAACAACGAGGCAGAGTGATTTCTGGTGCTTTGATTAATGCAGGCTGTGTTGATATTAGAAGCCCTAATAAGTCAGAAGAATCGATATATCTTCACACCTTGCTCCTGTTTTTATGGCCACAACATTCAATAGATATAAACATGAGGAGTGACATACTTCAAACTTAAGATGTAGGCGCAAAAACATCACAAAAACAATGAAAAGAAAAAGTCTAATATTTACATATGAAAACGATCTTTCCTTTCCCCTCTGTTTACCCCATCTATCTACCTGCACAATAAACACTGGTGTGTTTGCAGCTCGGTCCAGTTGAAGTGAGGATAACACACTTAAAACACACTGTTCAGACAAGAATAAACACACACACACACACACACAAACACTTTTCAGCAGATTTCACCCCTCACACACACACACACACACACATCTCATGCAGCAGATGCTTGATAACTATTCGACAATCACACCCTCTTCTTTGTCACAGGCGGCTCTCTGCATTCACTGCAGCAGGCCGTGTCAGCTCACTAGACGCAGGGAATTTAACAACCTGCTAAATTTGTAAATGACAGACTGTGCTGAAAAATAACAAACTGTATTTATGGAGACATCTCTCAACTTGGCACCGCGACTCTCGGCTGGTGGGAAACGCGAGGAGATAATCAGCTCAGAGCCCCGTGGCACGACTTGAGAAATGCTATCGCTTCGGGGAGCAACGGTTTCTCACAACAGATGCAAAGGAAGCTGTGACACGGTGTCACAAGTCCTATCGCTGGTATGAGGACGTGTTGCAGAGCATCTGAAAGTATCATCACGTGACAGAGCGTCAGAGCTTCGTGTTTAATGTAACAGAACAGACGGAAATAACACAAACCAGCAGCTGTAGAGGAAGAATGCAGGAGGATATTGGTCTGTTTGTGCCCGAGGGAAATTAAGAAATTAAAAAGGAAAGAAAGATTTTTAATGATTTGATGAGAAACGTTGAAAAAAGGCAGAAATGTCCGGTTAGAGGACGGCTGCCAAATGTCAGGGTGGAGAACTGAGTCGCTGGAGATCACTTTGCCGGATTCCATTCTGGAAATCCATGATAATTTTCAAAATAATTGGTCTTAAAAAATCCTGAAGTGGTATCCAAAGCTTGACAGCGCTGCCATGAGCAGAGTTGCTGAGCTGTAATTGGACACTTGCCTGTTTGAGTGGAGCAGTTTAGCAAAACTGTAAAAGACGTTTATTTTAAATTTTGGAGACGTCCTCGGATAGCTGTCGTTTTTTATTATGCAACTCGTTGGGAACATGCGATTTAGAAGTTGGATTTTCTTTCACCATCACTCCTAAAACTTTTGCATTCAATTATCTCTGTGGCACAAGTTTTTACATTTTTTATCCAAAATTATAAATTTATTAGGAACCGATTGAATCGTGTGCTACACTGCCGGTACTGTAATTACCTCATGGATTACTAGCTCCTTATAGAGCGTTCTTTCTCATATGAAGAACCCAGCATGAGATCGTCTGGGTCACACCAGCAGGAAAGTGTTGTACAAAACCAGTTTGCGTTCATCTCAGCCTCGAGCTCGCGCTGCAGCTGATGAACCCACTGGGACATTCACCTGAGGAAGAGCTCAGGACATTTTGTGGAAATGTCCAGGCTTCAGTGCCCGTCTGAAAGCAGCTCATGAGACTGGGTTTTCCGCCTCAGTTGGTTTTATTATCTATTTTATTTTATGGGCTGAGAGCATTGGCTTGGTTCGGTCCTTCAGCTCTTTCACCAGAAGACCGGCCATTTTTCTCTCTGTTCGAGGAAGAGGGCAATTTAGTTTTTTCTCCAGGCACTCGACAACTCTCAGCCAGCACTCTGCCCCTGTCCTGCTGTTTAGTATTTAACCACAGAATGGAGTTGAATGAGCACCCAGTGCTTTCCTGTTCTTTGATATGTCTCTGTCACCGACTGCAGCGGCTTGGCTCCCTGCAGACTTCAATACAAGCCTCTCCTGCTTTATTCAGTAGGAGGGTTCTATTTTTATGCAATTCCTCATGAGGATAGGTCACTGGCTCATACATGTACATGGGATCACATGCTTTTTGAATGTATCTGTGCAGAGTAGTATGTTTGTGTGTGGGTGGAACCTTATCCAGGCCTTATAGACATAATGGGGCTCTTACTGCAGGGGCCCGGGACAAGGGGGTCGCCTGGTGAAGTCGAGGCACGGCCCTGCAGGATTTCCCCCCGTTAACATCTTCCTCGGAGGGGACAGCTTAACACAAATTGAGCCGTCTCGCTCGGCTTGTTAGTGAGGGGGGGCAGCGGCGGGGCCAGGAGCCCGGAGACTCGGATGACATTTGAGGGAGCCGACTTCGAGGCTGGCCTTTTGAAGAAACAAGCCACAGAGAGGCGGGATCACTAATTAGCCCTCTGCGTCCCCCAAGTCTCACAACTTACTGTCTTGTTAGATTTCACACCTCAAGTTCAACAATAATGTGGAAGGATAAGATTTGAATTTAACGAGGAAAGTCGGGAGAGGGAAATTGTGCGGCGCTTCCCTCTTGAAGAAGTTTGAACAACCCGAGTGTGAAACTTACATCTGTCTGTTAATGTTATCTTAATATCAGTGGTGCTGCCTTGGAACAGGACTTTATAGCCCAATTTTTTAAATCATTTGAAGTCTAGGAACGGTAATGGCTTAATCCCTGCATTCATTAACATTTGTGGGGCTCGGATTTCTGCTTGACCTTAACAGAATTACACCATTCTGCATGAATAAGAATCAGTTCAGCAGGAGTGGAGGTGCAGAGGGAGCTCGATAGCAGGTCTACAAGGTGCCGTAAGCCTGTCCCCCTCTTTTACAAGCCAGATCTACGATTGGCAGTCGGCCATTATCAGCTGTTGGAGCCGCACCCGGGCGCACAGATGCAGCCTTCACCGCTGGTTATTTTGTTTGTATTTGATTGCGCATGATGCAGACGAGCAATTAACAAAACAATGTGACACAAGCATAATTCATTCTCCCAGCAAATTATATTGGCTGTTTGATCCGAGAGCTGGTGCGAGGGGGGGGGGTGGCAGGCAGGCAGGTGTTCCATCTGCGGCTCTCTGCCTCACTGCCGACATGCTACTGAGCAACAACAACAGTGTTCACAGTGCACTGCTCCAGTTAGAGGTGGACAGGCAGCCGTCAGCCTGCAGGTAATGTGATGATCTGACAAAAACACACCTTGGATAATGTTTTTATGTGAACTCTAAATAATAAAGGTTAACATCCTCCCTAACAGACGTGTGTGTTTACATGTTCCACGACATCCGTGCTAATGTCTTTCCATCTCACACAATCACACCCCCCTCAAATCGTCAGTAAAGGACTTACGACAGCTAATAATATCACTAATGAGCCATATTGAGTTTTACTTTCATGTCGGCGCTCATTTTGTCACACTGGCACACTCCTCAGATGATGGATATCTCGCTCGGGAATGAAACTCTTCAAAGTCTGATTACACTCTGCAACTCGGCCAATAAAGTGATCTTCATCTTTCTCTCCCTCTCTCCCCCTCTCCCCCTTTTCTCTGCTGGCTCAGAGCCACCCAGGCCTCAGCAACCCTCCTCAGCCGAGAGGGACCAGACGTGCGTCGTCCTCTCCGGCTCCGACAGCGAGCCAGAGTTCAGCCTGGGAAAAGCCCAGCCTCTGAAACCCTGCAAAGACAAACAGAGCAAGGAGGAAGAGGAGGAGGAGGAGGAGGAGGAGAAAGGGAAGGATGAACTGCTGAAAGACAAACAGAAACTAGGAGAAGCAGAGGAGGAGGACAAGCGGCGGCTCAAAGGCAAACAATCAGCGGGAGAGCGAGGAGACAAGGTGGCTGGCGGTGGCAGCTGCCTCCCCCCTGACCACACACCGGGTAATCCCACCTGCAATCTTCTCCTTTTCATATCTAGGGAAATTGACTGGTGCTTCATTGTCACCTGCCCATCTAATGCTGTTTAATATCATCACTTCAAACCAATAAGGGACTATATCTCATTCATATGGGGCTAGGCGTTATTATTCCTACTATTATTAGTATCTAGTTTGGCATATTGCCTATTTCTCTACTGAAGAAGCTCCAGAGTGCAGCTTGTTGAATCAAGTGACCTGCTTCCAGTACTGAAATACACACAATGCTCGATAACTGTCCAGCAGGTAACTGATGAGCTCCTGACTGGCTGTTTTTAATAAAGTGAGGCGGTGTCTAATTACATAAAAGGCACAGGTCACCACCCGTGCAACCTGTTTTCCCCCATCCACTCTGGTTATATGTGCACATGTCTGCGAGTCTCTGAGGGACGTGAAGAAACAAATTCCCAATTACACACTGTGTAATATTGCAAATTAAGACCTCTGTGTTCAAGTACTTGTGTCTCAAAGGGATACACAAAGCAATAAATTGCGCTAATTACAAAGAACTAATTACACCGAGTGCAATATGAAGAGCTCTTAAAAAAATTGCCAGACTAGCAGAGTCTAAGAAAAGCCTGTGACCTGGGTGTTGCCTCTGAAAGCAGGCGGACATTTTGGGTCAGAGTTAGTGAAGGATGAAACTGAGCCGATAGCAGGTACTTAACAGGGGAATGAATATTGCCCGAGCCATTTCAGTTTTAACAGGCAAGCTATCAACCCCTTCTCCCCTTTAACTTCCTGAGATTAGTGTGCAACAACTTGACACATCCCTTTCCCTCTCACACCCACACACACACACACACCGACACTTTGACATCTATTAGTGCCCAGAGATTGTCAAGTGTTTGATTTCATCACCTCAGTAGCTGCATGTGCCCCCTAATGGCCGAGGATTGGATCCCTCTGCAGCCTCCCCTGCAGTGCCTTGCCTCTGCCCACACTCAGGCCCCAAAAAAACTCTATAAAGGTGAGCAGAGCAAAAAGGCTTTTCTTTTAGAAAGAGGACTTTCTCAGCCTTTTTCCCATCAAGGCAGTTAGAGGGCTGGTTCGAAAGCCGGAGTCTATTCTCAAATGTCTCCACATTTCGACAGCCAAAGAATCAGGACTTCTTGGCCGGAAAAACTGGTTTGTTGTTCTTGAACTAACAACTGCTCTGAGGCTTGGGGGCAGGATTATGTTGTTACTATTTATCTCTCCATCTGTCCGTCCATCCATCTATCTTTACCTCCATCTCTACACCTATATATACATCTATCTTTACATCTATCTGCTGTATACATCTCTACACCCATCTATACATGTATCATCTGTCCGTCCTTTAGCCTTGTTGGTGGTGAGTGAGTTTGTTAGTCACATGCCGTTGCCAGTCTGTCTCCGACCGTGTGGGTTTTAATATGAAACCCAGCAGTCGTCCAGTAGATGGTGACCTATGGGGTCAGCAGCGGTGTCTAATAATTTTCCTCTACCTGCCTGTGGTTTTAGAAGGCAAACCGCAGAGCTGTCGGCCGCCCCCACCTCTTGATTGCTCTGAGATTACTTTCCTCACTGCACAAACAGGCAATCACTCCCGCTCCACCTCTCCGTCCCCCGCCCTCCTCGCTGTCTGTCCCTCCGTCTATCTGCATGGGCCAAACATTTTAAAAAACGCGGATACACGTTTTCTGGAATGTTAGTTCAAATGTTTCCTGCAGCATCAGCTGCAGCCGAGCGCCTTCCCGATTGAAGAGTGGGGGATTTTCATATCTTTTTTTGTTTTTCGGTCCTGCAGAAGATGAGATGACTCAGTCCAATTAGGCATTGTTTTCTTTCTCTCACAGTAAAATAGCGGATAATTCCCTGGGGGTGTTCTGAAGACACTGTTCATACTGTGTAAGTGACAGTCTAATAAGACGGCTTTGTAAGATGAATTGCCCCCATTGTATAAATGGCCCACTTAATGCTGCTGGCGCGTTCCACCACTGCAAACTGGGGACATAGTGGTGGTGGTGGTGGTGGGGAGGCGCGCCTTTAACAAATATAGGATGCACATTGCTGAGCTGCAAGGTTTCATAACAGATGAGGAAGGACAGATATATGAGATTTAGTGAAAATCTATCGTCCTGAGAATATTTTGGTTCCAGGTTCGTAGATCTATACTTTTGATATTTCCAGCTGCCGCACGTGCTGAGATCAGAACCGCGTGTGCCAGAGCCAGGCAAATTACACCTAGAGGAATGGCAAGAATAAAAATGAAAGATGTGGACGTTGTGCAGCATAGGTCAAGAGGAGGAAATTACTTGTTACAATGATCTCAGCGTGAAACAAAAAGATTTTTAACACCGTATTCCATCACAGATATTAGCCAAGTCAGTGGTGGAAGCTATCATCAATTCTCAAATGTGGGCAGACATTTTAAATATTATCCACTTTTGAGTTTTGAGGCTGTAACAGTGAAGAAGAAAGAAATGATTGGTATTAATCAGTGAAGGAACCAGGAGCAGTCTGACGGAAATAAATACATGAATACAAAACAGTATTATGAATTTATCAAAAAAGACAAACATAACAGAAATATTAAAGGATGATAATATGAAATATCTTTTAGGGTTGGATCATGTAGAGCTTCCCAACTGTTAAACAGCTGCACCTCAACATTAAATCTCAGTTATCTTTTCAAAAGTACAGACTTCTGGCTTCATCACTGGATAGTGGGAGGAAACAGAGACGTGTCGTCCATCTTTATACTCAGTCTATGGTTCAAAGCAGTTGTTATCTGGCCTTCTATAATGCCTTAAAGTTAAAATGAATGGATCAATTAGGCTGACAACCTTGGGAGGGATATCTTTATTCCAGTATGTTCCAGTATAACCACCATAGACCTCGCCCAGGTACATGGCTGCACTTGTTCCACGGAAAAACGTCTTGTCTCAGACTGTGTTGCTATTTTACTCCATTATCAAGCCAAATGGACACACACACACGCACAGACACACACGCACACATACACGCACGCACGAGACGAGGCAGACAACTGGCCACACGAAGTGATTTAAGGCAAGTATCATCAGAGTGTTATAGGTCATTGTCTAAATGAAGCGTGGTCGAGCAGCGGCGGTCTCATTTCCAGCGCCTGACCTTTCCCTGCTCGGCGCTGGCAGGATGAGCAAGCTACACAGCTGACATTAATGACCCGCTATGTCTCTTCTCTCCCTCTGTTTCTCTCCTCCTGTGACTGTCATTTTATCACTCTCTCTCTCTCTCTCTCATTCTCTCCCTCTCTCCCTCCCTCCCTCCCTCCCTCCCTCCCTCTCGCTCTTTGACTTTCTTGCTGTTCTTCCCGTTGTTCAGCAAATTCTTGGGCAAACTTGTGAACAATAATTTGGAAGGTGCCTGTCAAAGAAACAAGCTGCAGTGTTACACAATGAAGTGCAACTGAACAAAGAGAAGTTTGATTTCTACACAGGGCCTACAGGTTTAGAACACTCTCTAGTATCCACAGTGTTTGATGACATGACTCGTTGCCTTTGTCAAGAAAACAAAGCATGACTCTGCAAATGCACGGCTCATTTTTTTCCACCTGTTATTAAATCATAAACCTGAAACTGGTGATCAGGATGTGGTGTGACTGACCAATCAGGTCCAATTTAGGGAGACATCCTGTCTGTACTCCAGTCTGCTGTGGGCTCAACACTGTCAATATGGCACATAAGAAATTAATCCTGACATGTTTACTAAGATAAATTACCTAAATACAAAGAATAATTAAAGATACTAGTCATTTTAAGAAGTTTGTGTGGAAAGAAATTAAAAAAATATGTATTTGTGCTGCTATTAGTTGAAAAGAACCAGGAACAGTGAGTCGAGATCTCCACACGAAAAATGGAAGGAGGGAAAATCGACTTTCATTTCTATTTATATGAAAATGTCACAGATAATTACTTCAACATTTTCATTTCATATTGTAATTATTTGATTCTCGTATCCGAACCCATAAATATAGGATCACACATCCAGACCCATAATGCATATCCAGACTCATTTCACACGATCTGCTAAAAATGTCATATCTTCTCAATATTGTGTTCTGTGTAATTACATTTACAAGCTGCCCAAGTTTAATGTCTCTGCTTCCCATTGCATCACCGGCCGAGCAAACACAGGCACCAATAAAGCTGTGAAAGCCAATGATGAGCCGATAATATGTGCTCAGTGCGATATTAATCAGCCTCTCCTCCTCCTCCTCCTCCTCCCTGCAGACCGGGGAGCCGCCGCGGGTTCGTCTTCTGCTGCCGATGCTAATGACGACGATGAGGACAATGATGGCGATGACGGCAGCACCACCCGACCTGTCTACCCGGGCCTGCAGTTCTGCGCCAGCCAGTACACAGACCGAATTTATCTGTACTCCAAGGTACTGCGAGAGATTGATTATGCATGTTTAATCACCATTGGACTCAGAGATGTTTTACTCACGCTGAATAGATGATGCAGGAAATGCTGGAAATTGTGGGACACTTGGGGATTGTGTGTGTGTGTGTGTGGGGTGGGTGTGTGTTGATGCCAAAAGCAGCACAAAAATTAGCAAATCCTTGAATCAGAATTGGCGAATGCAAAATGTAATTTCCGCCTAAAGCGATATTTCAATCAAAGAATATAAAAACTAGTTTGATGACGTCATGAAGCAGAGTAAGATCACCGGAGTCGTATTCACCACAAGGTTATAACTGCAAATCATTTTCATAGATGAGTTGATCAATTTAAGTTTTATTCACTTTGCGCAGCAGTGAAAAATATGTGATAAGTGATATTTTCTGTCCCCAAGGTCTCTGTGATTTCTCCTTCCATTCACTTCTATTCTTGAAGCCATTTAGAAAAGAAGCCAAAGTGCAGAGCTATCCTCTGCAGTGTCAGGAAACAGGAGCTCTGTCTACTCTCTAAATGAAAGTCAGAATTGTCTGATGTACTAATCATTTCAGGTCTCAAGGCAGTGAGAAGAAGTGAAGCTGCACAGGAAGGTGGAGTTTTGATACTTTCAACCTCCTTTGTGTTCCTCGCCAGCTTGTTCCTGTCGTATTCAGCCGAACTCTGAACAGAACATAATTAATTCCTTGTTTTTTTCTGAAAGGGGAAGTCTCTCTGAGATCGAGATCTCTTTGACAAGATTGAGCCGTGAACAACAATGCAGTTATAAAAGCAAGAGACGTGCTGTTCTGTCACACGTTTCCAATTAGCAAACAAGACGGATGTGAGAAAGTACACACAGACGTCATTGAGGAAGTCAAAGCTTAAGAATGAACCAAAATAAAGGTGATTAAAACACCTGCGAATTATCCCACATACAATCTGTCTGGCTCCGAAACCAACTGTGTTTAATTCACACTTGAAGAAGCTGTGCAGGTATAAGTTCAACACTGTATTAGAAAGATCCTGAATAACCTCGACAACCTTGATTAATAATCCTGTCTATCGCTGCGGGAACAAAACGCTGTCTGAGTCAGTTCAGATGTTTTTCTTTTCTTTTTTTTTCTGCCTCCGAGATTGATCGGGGCTGTTTGGTAAAAGAGGAAAGAAAAGCTCTTTGAATCCATTAATATTCTCTCATTCGATACCAGTGAAAGGTTTAGGAATTACCAGAGGATTACCAGAACGATCGCCAAACTTCTCCTTGTCTTTCATCTCCAAGCCTCAGGTTTTTATCGGCTCTCAGGGAGACTGTCCTCCGAGGACTTCCTTCAATATATCTGGTCTTTTCAATAATAATTGAAATGGTAAATCAAGATCTTTTAAATTGTCAATTCTGAGAGGGTTTTAAGTTGAGACACATTTCTTGGTTCTTGGTGGATTTTGGTGCCAGTTGCCTCATTGTCCATCTCATTCTTTTGATTGATTTCAAAAACAATGTCAAGGTAGGAGAAACCACAATGGCCACAGAGGGAATAAGAATTACATCACCCATAGATTTACAGATATCTTCGAACAAGCTTTTATTAATTCAATAAAGGGCAACAAAGGCCCTGAGCCAGAGAAGAATCTCCAGAGTTTATCTTAAATAAACTGAGTCCCTGGCTGAGGACTTTGGTTTGAGGACTTTAGGTGTTTCCTTCAGATGATCAAGTAAAATGTGCTTTTGCCATCGAGCTGAGACAAACCATATAATTTAACCCTGGTCTTACAATGACTACACTTCTAAGGATTCTCCCCTCTGCTCCTGAGGGCCACCTGCCTGCAGACCCCTGCATCGATCGCGTTGGGATACTTACCACCCTTTTGTTTCATTCATGAGTGATCAGGCTCCTTCCCCACGAACGTAGATAAGACACAAGATGGTTTTACATAGAGAAGACCAAAGCACTGAACTGAATCACCAATGGAATATTACCCTGATGGCAATAGACAAGTGTCGCGTACGCGTGGCTGAGACGATAAGCTGCGGAGATAAATGTCCCCCGCTGTCGTTTAAATGATAAACTGGAGGAATTCTGTCTGGAAGGCTGTCACGTCGGGATAATCCTGGAGCAGCGTGTTGGACTCACACAGGGGGCCGCTCGGCGCACAACCAGGGGGAGATTTGTCACCGGGGATTGGATGAGAAATATTGAGAGTATTAGGAATTTTATGTCCGTTTTCGACACATCAAATTGTTGTTTTATTCAAGGAGTCAGGAGCCCCTGCATGCTCTGAGGCGGGGGGGGGGAGCAGATGGGTGAGGCTTACCACATCAGGATACTCCTCGCACATGTTCTACTTCATTTCAAATCCTTTGCTGTGACTCCCCATATTGTGTGGTTCCCAGTACGACTTCACATATAACAAATCTCACAAATTAATATATTTATGTGTGTGTGTGTGTGTGTAGTCTTAGCCACGAGCATCTAGTGAGTTTTAATAAGGTAATAAGTTAGTGGATATTTTGTGCAGAAACTGGTGAAAAGGGGAAGAAGAGCACACACACCCACACGCACACACTCACCAACAAACACATTAGGATAATTTTTCACTATCTTCACTTTGAGACATCTCATTAGTTGTGACTGCGACTCACTTGCATCCCATGTTTGCTAACTAGATCTTGCATGCGAGTGTAAACATGTGGCGCGCAGTTAAAAAGGAAATGGAAATGTGGGGAGAAGTGCTACATGCAAACATTCACGCTCTGAAAAATTAACATTACTGGTAAATAAACACGACACAAAGAAATGAGAACGACAACCTTGCAGAGCTATTTTTTATTATCTCTCTGTCAGTTGTGTGTGTGTGTTTAACGATAACTTATTCCTGCAGTTATTGTTACCTGATTCTTAATGACACCGTGTGTTTAAACACTCATGAGCTTGGTTGTGTCGACGGTTGTGTTCCTGCTCTCAGTCTCACACCAGAGCTTTAATCCTGCTCCGTGCTGCTGCAGCACAACCCGCTGCACCGCTCCCCTGACTCCCCATGATATTTATTTTACCATAATCCAAATAAACACGTGGGCCTCTGTGCACGCAGGGTGCAGCACAGGAAAAAAACTTCCTGATGTTGATGTGTATCTCCAAATCCACGTGTCGGATGCCAGGAGGTATTAACCTTTCAGACTTGATCCTCTCTCCTGTCTCCTCTTCGTCCTTCATCTCCGTTCCTGACTTCCACAAAGTAGCTTCCACCTAAACTCACTGGTCAGCTTCCTCTTGTCTGTGGTTTGAGTGACGTTAACACTGAGGGTCAGTGGCTGCTTGTGCTTCAAATTGTCAGTAGTTAGCACTAATGAAGCTGTAATAGCTTTTTGCTTATTTTTCACAGGTGCTTCCAAGCAGCCACAGTATGATTATCTATAATCACAGGGAGGCTCCTCAGGGTATAATGATTTACATTATTTCTGGTACCAATACACGTATACTGTCAAATAAGAACCAGCATCTCCTAAGTGGTGAACACAATAGAATAAAGAGGAGAAAAACTACAGAGAGATCATCCACGAGCTCCTTGGTTACCAGGAGAATTACCATGGCAACCAATAAAGAATAAAGTGCGTCCAGATTACAGAAGTTGAATGTAATTAGACTCGGCAAGTAAGTCATTACAAATCTGATTGCTTTGCTGAAGAGACTTGTAGCTTCGGTACAAATTGAGCTACAGTGAACTGTGCTGCATGTAAAGGCAACAACACTGGTTGTGTAGCTTCTAATAATAGAGAGACTTCTATTGTTCTACATGTTCCATACGAACATTCATGTCTCATGTGCTGCACACCACTTGTTACCAGGTTGCTCGTTGTGTGTTTGTTGGTTTGTTTGGTAGTTTTTGCAGGATTACGCAAAAGCTACTGAACAAATTTCCATGCAACTTGTTGGTCGGGTGTTTTTGCTCATTGGCCCTAAACCGAGGCTGTACTTATTATCTTAGCAGGTATTCGGCAATAAATCAATGAAAAACTGTAACATTTTGCTACAAATTCAAAGAAAAGAATATTGCAGTCCAAATAATTATTAAAAGTACACAATTATATATGTATAGGCTATATCATTTAAATCCAATCCAGTTGGTTGGTCAATGGCAAATCCAGTTGAGTCAGAGCTGCACTATAAACTCAGAATAAAGGGGAACGCCCCTTTTAATTTCTAATCTTATAATTCTCTAATCCCTGTTGGACTCATATAGTTGATATTGAATTATTAGCATAAAGAAAAGGCGTGTCTCTGATCGCTCCATGTTAAACAACCCCAATATTACCCTGACCTTTACTCTGGCCAGGCGAGTGAAACAATAACTTGTGTGTTGCAACAACACTGCGGCGTCACTCGCTCAGAAAGACGCTGAACGAGTGAAACATTTGGGTCGTGCTTGTGTTTGCTTTGATTGCACCAGTGAGTCAGCAGCAGCGGCCCACGTCTCACCAACTGTTTGGGCAGGAAAACATGAGGAGCCGGGCAGGAACCTCCCAAGAACACGGAGGGACTGTGTGTGTGTGTGTGTGTGTGTAGTGTGTGTGTGTTGTGCGATGGAGCCACTATGTACTTGTACTGCTTTAAAGAACCCCTGAGTGTGTTTTGTGGGTGTTTCTCTTTGCTGTACTAATTTTGGCCCAAACTGTTGTGCCTCTTTTCTATGCACTTGCAGTATTTGTGATTTTGCGTAAAAAAAAACCTGAAGATTCATCGCTGGTTCGTTTTCTATCAAGTTAACATCTCTGCTCAGATTAAGTTTAAAGGCTTTAATTACCTGGTGTCATTAAGTTTCCAATTAAACCATAAATTATAAAATGATTTAGCTAATTGAAACCAAAAGTATTATGTTTCATCTTTTAGTCAATTGTCATTATATGGTGCTTCATTATCATTTACACCTGTTTAATCAGAGTAGATGTAAAAGTATGATTTAACACTGAAACTGTCTTTATATCTGCTTAAAACTACATTATAATGTGTTGTAGACATAAAAACACATAAATTATACATGAGTCACCATTTGTGTGAATCAGCCCCTCAGGTTCATAACAACATTTTGTGTTTTTGTTTTTGTTTGTTGGAGAGAGAACTTTGCCAACATTAACAATGCTCCACAGACGATTCCAGAATAAATTTCAGCCGATGATGATGGTGGTGCTAGTGGAAACACATCTCTCTGCTTAAGGCCGTCTTCTCCGTCCCTGTCTCCTCGTCTCTTAGGACGGAACCGCGTTGAACTTGAGCTTCATCCCTCTGGACATCAAACTAACCAGCTGGGACGAGCTGCCCGAGGCCTTCACACGGCGCCGGGAAAATCGAATACAGGTCTGTCCTTCCCGCCAGGCTTTATGTATGTGTGTGTGTATGTGTGTTTGTGTGTGTGTGTGTGTTTTGCTGCTCATGAATGTGTGTGGGTGTTCATGTGGATTGGAGTGTTAACATGAGGGAGGTGCTCCCAGTTTAATGTGTCGTTACTGTACGAACGCTGGGTTTGACTTCTAGGTTGTAAAATGTGCCAATATTTTTCTTCTTGTGGTTGATTACAAAGACAAGACTGGATCGGCACTAAGTTCATCGCACACCAGACACACCAGACTACACACACACACACACACATAGATATCAGCCGTCTACATCTGCCTGATTCTTTTAGCTTCTGCATTATCATCTTTCTTAATTTGTACAATATCGCAACCTCCTACATCGTCGCCATGTTTGATGATGTCAGAAACTCTTGACTCTGTGCTGCCCTGCAGTGGAAGTATTACTAAACAACCATGCAGACTTATAGGATGAGAGTATGTGGGCAGGGACAGTTATATCGTTTTTTGTATGTTAGCAGCATAAATGAGCCTTTAAAGTTAATGGGTTCTTTCTTTGGCGCGTGCCCCACACTCCCACCAGCTTTCAAGAAAATCAGTTTCTGACAATCCTGCTGACAAACAGACAAATAGCACCAACAACACCAACCTCCTTGGTGGAGACAATAAATGCAACTGCATGAAACCACACAATTCCCAAGAAGACGGAGAATCCTGAGTATACTCTCGAGTGTTGTGGAAAGTTTCGGCTGCTTTGAGGACGACCTCAATTTACATTAAAGATGAATTAGTCTCACTCGGATCCAGTGAGGTTGAGGCCATGGGCTTGTTAAAGATAACAGATATAAATGTGTGTGTGTGTGTGTCACTGCCATGTGAATCTAATCACACCTCCCATCATGAGGAGGAAGATCGGGCAGCGCTGCACCGACAGCCTGACAGATAGGTGGAGTGCGGCCGCCCACCTCCACCACTGCAGAGCCTGGAGGGGGGAGGGGGAGGAGGGGTTGAAGGAATTATGGGTATGGGAATAGAGGGGGCGTATTGGAGGTCTGGGCCGCCAAGGAGACCTGCAGAAGAAAAACTGCAGTTTTATGAGGGTCGTTAAAGGAGACGGCTCATCACCTCAAACGACCCCACACGCCAACCAGCAAATATTAAATCCTGCAATCCGCCGAGCCGCTGACAGACACCTCACCGATCACGTTGTTTATGCCGGTTTGTTGAACAGAGGCGTGAGCTGCATCCATCCTCTGACCCATCACTTACGCCCTGTTACTCTGCCATTGTCCATCAGAATCGATACTGAGCAGCAACACGTCTCGGACCGGGCGGAGACGTGAAACCACGGAGCCCCGAGGCCGCTCGAGCAAACAGCTCTGAAATAAAGTCACGGTCAATCATTATACAAGTGAATAATAACAGAATAATCTATATTTCATTAAACAAATATATGTGCTTTTAAAGGAATGAGACAATGCAATCGGAGCTGTGCAGCCTGGGGAGGTCCTTCTTCCTCCTGAACTGTCAGGTCGTTGCTCTGGTTCCGTATTTTCATGTGCTTTGAAATCGAAATCTAGAAAAACACATGTTGTATTAACGCGTTTAAACAACACCTTGACAACTCTTTCCAATATTTGCATAATAACAGAGAGCAGAGAATAATTATTAGGTGTGACAGGTGTATAAATATATTGTGTTCGCTTCTGGCTCCAAATGTGCAAGATGGCGTTTGTATTTGGATATTTTATTTGTTTTATTAACATGTTTAATTGCTGTTAGATATTTTGTACCAGGCTCTGGACACACACACACGTCACACACGTCAAAAGGATCAGTTCATTGTTGGTTTTGTTCTTTTCATGGGGCAGGAACAGAATATCGCCACCTTTATTCTTTAGGAGATAAAAGCAGGATTAACATACGACTCTGTTCAGCTTCATAGAGCCAAATCAAAGGCTTCCCACTCTCCACCCACTCAATGACTGCTACTCACAAATTAACCCCTCTGACCTTTGAGAGTCTGGAAGATGGAAACACCTCCCACTCTCTTCCTCATGTCACGACTTTTGACATCCGATTCGACTCCTGGACTTTTGCACGACCTTTTGGTGACCTCTGGAAACCGTTGCCGTCTCCAAAGCTTCTCCGTCGTTACTTCCTGTCAGGGAGACTCCAGAAAATCCAGTAAATGTAGAGCAAGGTTCCTTAAAGCGTTCACAGGCAAGCAGTTGCTCTTTGTGATGAAACTTTCCACTCGCAGTTCAGACTCGACCCTGGAAGAGATAAAGGATTCTGCCTCTTAGCTCCCGACAGAGCTCTCGAGGTGAAGTGTTTCTTAACCAGGGGGAAATTGTGTTAATAATTTAAGATAACTTTACCAGAAGTGTTAAAGATGTTGTGTTATTTCTTCTCTTGCTTTTAGACTGTAACACAAACCACCACTTTACACACTTTAAACAATTACGCGAGAATCTGCTCTGCTTCCTCTCTGTATGTTTGACTCTTTTTCTACATATTCCATCTATGTCATAGATCACTGTCTTAAAATACCCTCATTAATAATCATTAATAACCATTTCTCCCACATCCCCCGGATCAGATCAGGCTTTTTATCGTTTGCATCTCCTTTTACGAACGTCTCCTCTCCATTAGAAATACCGCCGCTGTTTCCTCTCTTACTATTTAAGAGCAGTAAGTTATATTTCTGTCAGAAAAATGCATTATTCAGCCGCTAAACCATCAACAAAGCAAGTCTGGCTGGCTTTGAAAAGTGTCTGTATAATGCATGCTGAGTTTTATCTTCACTGAAATAATCTTTGTGCGAGAGAAAGTATCATCCATGGAAAAAAGAGACACCTCTCAAATGTAATATACGTAGGTAAATTGCCCATTAGGCCTTGGAGCTTGGTGAGCTATTTGTTATTTTGCCAGTGGATTTTCTTTGAATCCTTGACTTGGCTGAGAGCATATACAGCTCTCTCTTGGTTTGATGAGTTTGGTTCAGCTATCTGTAAAACTGTCTCTGTGTGTGTGTTAGTGTGCATTTGTGCTGTAGATTGTTTGTTTGCAGCTCGGGTCCATTTCCAAAATTGAAAATAAGAAATACTTTTTGCCTTTAAAGAGGCTCCGGCGTCCAATCTATCAATTTGCGTGGAGGCAGAAGGCTGCAAAGGTTTGAGTTTCCAATTGAGATTGAATACAAAGTGAGATGTGGTGTCCTGTGTGCAGGTGCTGAGGTTGGTGCAGGAGTGGAGCAGCCTGGCAGCCATGAAGAAGAAACTGCTTCGTCGCAGCGGCCTCCTCTTCCACAGCCCCACGCTCGGCCTGCAGCAGCTGGCCGCCGCCCAGCGCCCTCACTCCAGCACCAAGAGGTCAGGTTGGAAACACGCTACTTTGACTTTCAAAAACTTTGCTGTGATTTACAATTCTGGTGCTGGTTTACTAAACCCCTCATATCCCAGCAACTGAACGCTTTATACCGGCTCTGTCATGCTACAGATTCAAGACAAAAGGAAAAAATCTGAATAAACGAGTGGAGAAACCGAAGGAATGCAGATGCTCCCACACAGGAGCTCTGTAGGATTTAACAATTAACATCCAATAATGCTCAGTGGCATGTATGAAAATGCTAAACAGGCCCAATTGATTCTGATTTTGTATGAAGGCAACGAGAGAGGCTTCATTGTCGGGGCTCAGATGGCAGGAGCTGCTCAACTGGCTGCTGCTTCAATGGGAATAATGAGTGAAGTGACATCTGCATGGAGATCCAGTGAATAGATTCAGATTGAGAGTGATGTGTAACAGGAACATCAGGACATTAGGTCCAGGAGTTTTTCTTTTTACATACAAGGAACTTGGCAGGAGGCTGTGAGGGTCAGACACATAAAAGGAAAGTGAATTTCTGAATGTCCATAGTTCAGTTCATGTTTAAAATCAGCTGTAGAGAGGATTTCATATCTGGCTGCACTCCTCGAAACCCTCATCTCACACTTTTGAGAGTTCACTGGTGCAAAAACCACAGGCACTGGTCTGCAGGAGAAATGTTATTCAGACAGATGAGTCTTCCTCCACCACGATCTGGAGAAGTGGGCAAGTGCATGAGTGTCGTACCCCGAGAGGCCGGTGCAGGCCTGACCCCTGACCATGAGGGGCCTCTGTTGTGCTGTAGGGGGGGTTGTGTTGGCATGGTCCTCTGGCCCCCTTAGAGGTCACAACAAATCAATATAGAAAGTATACAAAACATTTAATTTCCATCCTGATGGTAAGGGGTCTCTTCCAGAATGACAATGCCCCTGACCACAGGGCACGAGGGGTCACGCTGTGGCCCCGGCAGTCACCTCATCTCACCCCCATTGAACTTAATCATAGATGGAGTTTCTAATGAATTATGGGAGCTAGCTTTATAAACAAGCAATCAGGAATTAGCTAAAATCTGGGATCAACAGTTGTCATTTCAGACGACCAAAATCTGTCGAGTAAATCTATCCCCCGTTATAATTCTGAATAAATCTGTAAACACCGCAGCAAGACATCAAATGTGTTTTTTTCCTCCGGGCATCGACGAGCAAAGGAATAATTTGACCCGACAACCTATTGTTCCAGTTGATGTACATTTTAAAAACAGTGAAAAAATAGTGAGATGAATTAATTCCCAGCATCATGTCAGAATTCAAGGGGAGGACGTGTGAGATTTCACAGAGGAACGAGCAGATCTGTACAAACTTACTGCCCCGGGCATCAAGGGAAGGCTGAATAGTGTGTGTGTTTTTGTGTGTGTCTGTGTGTGTGTATGTGTGGGTGTATCAAAGGGTGTCAGCTGAGGCAAAAGAGAAGATGAGCGCTGTGTACGTGCACTTGTGTGTGTGTTTTTTTTTCGACAAACAAGCATTGTTGCTGGCACACTAATTACAGCTGGCGTAGATAGAGGCAGGGAGAGTTTGCCAATTACAGGGAAGTCTCGTGGATGTGTGCGTTAGTGAGGGAGTGTGTTTCTCAACCGGGGGAGCGTGTTTGGGTGCATGAACCTAATCAAGGTGCGAGTGGGAGGCAATTGGCCCGGCTTGATTTGATACCTGTTTGATTTATTCACTAATCAGAACCAATCAAGCTCCAGCTTCTGCTCAGCGGGGTGATCTGGGCTCACCTTCGCAGCACCGAGACGCTCGGTTTTCAAACGCCTCAAACTTAATCCACTTTGCCCGGGTCTCCGACACTGTGTGTGTTTCCGTCATAAGCCACTCAGGGTGATTTACAGTGATTTTAGAAGAGTTGAGAGGATTCTAATCCGGTTTGCTTCCAGCCTAAGCACAAGTCATTGCTAAAATTACAGTAAACACTGGGAATAACTGATTTATTGCTTCTATAATACGCCGTTGTTGTTTTTCCTGCACAAACAGTTTGTATAGGCTGAGCAACACGTGGGCTGCAGTAGTTACTAACATCCAGTCAACAATTAAATGTGGCATTTGCTTTATAATGCACATATTTGTCCACTAATGTTTTAACTTCAACTTGTCATAACGTCTGTTGGCTTAATGGTGAAACTCACATAACTGCATTATATGTAATTTCCAATGAACAAAACCTGATTTTCACATCTGACACAGTTCGTGTTCCAGACGTGTCTCACTGAGGACAGTTCAAGAGAGCAGCCATCAATCACAGCAGCTTCAGTCGGGGCCTGACCAGCGCAGCAGCTTGTTAGTGTGGTTTCACACAGACGAGTGGTGTCTGGCCCCGGTGTCTGAACCGAGGGCCGGCCTGGCCAAAGCTTGAGCTGCTGTCTGTGGTTCTGTGGGGCCGGTGGGTCAGCAACCCGCTGCCACCACAGCTCTCCTGTAGCTGTGCATCAAATGGCTCCCCGCAGAAAACCAGGTCCAGTTAATCCAGTGCAAATCCAGTCAGCTGCTGCGTTTTGTCCGAGCTGCTGCAGCCTCACTGTCCACTTCTGTGTTTACATCGACTGCAGCTGTCAAAACTATTAGAAGTTATTTTTCGCTTAAATATGAAGCTATCACCAGCAGCCAAGGGGTTACCAGGCAACAGGAAGAATTCTAAATTTGCTTCCTTATGCCGGTGACAGACACAGCCGGAGGAATTATATATTTTCAGTTTGATTCTGGAGGAGGTTTGGATCATGCACTGCAATAGGAGGAAGCAGCAGTCATCTTGGTTTACAGAATTACTGCCCAAGCCCCTAGTCGTATAAAAACATGCAAACACACACATGCACCCGCTCCCAGCAGCGCAGTTGGACTCCAGTTTAGTGTAAGGTATCTCGTTTCATGCAGCCTCTGTGCTGGGACTGTTTGGAGCAAAGGAAGCTGCTGTGTTTGATGGAGACTTACCTTCTTCCTCATCTCCCCTCAGCTTCCACAGAAATTTCTCCTCTTTGAAGTGTCTCCCTCCTCCACTTTCTGCCTCCTGTCATCCATCTTCCCTTTATTATTTTTTCTCTTCCTCCTACCTTCTTTCCATCTCCCTCCCAAAGAAAGTATTCGGTCCAGATGGAGGTGGTGGTAATGCATGAAAATGACACTGCATAGCCTGCAGGCCCGAGCGGAAAAACTCTAACAGCAGAGTTTAACAGTGGCAATAGCTTCCTGTTAGATTTAAATACCCGAGTTCTATTTCATTAGTAATCAGGACAGAAACACAAACCGTAAGTGGAATCAAATGAACTATTTACATTCCACTTTCTTTTTTAATTAAACAAGTACAATTAGCTTTTAATCGTTGATTCAGTTAAACAATTATTACAACAGTATTAGGGTCATATTGAAGAAAGCAATTCAAGTCCTGATACTTTTTCTTAAACCTAAACTTAATTATAATATATATAACGATTATATTCTCGTTCAATTACACCTTTTTACAAAATTCATTCTCATAATCTATGTTTTTTTTGCCGTTCCCGTGGCCAAAATCCTCCATCGCCATTTCCACTAAACATATATGTTTGTGATTCGATGTCAGTTCCATAAACGACCCTTCAGGAAAACAAGCCAATGTATTTCACACACAGCCACAGTCCATTTTTATTTGTCTTTTACCGTTTGGTAAATGTTCCCTCTCGGTTAAATTGTGTTAGATTTATTTTTCCACACGTCCAATCGTTCTAGGAGCTGTTCCAGGTATTGATTTTATTTCAAAGGTGGCAGAGCAACTGTTTGTGTGGCAGCAATAAAGTTTGAAACTAACTAAGCTCACGAATCGACACCGCTGTCATAACAACTGTTCGGCAAAATAAAGCGTGATTATCGATTCAAACAACAATTAGTCAACGGCTTTAATCACCTGAGTTGATTGTGTGTGAAATAACCCAAACGCTCTTTTCATCCATTTGTATTTTCTGTGCTTTTTAAAGTCATTTTCTTCATGCGCTGATCCCCTTGAGTTCCTCTGCCATCGCTTCACTCGTTTATTTTAATTCATCTATGATGCAGGTGATTCAGTCACTGATTTCCATAAATGTAATCCATTACTCTCTGATCAATAAGGTAATCAATCAGGTAATTAGGCATGTTGTTTGTTGTAATCCCTGCTGTCTTCAACCCTCCACAGTGTTCAGTCCTCTCAGTTCCCATGTCGTGACACATGTTTTATTACAGAGGTCACATTTTTTAATTAGCAAAGGTTAAGGGCTCATGGGAAACGCTGATTTCATAATAGCTACTTATAATAGAAATATTAAACGATGGAATACGATAGTTCTTAAAAAAAAACATTCTCATAGACAAATGGAAGGAACCATGTGACACGTTATGGATATTTAGATATTATTCATAATGAGGAGTCTTCAAGGAAGCTGAATATTTGTCAGTAATTAGAATAAGACTCATGCTGCATCTCTAACTGGGAAAGTAAAAGTAACCACCAAAATATGATACATAAAAACCATCACATAACCTGACTGATTGTCAAATTATACCTCTGTTGACCTATTAAATAACAATTAAGACTCTGAGTCACCCGGACAGTCTCCTTCTGTTTTCCTCACATGTGAAAAGTCAAGTCTGAACACGTCTGGACACTCTTTTGAAAAGCTCAATGGTACATGAGGACATTTGGTCTATTTTCTCCAGACCACCAGCGTTTCCTTAACCCAGAACAAACAAGTCAGTGATTTTATATTTCTTTCTCCCCCAAGCTCCTCTCCTCCTGTATTTCATGTCAACTCTGACAATCCTGGGGTCATTTTAATCCTGCCCAGATTGACACGTAGCGTTTGGTGCAATTTCCAACTTGCACACCTAGCATCTGTATTACAAGGGCCATAAAAAACAGTGGCGGGGTAGATGGATTAGATTAGATGATTGACGATGCCCGTGGGGAAATTAGATTGCTGCAGCAGCAATAGTAATAGTAATGGGATTCAGCAGGAGGAGAGGACAAGCAGAATAAAAGCACATCAACAGAATAGAAAATAAGCCATGAAAGGAAGAATTTCTGCAGTTTTTGCAGAGACTGGTGCAAAGAGAAAGTTCATCGGTCACTGAGGCCTTTTGGCAGTTCCGTGGGCGTCGGAGTACTGAGCCCCAAATCCCTGCTGTGCCGACAGTGTGTGAATGATGCTTGAAAGGAAAAGTGCGGAATATAGAAGTGGAACTTGAATGCAACTTGTATATATTTAATCTATATAAATACAGTCCATCGTTGGATGTGGGTTTACTGCAGTCCCTTAAATATTGCTAAAGCTACATTAAGGGCCCTAATGTGATGGTGTTAAAATGAGCTATGGTCAGCATTGCTCTCTTGAGGTAGTGGAAAGCAATTGCAAAACAAAAAAACTCTTTTTATTTCCAGTGGTGCTGTGTTTCACTGTTATTTTAAGGATGCATTATCAAGATGGAAGATACCGCACCTACATAGGAAGGCACACGACGCATTGACACTCAGAGACACACAGAGACACTTGTGCTTTCACTTTGCGGACAGCCATGCAGCTACTCCCCCATGCTGCACACGTGAAGCAGCTCTCTTCATCAAGCTCTTTGGTTATGTAAAAATCCTCCATTCCCTCACAGCCCCATCTATCCCATCTCCACAGGTACCTCAGTAAAGATGAAGTAGCTGAGGCCTCCCTGAGCAAAGTCCAGCAGGAGGGAGGCAGTGTCCGACTGGTCGTGAAGGAAAACTTCTTCACCAAGAGGAGCTCTGCCTCTTCACTCACGCCACCTGCCTCAGAGAGGTAGGTCAGAGGGGCAAACATGTGGGTGGATGTTCAGGGCAGGAAAAGGGGGCGAGCTGTGTTCACATCTTTGAAAGACTTACACAACTGATGAGAATAAAATCCTAACTCACCTCTAGCCTACACATTTCCTATATATATTTATTCAAACAGCATTTTAACGGTTCATAAATCACGCCGAGGTGCTGCCGAGGTTTTTAAACATGAGGTTTCATGGTCGGCACATGAAGGTAGTTCATCTCAGCGAATGGATTTTCTCTTTGGGAATCTGTGTTTTCTCCTTTTCCTTCCCTCAGCCGTCTCCATGGAGATCCGTGTGCCTTGTGGGAGAGGCACAAAGGCCCAGTGAGTGTGTTAGTACAGTAAATATAGACCATAATACAATCTACTGGGAGAGATGCAATGGCCAGCTCACCCCAGGAGGGGATATCTCTATGGAAACCTGCAACACACACACACACACAAACGAACACATACACGCGTACACACATGTACACCACACCTGGTGTTACATAGAAAATGGCTTGAACTGAGGACCTATAAGTGCTATGCTAACATGCTGGCTACATGCATGGAGATTTCTATTACACATTAAATGATCAGACAAGACGTTTTCTTAAGAATAATGATAAGCAACAGTTGAAATGTAAATCAAAAGCTAGCATTAGTACATATGATTATTAATTTATAAGTGTATTATTCTCGTTGTCCCTAGAAAATCAGTTTTTAATATTACATTTTTTCCAAATTATAGACTGAAATACTTCTTGTATAAGAACATATTATATCATATATTTGTTTTGTAATAGGTTCGGTCATATTTTATGTTTTTGCATCATTGGTGCTTAATTTAATCGATGATCGTTTTTTCTATCTTAAGTTTATTGATCTCTTAAATCTTTTCTCCATTTCTTTAGTTCGTTTTTGACGATTGAAAAATAAAAATGATAAATGCTCTCCCATAATCATATCTCCTCAAATCTGAGACTTTTCCTTTAAAACCTGGGATTTATGTTATGGGAAATTAATACATCCTTTTTGCACTTCCTTACTTTGGGACATATCCCCTTGATTTTCCCAGATAATCCTCTCCTGCATCCTTTGTCCGAGTCGCCTCGCTGTGCACAAGAAGCCCCAAATTAAAACCTGTAAAACCGACTCTGCCTCCTGATCATCAGCGAGCGAGCGCTCCACAGATTGACAGGTGGATCTTTTCCCCCTCTGGTTCCTGTGGTCTCTCTGGTCTGAAGCATCACAGAGGAGCCGCGGTGGTAAACATTATCGGGCTGCGTGCGGCTGAAAGCATGTTGCATGAATCCTTGAGTTTGAAGTTGGGCGTTTTCAGAGAGTTACCTCATGCTGGGAAGTCGAGCAGCCAACATGCTCACTTGCTTTGTGCATACATTAATTCAAATGGCTTTGAAGCTACATGCAAAGTACATATATTAATCCAATTTAATAGATACACGTTCTTGGATATGTTTTTGATTTCTTTGACTTTATTGTCACAGTCACCAGCTCACCAAGTATTTCTGGGTTAGATATTTTCTCTCCTGACCACCAGTGCCTCCACCAGCCTCCGTATGGGCACACCAGTAAAAAGTCTATTCTGGTCTCTCTTTCATCCACTAGACGTTGCTGGCACAGCATTTGTCTCTTGGTACTTTTCAATTTTTGGTATCTTCTCAACTTTGAAGCGGCAAGGTTCCTTTTTTTAGAGGGTTTTTCTTCTCCATTTCAATGATTAAATCTCCCTCTGTAGCGCTCTGGCTCTTTGTTCCCATCCCTGTCTCTCTGAATCCTGAACCGTGGGGAAAGAGAATTTAGTCCATCTGTCCTCTCCAGCGTGGCTCTAGCACCCTGCTGCGACGACATGGCAAATGCCCAGAGCTGCTTCCCTCTGCCAACAGGATGGGCACGCACATACACATACTGGAAATGTTCTGCGTCCCCATCACACACACACAGACACACACACACACACACACAGCCATATGTCTCCCAACTCCCTCTCATGTTCGCTCCTCTGCTGATGTTGAGAAAGCTTTGCATTGAGCCTGGATGTTTGCAGCAGTGAGGTCTTTGTCACGCAGGTCAAGGGAACTTCTCTTTGAAATATGAAGGTAAAAAGAATCGTTATGTTTATATATCCTACAGAAAAGCAGCATACGTGGATTTATGCTCTCTCTGCCAGAGCTCTCCCATCTGGCACCTTGAGATTCAATTATAATCAGAGCTTTCATAAAAGGGAGTAAATGTATTTAGCTGCATCTTCACCTTATCTCCTGTCAGTCAGTGGATCTGAATAGTGTGTTCTGTCATATTTCCGGTCACTTAATTTAATTTGTTTAATTCATGTTCTTCTCTACAGTAAAGTAAGTGAGTCATGCCATGCTCACTAATCTGATGCAAAGAGTAACTCCAGCATTTTGAAATATAAAATACATCCGTCAGAAATTAAAGCACAGACGTCGAGAGACAAAATTCAGTAACACTGGATCCCACATTTCCCATCATGCAACTCACTACTATCTTCAGTTTGTTAGTTACTGGTCTCTCTAGAGACAAACTGGTCTTTTCAACTGGCCTCGCACTGGTGTGTAGTTACGGTCAAAGGTTACAGTAGAAATCGAGCTTCCCCAGAGCGAACACAACCTTTTTTGTTCTAATGTCTGAATGTAATCAATTTCTGTCCCTGCAGGAAGGACAAGGAGTCCGGTGAGGCTGCGGAGGAGCAGGCATCATTACAGTCTGCGTACCTGCAGGCTGTGGACACTGAAGGTGTCCCCCTGTGTCTGTCCTGCCAGCAGGCCTGCTCTACCTCCGGTGGGGCCTGGGACACTCGGTTCTGTAGCCACAGGTACAGCGACACTAAGTGCACACGGCTCAGAGATAAATTAGACGCTTCTGGGTCTTTTTTTTTGTCCTGAGTGAAGTGTTTTCACAGAAAGTTTTAAAGAAACATGGCACCGACCCTATGGATCTCAGCATTCCCTGCTCGGAGCACCAGTCGGGTGGAGTTTAGTGCCACAGGAGAATTCGGTCCTTGTCGATCAGAGTGGAGCGTTTCTTAAATTAACTTTCTTAAACTTCCCTCTACCCGCTGTTCTCTGTGGCAAAGCCCCCCCATCTGGCACCAAGAAATTCAATTATAGTCGGAGAGTTTGTGTGAGAAACCAAACTGAAAAACAGGACGTGCACGGCGTTGACTTCACCTTGGTTTGCTTTGAAGCAACCCTGTGTGCTGATGACTTAAGAAACTTGCTGTTAGAAGATCAAGTCATCTAGTTATTTTGGTCCGCTGGTCGAATCCTTTGTTATCGTAGTTGGTTAAAGATCCTCCCTTCACACTCACATTCACTATCACCGTTATTATTCTTACAGTACTGTGATATTGTAGAGTGGAGGAATGCTGCAATGTCTTTCTGTCCTTGAGGAACAACACTGCATCACTTCCTGCTCCCTCTGAATAAGATCTGCTAAATTCCTCTAACTGATAAAATGTGTTGTGTCTGTGCCTCCTCTCGTCGCGCTGCCTATTTAAGTTAGAAATTCAATTTCCTCAAGTGATTCTCAAGAGCCAAATTCAGGTCACTCAGTCAAGGTGAGACACTTCACTCCTCTGTGCCGGGATCTTATCAGAAATTAACACAGTTATCTCTGTGCTCCGGAGGAAAAAGACGACAGCTTTCCTGTGTTTGTGGAAAGCGAAGACGAATTTCAGCCGTTAATATTTTAAAATGTGAAAGTTTTGGTGTTTTCCGTGTTCTCCCAGATGCCAGGAGGAGTTCCAGTTGCGCTCCAGCCAAACATACATGCGCTTGCGGGTGCTGGAGGTGGAGCAGGGCGTCTGTCAGCTGTGCGGCCTCCACGCCCACGACCTGTTCCTGAAGGTCCGCGACGCTCCGCCCCCCCAGCGCAAGGAGATGCTGGAGAACACGTGGCTCGCCCAGCTGTCACTCAAACAGGTCGGACACCAGAGCAGAGGAAACCAGAGTTTGAAAATGTTTTGTCTATTGGCACATGTAGGCATGATGCAGCATAGACAGTGAATTGAAAATAACTCAAATAAAATAATAAAATAACTAAATGAATAAAACTAATGCGATAAAAGGGAGTTAAATATATATAAATCAATACTAACATGTCAATAAAACTAAATAGAATAAGATAATCGATCCGCGGCTAAGCTAGCAGCACACATAAATGCATAAATGCCGTACTGGGGCTGATGGGAAATGGTGTTTCTTAAAGGCTGCTAGACAACCTTATGATTGTTTTATCCAGAAAATATTATCCTTATTTTCTTTTGACAAGATTTAAGTGTAAGGTTTTATAAACATAAATATTATAAACTTATAGTAGGTCCCTTAAAAGCCTCTCGGGTCATTTTAAATTGAACACTGTGGGAGGCAGAAGGATTTTAAATGATCGCTCATCTCACTAGAAGCTAAATACAAATTTGGGGAAGCAGAACTTTCTCCTCATTAATCAGCGACCCCTCAGATTCACCCTGAGACTCTGGAAAGGCTCTAACCCACAGGTTGATAACAACAGGACATGAACCAGCTAACTTTGCACAGTAGTTAAAAATAGCTCAACCACCTACAACAGGGCAGTTCTCCTCTCACGTTGGTATTAACAGATAATAATGATTGTGTAACCACTTTATTGGATTTACTTTGCAACACACACATCTCGAGTCTCCTGGTGCGAGAGCGAAATAACTGACAGGGAGAGAGAGAGGTTTTGCCTTTGTGTTTGTGTAAGTGCAGAAAAAGAGTGCCCTCTACTCTTCATCCCACCCACTCACTCATATACACACACATAACACACACACACACACAGACACACACACACACACACGTTGATCTGCACTCCAAGGGGCCAGCTCCCAGTAAATGGATTGCTGGGCCCATTGATTTTTTTTCTCCCAGTGCCAGGCCTCGACCAGTAAGCCTGTTTGATTTGGTTGGCTGTTATCCTGCAAAGCCACACCCCTCCCTACACACACACACACACACACACACATTCTCCTTCCCAGTGCCGGCGGCAGCAGCATCAGCACCAATCGATGCACCGAGCTTTAGAGGAAACAAACTCAGCCACATGATAAGATGCCGCAGCGGTGGAGAAGCCTCAAGATTATAGGCTCATTCTTTGGTTCAAACCAGGGGTTTTGGTGTTTGTGTGTGTTTGTGTGTGTGTATGAGTGTGTATGTGTGTGTGTGTGTTACAGCCTTTAGATGCCCATAAGCATAATTCGAGGGTAAGTCTGTAGTGGTGGGGAAGCAAGGTACTTGGTTTTGGCAGAAAAGCAGGTTCATTTGACTGAAATGTGTGTGTTTCTTGTGTGTGTGTGTGTGTTGGTGTGTGTGTACATGACCTCTGCCCCTGCGAGCACGCCTGCTCTTCAAGTCTTCTGGGATCAATTCCAGCTCACTGCCTTAATGTCGGCAGAGTAGCACTCAAAGCAGGAAAATTGATTTCAGGCCCTGAACTCTTCCCATCAAGCTTCTTTGTCTCTGTTTTTTAATTATCTCATTCATCCTCCGCTCCTCTTCTTCTGTGTTCTCTCCTTTTTAGTCTGCATCCCTGTTTCTATTTCTGTTTTCACCTCTTTTTCTTTTAAAAGATCTATAAAATATAAGATTACATGAAGGTGAACCTGTGGAATCCTTCAATTGTCTTAAAAACTCAAAATGTGTTTAGTTTGTCCAATCTGGGCTACTGTAAAGAAGATGGCGGCCTCCGTAGAAAGGATCCACTCCAGATCTGTGTATATATAAAGTATTTCAATACAAAAGACCCATTCTAGGGTAAATCTTTTACAATTTTGATGGAACACATTAGAGAAAACATCACTAGGATTATTTTATTTTCATTTTCTACCAACAGATCTTAAACACTGGATCTTTAAAGCTTCAAAATCCAACTAATTTCATCTAATTCTACCTGAGTTTAGAGAATTCTCAGTTTTCTCTTAAAAAAAACTTTCAAATTCCACCAGGATTTCACCAAAAAGTTTTGGTTATTTAAGAATGTGTGTATCCCATTGTAGCTTGTTATTCCCTGTGGTTTATTTAACCCAATTTCTGTCTTTTGCCCGATCGGCTGATTTAAGTTTCCCCTACTGCCGCTCATTAAGTAGGCCAGAAACATTTTTTTGGGGGAGATTTATATGCCTGTACCTGAGGCTTCTGTCGGTGACGGATAATTGAAAGTCAAAGTTCACTGTCATTGATTTGGTGCAATTATTGTTTTCATCAAGCGGACTGATCCTCAGAATCTCTCAGGCTTACTTTCATCTCAGCATTTAAACCTTTATCGGCATCTGCTTGTTGTTCTCATCACTTCCTGTCGTGGATTTGTGTTTTTCAAACAAATCAAATCTGATCAAGGAGTCGAGTTTAGCATAGATGGATGATTCTGGCAATTTGTGATCACATCCCCGGGTGGACGGTTCACCGAGATGCTCACCCCCCCTCCCCCCCCACCCCCTCTGTGTTTCCAGCTGAATGAGATGATCCGCGCTCCGGTCGAAGGGGATTTCTGGCAGGTGGACCACATCCGGCCGGTCTACAGCGGAGGAGGACAGTGCTCGCTGGACAACCTGCAGACGCTGTGCACCGTCTGCCACAGATCTGTACGTGCACACTCCACATCTCTGCACCAGACCACAGCCGCCTCCACAGCCACAGGGCTTAAAGGGGCAAAAGCAATTTATCCAACATTTAAGGGGCACAGTGCACGGTCCTCTTCTTTATCCAAGTTCAAGTCTCATCACTCAAGTTGAGGATCATGTGCGATGGCAGTAATGTGATACATGGTCACACACATTGATCAAAAGTTACAACGTCCCTCACACAGCTATATTTTCTCTATAATAACATCACATGATGTGGTTGTGTGACATATTGATATATTGCATTTGTAGCAACGTGCTATATAACTGTCTCGGGAACATTTTCCTTTCTCAGCTCCTCCAGTCGATATTTCATAATCACACACAATTCACTTCAGGGGAGAAAAAAAAGAAAAAGGAACTGATTTGAGGGCAGAGGTTTCAAAATAAAAGCGCGGCTTTCATTGTAACCTTAAATGTGCTTAACTTCCACGCTAGAAAGCATTTTTTGTCCGAGTGGGAGTCGGTTTGTAAGGAGCTGCTTTATTCTTTGTGGAGAACTGCGCGTTCTGATAAGGGGATCCTCTCGCTGTTTATGCCACCGCTCAGACACTTTAATCTAGAGATGCTCAATATATTGATCTCACTTTTCTCTTCTGTGCCGACTGCAGATTTAACCTCTTACATCATGTTCCATTTATTTTTCTCCACAGAGGACGGCTCAGCAAGCCAAAGAGCGCAGCAGGATAAGGAAGAGCGCGGCAGCCTCCAAGGTTGCATCAGACATCAGTAGGTTCTTCGTCAGGAAATGAAATGACATGAAGGTTTAGAGAAGGGGTTGTACGTGTGTTAAATTCCCGCCGACATGATTTCTGACGGTTTGGATGAAGATGCATCGTGGTGCTTCAAAGACAAAACTCAGCAGAGTATCAGAAATGCCAGGAAAAGGGCAGATGTTCTCTAAATCCCTGTCTCTGCCTGTGCCTCGCTCTCCGATGATATCACCGCCGCCCTGTTGGACTCAGCTGCAGGGGGGGGCTGCTGTGGCAATGAAGAATTAAAAAAAGAAAATGGTGACAACAACATGCAAATTCAGCCAGCTCCAGCTCTTGTCCCCGAACCGTCAAGCGCGGTGGTTTTGATTAATGGCGGCCCCCTTTTTGCTCGAGGCTGAAATGGAGCAGGTTGTTTAGAAAGATGCTGCTATTTTTAAGATTCCGCAAACTTGGTGAAAGGAAGCGGGTGAGAGATGAATTGGGGGCTCGGTGATTAAAGCTCTACGGCAGAAAACAGGACCGAGCGTCCTCATTGGCAACAAGTGGCGCCTTGTAAATCTTTTGAGGAAGACAGGTGGACGCTACCCGAGTGAAATAAAAAAGCTATTTTCATCTTGTTTCATGTTGTCTCCTTCTGTTCTCCAGGAGCTTTAACCACAGCTCGGACTGTAAATACACCAGGACGCCCGGTTGCTCCGACAAGCCAGCAAATCGCTTCATCGCCTCGAGTCAGGAACATTATTGTCCATGTCCACGCATCTACCTCCTCTTCAGCTGTGCTTGATGATCTGAGCAGAGCTAAAGTCAGTCAAGGGGGCTATGTTTAGAGAGACGGAGAGCTGAGTTACTATGGAAACAAGGCTTCAGGTTCAGCACTGTCGGGAATATTGAATCTGTTCTTGGGAGAGTTATACAATGAGCCAGACAGACATCAGAAACTCCAATCAATATCTGCCGGCTCCTACGAAAATGAGGCCGTCACATTCCTCCGCAGCAGGATTTGACTTCCCCGGTGGCGTCGAGGCCCCGTCGTCCATGTCGCGGATGTTGTCGTGTCACGATTTGTCTGACTTGCCTTCCGTGTCAAAACCTGCGAACTCAGCAAATCCCACCATTGCGGGGAAGTTTAAAAAAAAAGAATAAATCCGACAGACCCAACTCCTCTCGGCCTATCAGAGTGCCGGGTTGAAACCAGAGCTTCAAACTTTCTCGGAGCCTGTGTGGGTGCACGTGTGGGTGTATGTGTATTTCCCCTACGGCTGCTCCAGGTCTCCACTTAATAAGACCGTTGTTCCTCTCCTGTCCAAACCGACAAGCTTTGTGAGTAATGAACATCTCCCAGACAGCCTTCCAACAACAGCAGGTCTCAGTGTCAGTCCCTGTCAGCAGCCAATGACTCTGATCGGCTGGTTTATTACACCCAAAAGGTGTGTGTGCATGTGCGGGAGACAGAAAGTGGAAAGAAGGAAAGTCAGGAGAAAGTGTAGCCGAGTGTGTTTCCCTGCATTACACAAACAAGGCGTGTGTGTGTCTGTGTTTGGACAAGGAAAAGTGTATTGAAAGAGGGACTGTTTGTCAGCCTCAGCCATAATGAGGCAGCGCCCACAGATGAGGACGTCTCATGCTCTTCCCAGAGGGGCTGCTGGGTAAAGAGCAGCGCCGCAGCCATGCCACACTGTTTTCTTTGGACAACCTATCGGCCCGGACGAAAAGCATTACCCCGGGTGGTGACAGTAATAAAGATGGACTCAAACACCGACGGACGGCTGCAGAGGTGCGCCTGTTTGCCCTCCGTCTGCTGAGCCCCCCTCCCGTTTTTTAAAGTCAGCATCAGAGCGGAACCCAACTCACTTTTTTCCATCAAGTGCAATCAACGTCTTTGCCTCGGTGCCACTGCGGCAGAGACCTCTCAACAGGTTACATAGCAACGCGGCATGCACTGCGCGTCACGAGGCCCAAATTAGCTGAGCAAATATGTAGCGGAAATAATAACATATAGTTAGAAAATCAGACTGAAGGCTCAGAAGAAAAGGAGGAGAAAGAAAAGAATGAAGGTCCAAGCAAATAGAATTCACTAACAACCCCACAGCAGTGAAGACAAATGAATGCAACATAAATTATTCTGGAAGACTCCAGTCCTGTGAACCCTGGAGCACTTACATAATTTGTCTATTATTTATATGAAATATTATTGCGCCAATATGTTATAACTCCAACGATAAAGATTGAGGTTTGATTGGATCATTCAATCATATTTAATAGATTTTATTTTAGATCCCTCTCCTAACTTGACACCATCCACATATTTGACTTCAGCCAGAAATACGGCAACTAACAAAAGATTACGCTGCTTTAACGGCTGCTTCACTAATATTTAATAATGTAGAATATATGAATATTTTTCTTAAGACCAACAATTATTGTGTGTATATCAAAAGATTGATATATTTTCTTATTATTTTGTTAGCAACGTGAGCAAGGAAATATAACTTACATATTTAAGTAAGATTTACTAAAACCAACAGTGCCCAGCAATTAAAAAATGAATTATCACATTAATGACAGGTTAAGGAAGTCTTATTGAGAGATAGATCAATGCATTGCTGCTTCATTTTATCCCAAATGTCAAAAAAAAAGAAGAAAGAAATTGAAAAGCGATGCGATACCTCGAGATGCCATCATCAGTTCCCCCCCCCCACGTTCCTCGATGTGGGTCAGACGTCCTCCTGGGGCCCCCCCGGGCTCATGGGGGGTCCACGGCAAATTGAGAAATAGATTAATATCACCATAACTCAATTCCTTTAGAATTTCCCCAATTAAAGATTTTTATATAACGTGGAAGAATAATTATTGTCATTGTAGGTTTCATTTTCAGTATCCGCATAAAGGTTGAGCTGACAGAATGTGTCTTTTTAGGCATCTGTGATATGAAGTTCTGCTCCAACCAGACACCAAGTGACAGGAAACTATACAAATCATCATAATTCAATCAGGATTTGCATTCAGACGGCACGGCGTTATATTTTGGCGCCATTCCAGTGGTTATTCCATTTCAACCTCGCCTGCCCCCATAATCTACTTTGGCCTTTTCAGCTGAAGGAAGCGCTTCTACAAACCCAATCTTGTGTGACAGGTGTGATGGAGAAGGGCCAATAAAAGCCTGCACGGCGCTCCGCATGCGGCCGTCGGCTCTCCACTCCACGGCTGGATCCTGCTGTGGTTTGATTCCTGGCTGCCACACTCTCCGCTGTGTTCCCTCTGTGTCTGTGACCCTCCCTGCCCTTCAGCAAGGAAGAGGAAATAGACGCGAGGGAGGCCGTACCCTCCCCACTCTCCTTCAGGCATGAAAAACGTCTCCGTCTTGCCCTAGCACCTCTGATATTCTGTCATTTGATGGAATGTGAACCGTGAAACCTCATTACAGGAAAGGAGCGGACCTCTGTGGTGTAGTGTCGCAACATCATAAAGGCTTGTATCCTAAAAGGCTGGATGCATATCGTCTAATTGAACTGCGGAGTTAACATTTAGGAAGCAACTCTTGGCTTTAAGCAGCCACAGTTGATGAGAGGCTGTTGTCTTTATTGTCACTTTATCTCTGGGGAAGCTGATGAGATGATTAATCATTTCCTGCTGCAGCCTCACGCTCTCGCACGGGGCTGGCGCCGCTCGAGCCGCAGAGCGCGACGCCTTAGGTGGAGGGAAATGGTATTATGGCCCAGGTAATTGGTGGAGGACCATCAGTCATAAGCGATCTAATTAATCTCATTAAAACAGCCTCTCTGGTTGATCCTTCTCGAGGAGCGCGGCAACAAAAGGCGTTTAGAACGAGGTCCCGGGAGAAACCGCCGCTAAGGCACGTAACACTGGAATCGATGCGGCTCCATACAAACCGCGGCTGGCTATTTCTCTAATGTCATTCACAGTAGTCGGGGACGTGCGGCGGTAAAAGGAAGCTTTCTCACGGCTCAGCTGGGGCCGGCTTTTGTCGAGTCCAAATTCTATTTATTCAAGATGGCTCCCCGGTTGTCTCCCAGGATGCGTGGCATGCTGCGGATTAAGACCAAGAACGCAATCAATTCACCCAGCAGGAGATCAGGAGAAATAACAGATAACGTTCTGAGCATAATTCATACAGTCCCCAATCTGGGCTGGGATTAATGTACGTCCTCGCTGCAGCTCGCGCTCATTTGTATGGCGGAGCTCGTGTGGGGCTAAATTGGCACTTCATGTGGCCCATTACAATCAGGCTTTGTTTGGAAAGGCCCCTGTGTGGGCTGGATCTGACCACATCGTTTTACAAGGCATGTGTACCTAATGCAATTAAGGACTGATGTGATCTCATCTGCATTTTATTATCATTAGGATCTTCTATTGCGCTTTACAACAGGCTGTGTCAGCATGGTAATCTGCGCAGAAACAAAGGACCGGTGAGTTTTTAATGGAACAGACATAAAAACACAAAATGTTTGCGGCGTTAACCAATCATACAAGATGTAAATGTTGCCGTCTCGTGCACATGCCTCGCAGCACTTGACATCAGGGGAGGAGAAAAGCCACAGTCGGCTGCAGTCTTGCCATTGTCCCCATTCATTTACGTGGTGCTCAGATGATTGAGGTTAAAAAATGGAAAGCCGAACAAGACGCCCTCCGACAACTTCTCCTTTCATGAGCTTTAAAAGACATCTTTTCATCTCCTTTCTCACTTTGTGTCCATTGATCAGCCATCTTTCATAGATTGCTTCCAGACATCTATTCAGCTGCTCCGCGGCTGCTCAGCATGCCTCCATTTCACAGGTCTTAATGGCAAGGTCTGGCTTTTGTGCTTGGATTAAAACCTGAGTCGCAATCACATTAATCACCAGGAAATTCACAGGAAATTGTTGACTTTGTTGAAAAAGTTTCGCAGCCCATGCCTGATGCAAAACAAGGCAGTTTTTTTTTAAATATATTTGGGGGCAGAACATCGGCTCTCTTGCCTCATCCTGAAAAATTCTGATTTTTTTTTATCCCCCTTCAGCACCGGAGCCAGAAAAAGGTCATGTCAGTCTTGTGACAAGAGTGACAGGTCCAGGGCATCATTACTGTGACTTGGAAGGTCTGTGTAAGCACCTTTGGTCACCTCGGGAGAATAGAACCCCACCACGCTGCCGCCGGCCTAATGAGCACGGTCAGCCCTGCATCTAATGAGGAGAGGGAGATTGCGACAGTCTTCCATCAGCTCTCTGCTCCCGCGGCACAACATCCCATAATGCCTTGAACACGCTGCGTGAGCGAGTGAACAGCGGCGGATATCCTGTCACACATCAATGGCAGCGGCTCGAAAGGAAATCTGCCAAAATGTCTCCGCCGCAGGTTCAGAGCTGTAGAAAGGAAAATGTGACCATGTTCCTTTTTAGGTGGATTTGATGTTAATCCACATTTCAACACAGTCAACAAACATCTGCAGCATCGAGGCACTCTTCTGTCTTAGTGGGGGAAATATCCACTGCCTCGACTCCATCTTTTCAGTTGGCAGGACTTGTTACATCTACTGAAGAAGTTCCCAGTCCACCAGTTCTTTCAACTCTTAGAAATCTCCCCCACTCCTGATGACTCACTTTTCAGTTGTGCTCTCCTGCTCTTTGAATCCCATATTGGAGTGCCAGTGTTATGCTTTTTGGAGACGCCGGAAGGGAAATGCACCCGTCCGGCAGCCGGGAACCGACTCACCTCCTCACACAGGCTGCAAATCCTCCTGCATCTAAAAGCAGAGCTGCAGAAGCTGCTGCTGTGTCCACCTATTGAAAGGTTATGTGTTCATGAGGGTCTCTTAAAAACCGTGAACATCTTTCAGTGGACATATCGGCTTTGGACTCTGCAACAATTGATTCGCTCTTGGTTCCGCTCCAGATCTGGGATTTCTGCCACTAGATGATTATCACCTTGAAGCCATAATTATAAAAAACTAGCGAGTTGATTTAAAAAACTTGTGGGATAAGTTTGCAGAGGCCAAGGTTTAACTCGAGAACGAAGTGTTTCTTTTGGGTGTAAGTTGGAAAGTTGTTGAGCGTCGGCGGAGGTTTTTCCGGCACCTTGTAGTTTGCGAATGACTCCAATCAAATCGGGGGGGAAAAGGAAGAAGTCGCCCTTTTATTCGCAGTAAATACAATTATGCACTTTCTGTATAATTATAACGGTATTTAATTTATCAGCCGAGGTTTTTTTAGAGCTCTGACTCAGATTGTGGAGAGGTCCTCGCTCCTTCGTGCGATATCATCATCAGCAAATAGTTACAAAACGCTGAAGAGCAGGGTTAATAAGGAATGGGCCTTCTGTCAATTTGATATTATGAATTAACAACAATTAAAAAAGGTACGAGAGCTTAAAAGGAAAATGTGCAGCCAATCTGTCACCAGCCTTTCATCATACATGCAAATCTCCTGCTGATGCAAAGCCACTTCCACCTGTGACCGTGTGCATTGAAAGTTATTGATAAGTACTTTCACAATTGGCTGTTTGAGTGGGTTGCATTTGGCCACTCAACCGTGGACATCTTCACGCCCACGCCACGGTTCCTTTTTTTTTCTTCCATTTTTTCATATTCAGTTATGCCAGTTTCTCAATTACTGTGTGCGTGGGCTGGTGGAAAAACGAGGGGGGGGAGAGGTAGGGAGTTGGCAATAGCAACATCCACCACCATCAGCCCACACAGAATTATTCTATGTGATGATATAAATCTTGTTTAATTATGTGATAGTCGGCAGGTTCGCCAGCCGTGATGAAAGGAGCGAGGTGTGTTTCTGAAATACCTGGAGCAGCTTGTCAGGAGAGCGAGCGCTTCTCCTCCGAGTCTAAATCCACCCGGTGTGTTTATATCACATCGGTTCCCCGTGTTTAAGGTTGTTCAGAACACAGGAGTGTCCCGGATTCATGTCGGGGAGGTGTGTGAGGAAAACACCAGGAAGCTGGATGCTGGTGCTGCTGGGTTTGCATCTTGTCACCAGACCAGTGCCGGTCAGTTGTGACTGGGAGGAAGCTGTTGTGATCAGACTCTGTGCGTAGAGGAACACAAACTCTGCAAAAGGGAAAAATTCAGGGACAAGTCTCTGTATCTCTGGAGAGATTCTCTAGAAGGGCAACGTCAATAATTCACAGCTCGTCTGTATGTGTAGAATTCAGAGCACATGATGTCACCTTTCAACACCTCAAGATAAATGAGAAAATCTGCCTCTCATCTCCAATTCTATTCAAAGATCTTTATTGATGCATCGTAGTAGGCTTCTCTCCTCGATCAATATATAAAATAATGTAAAGATATAGAAAAAGAATAAGCAGGTAAATAGAAAGAATAAAAACTGTAGTGTATCCATACCACTGTCTTCCACCAGGTGTTGTGTTAATCCGTGTATTCCTTTTTGCGATGTCCTGCTAATTAATTATAAAACAAATTAGATTTACAGCCACAGCAGCAGTTTATCTGTGACCACGCTCTCTCTGTAAATTATCTACTCTGATACGCAGTTATATTGTAGAATGTGAGAATTTGCATTGGCAAACATCCTCATTCAGACGAGCTTCTTTGTTCGAGGCTTAAGACGACTGTGACCTCGGCATCGTCCAACAACACCAGGTTCATATCTGCGTCTTCCTCTTCTTGTGTTTCCGTCCTCCCACACGCACTCATCACCTCTTTTATCTCCCAACATTTTCTCCCTTCAGCCGTTTCTCAAACATATAAAACACAGAAACCATGAAAGCATCAACTTCCATTCGTGTCAGTTCCTTGTTTAATTAGTCTTGCTCATGAGAGCTGCCCACACTGCACCGTCGACCACTTGATCCACGTCTCCGTTCACACTCGACTGCCGTGCGTTCCTCTACATACTGTGCAGCCTCATGCTTGTTTTCGGAGGAAATGTTAATAATGTCTGCGGGGAACTAAAGAGAAAAAGTGGCTGTATAGAGAGTGATGAAGATGATGCCTGCAGTAAAAACAGCAATCAAACATATTCAGAGAAATGGAGCAAATAAATAAAGGTACAGCATCGTTCTATTAGGGCACTGCACAAAGATGCCTGTATAAATATGCTCCGTGAGCTCTTCATGTTGTCAGGCGTACTGTAACATATGTGCTGGAAGGAGTGAGTGAGTCTTTGTCGAGTTAATGAGAAGCTGATTGAAGAAAGAAAGGAGGAAGATAAGAGGACATGAAAAACACACTGGAGGAATTATCCTACAGCAGGTGCATCTCCGACACACAAAGGATTAGCTTTGTCATAAGCACAAATGCAAGAAAGCTTAAATCACCACTAAGAAATGAGAAGGGGTTCAAGGTGGGAGTTGGTGTTTTAGAGGGTCATCAAAAACCCCCCCGCCAAGTTTGAGGTGGATCTGACGAGCGGTTGTTGAGCAGATCAATCGACACACAGATATTTCTGGATTTACTCGTAGGATGTAAACGCTGTGATGCTTGACATTATATATACACACCATAGCTGAACAATGACAAACATGTTAAATATATAAAAAAACAAAAGTCGACACCTTCCGTGTTATGATTGTAGCTGCGTTTATTCCCACAGCAGGAATAGAAACGTATGGATTTGAGTGTTTGTCATTATTGTGTAATATATCTTATGAAACGGAAGTAGTTATAGAAGTGGGATACCATTACCATCTCTCAAAACCACAGTCACTATTTTCATCTGCGCCCGCTTCACCTTAAAATATCAATAAACCCTTGGCAGCACCCCCACTGCTTCGCCCTGCTGCTGCGAGCACAGAAAAAAAAACAGATTTCTATGCTCTGTCAACCCGGATCCAGCTCTGGAAAGCCTCAACACCTACCTTTCCAATTCAGCTTTCTCAATAACCAACTCATCCTCCTCCTCACACTCCCACTCGGCCACATAATCCATAATGTTTTGTTTCGCTGTTACGCCGATGACACCCAGCTATATCTCCCACGGAAACCCGATGATCCAAATAGCACTTGTGTCGTGTTGAGCATCGGGCTTCTGAGGACTTTCAACAGCGCGCTTATTTTTACTAGCCTCCACTAAAGCATTATTATGAGCAAACTAGGCAATTAATTTGGAGAATTAGGGTCAGCAGGGCTTTAGAAAATCAGGTTAAGAAGGTTTAACACACATATCTTGTGCTCTGCAGATTTTTAAGAAGTGCATTCATGTGATTTTGTTTATTCTCCTTGCATTAAACATCAAAGCCCGTCTGCTTTGGACTTCATCTCAGCCTCTCGTAGATCGTTTTAAAGTGTGAAAGCTCCGACCTCAGAATGCTCTGGACATTAGTTCTACCTGAAGCTGCTCGCACACAGAAGCCTCCTGAAAACTCCCCCGACTCATTTCTCACTTCTTAAGTTTGGTAGCAAATCCAGATTTACCTCCTTTTTTTAATATTGGTGATCAGTCATTGATTGTTACCATGGAAACATAGTTTTGTGTTTTTAAAGGGAGCTAACCTTTAAAAGCTTGCTACTGGAGGAGAGGAAGGGGATATATACAGCCTGTGCTGTGTTTCAGGCCCCCCTGTGGACACATTAGATTTTATTGTTGCACTGTTTTGGTCTCCACCATTTAGGGATTTATCTGACTCTAGTGGAAAGTTGCTCCTTAAGTCCGGCTGTTTATCAGAGTTTATATTTGACTGGTGTTAGAATCTAGCTTGATAGGGTTAGTGTGAGTGATACAAATCATTAAATCTGCAGTGAAGCCAAGAAAATTCGCTAATAGACACAAATACAATTATTGGGGTTCCTCACTGAGTAATCATACACGACCTTTTGCTAAAGGTCAAGATATTTACGACTACATTAAGGGTCTGCCTCACATTGCTTTACATAGATGATCCAAATCTGAAATTTCTAGAATATCTCCCACGAGCGTCCAGTTGAGTTGAGATTTGTGACCGTGACGGCCGCAGAGTGCGATTCATATCGTTTTCACATTCATTAAACCCTTCAGTGAGGCCTTGAACCCTGTTTGGAACCGTGTACACTCATTAATTCAAATGTATTTTCTTTTAAACAAAACAAAAATAACATGTACGATTGTTGTTATTGACATTATTGTTAATCTTCTTTAGTTTTTCGAGCCGCTGCCGACAAAAGCCATCGCGGAGTATAAACTGAACCATTAGGAGGAAAAATAATTATTAGGGTAGGTATTTCTTGGTGTTGTGAATGTAGGGTCATTATGCTCTCCCTAATGAAACAAACCAGCAGAGAGCCTCCATCTCGGGCTGCAGCCGTTATCATCGCTCTTCAGAGAATATAAAAAGGAAATCACTTCAGCAGCAGGCTAATTAAAACCAGAGAGGTCTGGATGAGGAGGCCAAACAACCTACACAGGTGGCAGGCACGTCACTGTGCATGTGTGTGTCTGTGTGTGTGTGTGTGTGTATGTGTGAGAGTGTGTGAGCTGCTGGAGCACATCATGTTTATGCATGTCTGCATGTGACTGTGTGAGTGTGGGTGTTTGAGGCAGCAGTTCATTCTTTTTTTTTCTTTATCTGTGTGTGTCAGTGTGGTACATCTGTGAGTGTGAGTGAGACAGCAAAGGACGATGTTGAATGTGTGTGTGTGTGTGTGTGTGTATGTCAGAGGTGTATGATTGTTAGAGGTGCTTTCTATTCATTTTAATGGCTTCAGCCTCCACCGCTGTCGCTTCATTCTGCTGCCTCCACCGCTGACAGGAAGGACCCGGCAGCTTTCATCTGACAGGACCTTGCTCAAATAGGCCATTGGTGCACCATAATTAGTTCAAATGTTGAAGCTGGTGAAATATTGATGATTGGGGACGAGGAGCGAGGAGGGAGGAAGACATTTCACACCAACTGTGTGTGTGTGTGTATGTGTGTGTGTTTTTTTTTAGCTGTCTCTTTTTTAAAGGACAGCTGGTGCTCTGCGGTTCCCACCACAAACATGAATCTCTGGTGTTCAGGCCACGAGGGGATGCATTTGCATCGGGCGGAGAAATAAACTGGGGTAGTTAAAGGACTCATTTCAGAGGAAACTGTAAAATAATGTCTTGTTTTTCACGGAGAACAGCTGGCTACAGAGAGCCATGTGAGAAACACATAACTTAGCACAGGTTGGAAACAAAAAGTGAACCACACCACGAGGACAGAGGCTAATATATGCTCCTGCCAATCATTGGATATAATTGCGATGCCATGGCATAATGGCAGCCGGGCCTCAGTCATTTCCCCCTCCGGCTGTAGCTCAGGTACTTGGAGAGGTTTCCATCAGCTCCTGATTTTTCAAGAGAGACCTCTCAAACTGGAATGACAATGGACTTTCAGTGGTTTATAATTATGCCACTTTCCTGCAAAAAAAATGTTGAGGGCATCATTTGCATTAAGACTCGTATGGGGAAAAGTGCACCAGGCGCTGCCTCAGCACAAAAACAAGGCCTTTCGATCGAGTCCTCTGCAGAAATCACACAAGTTCCACCACATTCCCCGGAACGTCTCCGTGCCTCGACCGTCCGACCATTACCTGAAGCTGTTAATTGGATGGATGGAGTCCAGAGTTTGTGACACTGTGAGGCGACACGTGAGAGTGTGACTGTGCCTGTGGATCACAAAGTGGGCAGAGAACTACCTTGGATTCACCACATGAATCACTATGTCCTCTCTTCAAGGTTATTCCACACTGTGTCTTGTTTTGGGCTTTTTTCTTTTTTTTGGGATTAGGAAAATGATGCTGGATGAGATCTGTTCTGCTGGTGAGGCCCATTGTAATACTGCCATCTAGTGGCCATGAGGCGAAGAAGCAGCTGTGGATCAGAGACACATAAGAAGAATTTTGAATCTGCAGTTTTATGAAAAATAGCTGATGTTGTTCTTGCCCCAAACAAAATCAATCAAATCAATCCCTCTTTTCTTTGGATTAAGTTTGCCACCAGTCATGTGGAGAAAAATCCACTGGTTTCCTGCTGAAGCATCATAATGGTGTGTGTGTGTGTGTGTGTGTGTCTGGGACATTGGCCTGATGCAGCTGTATATGTTTGTGTTATTAGAGTTGTAGTTCGAGCTTGGATGGTGTTTTTCCTTTCAGATGGCTCCTAATTCTGGGATTTGTTGTTCACCAAAAGCCGCTCTCTCATATATCTTTCTCTCTGCAGATTTTTTTCCCCGAGCAGTAGGCTCCTCTTATTCTGCTTGAGAGGTTGCTGAAAATAAATCATCACCCTCCCACCAGTGTGCGAGAATGTCCAGATGGTTGAATTTGCACTGACGTCCTCCTGCTGAATTTCCCCATTGTCTTCCACGCTAAAATTAGAAGGTAATACTTGGTGAAATCGCTGCGTCTGCTCTGAGGGTGCTAGTTAATTATCAGGAACTGGATTTATGTTCCGCCCACAATTGAGCACATCCACGGCGTGTTGTGTGCGATAGTCAGGAGCTGAGCCTTGAAAGCCCCTTGAGGTTTGTTGAAGGGACCAAATGGCAGGTTTCAATGTCACACGCCATCTCCTTTCTGCAGGAGGAACAAAGGAAACAATGCCCTCAAGGTAACCCGGCGACTCACAGGAGATGATTACATTTTTCACCCACAGTTCCCACAGTTGTTGAGACACAAAATCCTGCTAAGAGGCAAAAGAAACGCACAAGCCTGAAAACACTAATCTGCATATCCCGCTCGTGCAGAAGCTCAGCATGCATTTCAAATCACGCCTTGTTGATCCCATCTACATTACTAATTCAGGACTAGAGCGACACTGCAGCACGCTGGTACAGCTCATCTTCTTAACGCTGATAATGTGTCGATAACATTCAATTAATCAATTTAATACATGTCAGCAGACACACAACAGGGAATCACCCATTATGTGCTTCACCTCGGTGAGAAGCAACCTCTTAAATTCAATGGGGATCAGATCTTTTAATTTCTGCATGCGCTCTGTGATGCTGAGTTTGTAAAGGGGCTGAATTTAAGTGTTTTCTATTGTCCCTAAAGAAGATGGACGACACGGCTCCACTTCCTCCCACTATCCAGAAGTGGAACCGAAATATCTTGTAACTGGAGTCTGCACGGTAACGGGGCTTTGCATGTCCCATCCTGACTCGGGAGGAGGTAGGGTTTATCACCCAGCCACCAGGGGAACAATATAAATGCTGCTTCGAAGGTTTGATCATTTCCAACGTTTCTTGATGGAAACCACAGTTTCCTGACCACAGTTACAGGATTGATTGAAAATGGAGAAAGTAGTGCCCCCCCCCCACACACACACACACACAACAAAACTAATCTCAAGGTCTTCTCACTCGGTTATCTCTCAGGTCTGTGAGATAACAACTCTGCTGTCATCTGAGCAAACACCAATTGCTAAGAGACACCATGAGATGTGGTTTGGAGGAAAGCCTGGAACTTTCACATCTGAGAATCTGGAAGTAGTTTGTCAAAATTGTCGGGTTTAACTTTGTCATCAGTCAATCATTTCACTTGTGTTCTTGACCTTTGACACAGCAGTTTGATCAAAAGACGAAAAAATTTAAAATACAAGGTCGGCTTATACAGAAGCTTTCAAAAGAGCTTTTAACTGCAAATAAGGACATTAAAGACCTGGGCGCATGTGATTGGTGTTTTCCACAACTTCCAACAATTAAATCAAGTAAACAATAAGGATGATGATGTTATTAGATGTAAAAACCTGTTCTAAACTTAAGGTCACATGTCTAAAAGACACAAGAACAATGATTCAGGATTCACGTCAGACACTGAAGAACAGAAAATCGCGCATGTGTAAAAATCACTTTTACACCTTTATTCGTTCTCCAGATACACAAATCCAGGATATGTTGGTCGATACAGGCTGCTTGAGATCTCATGATACACTGAATGGAGGAGGGTTTGGACTGATGCAAGGAACCAACAGTTTCTTTTAAATCTGAACTACAGTCCTATTTACACTATTTTATCTGAAGAGATCTTAATTTTTTCGATAGCTCATAACATTTATCATACTGAATAGCGATTGACAAGGTACAATCACAAAAGGCCTTTTTTCTGCAATTTGTAGCCGATATATATTTTAAATGCACTTTCACAGCTTTCACGCTCTAAACCGAGTCTGCACATTAAGTTCAGGTGCGGCCTCAAGTGGAGTCGGCCTCACATTTGTGTTCGTAACTACTGATGCACTGTTTGAAAAGTAAGCAGACCATGTTCTCTTAAGACAGAAAGTTCTGCCGTCTTCGTCAGCAAAAGGACGAGGTGATACGTCTCCATGGATACAGGTAATAAACCCAAACAGAGGAAGATTCGTTCTTATATCAAAAAAGTTCAAGACCTGAGATTTTTAGTGGAACACAATGTCTTAACATACAAAAAAAAAGAAAAGAAAGAAAATCAACTGTAAACTGTCACAGTGGCTGCGAACACTAGCTATGTTTCCCTTTTGTGACTGAAAACATGCACATTAAAAATCATACGCTTGCATTAAAACAACGTTTCAAACTCAGACGCATTCTTTGAACATCTCGTGGTTTTTTGTTTCTGCAAGCTAGTAGGTTACACAGCTCTATGCATATCGTTTCATATTTGACAGCTTTAACACGAATCACCACTAATCAGTGTGGAGACACGACTGAGAGTGATGCACAATTCAAGATAACTTAAGACAAATAAAAATTTAAAAATTCTATTAAACATGGTAATACTTTAAATCGAGACAACACTGAGGACTCTCTGAGGGTTACAAGTTCATTCCTTGGGCACTTAGTAAAGAGTCCAGCATGTCGAAAGTGTCTTTGTAGTCAGTGTGTTCTCCGTTGGTGCTCAGCATGCCGTTGGTGCCATCGTGGCCGTGGTGCTCCAGCATCCTGTGGCCGCCGTCGGCTGCGTAGTGGGCCGAGCTCAGGCCAGCTTTGGAGCTCCTGCTACTTTTGGACGAGTGGTGGTGGTTGCCGGCGTCGGAGTGAGGCCTCTTCCGAGAGGAGCTGGACGAGCCGCCGTCGGAACAGTTGCTGCCGGGAGCGCGTAGAGACAAGGAGGTGGCGTCTAACGCCCCTCTGCCGTTCCCGGTGACGGAGTAAGAGTGTCCGTGTTTCAAGTGGCGGTGGCTACCGTGTTCTTTGTGCTTGTCCTTCCCAGGCAGAGTCCCGCCCTGCTCGGCGCCGCCGTGGCGCTCCGATGAGACTTTGATTCTCATCTTGAGCTCCTCGCTCGTTGCAGAGCCGTTCTCAGTGAAAGACGGATTCAGCCGAGGTTTCTTAGAGCTGGTCTTGTCGCTCCGGCCCTCCCCTGACTGGCGGGCCTGCTGGGAGCGTTTCTTGTGGTGGTGAGAGGTCAGAGCCGGCGGGGGGGCATACATGTCCGGCTCATCCTTCCCTCCGTTCTGCGTGGACGTATCAGCCGCATGTTTCTCTCTGTACTTTTCCAAAGTCAAGACTTTCTGCGAACGGGGACAAGTTGCGGCGTTCGCATCGAGCTGCTGGTTTTTACTACTAGACCCGCCCGCAGATTTGTGTTCGTGTTTCACCAGCGTGAAGTCTGAGTGGGGCGGCTGGGAGAACTGGTCGTAGTTGCAGCTCTTTGACAGGTCGCTGAGCGGCTGGTAGTTGGTGTAAGGGGCTGCGATGGAGTTCAGGGAGGGCATTTCCATCGAGTCCGATGAAGACGTGGAGGGGAAGAAGGAGTTGGCCACACCAGAGAGGCCGTCAAGGGACGAACCCTGGAAGGCCACGTCCACTGATGAGCCCTCCGTCTTTGGCTTCTTAGCTGCTTGAATGGCCTACAAAACAGACAAGCACAGATCCCCATTAGATGTTGTAACACGTAATTAGTCCTCATCCTGGACCATTCACGCCGTACTGCCCTAATAAGTACCCTCCAGTTTCGTATCCTCTTCAGCCTGCTGGGTGTCTTCTCCAGGATCTGGAGAAACTCGTGTGTGAGCTCTGAAAGCAGTTGAAGACAGCCATGTCAGTGATCAGTGCTCTGCAACGTGGGCTCATTTTAACACAAGCTCGAGCTGAGTTCAGGGGCCGCCTCCTTCACGGGCGTCAGACTGGTGCAGCCGGTTCGAAGGCTTCTGCAAACGTGGTCGTTCAATATGTGTTTTCATCAGCAAGCAGCAGAGGTGGATCCCTCAGGCGCACCAACAAAAGATTCTCTACGCCTCTCTGACAGACTACTTTCCAAGAGATGATGACAGCAATCGACCACACGTCTGATGCTTTACACTTTTAAACTCAACCAAAAGCTAATGTTGAAAACTAAGGGACAATAAAACTTCCTCCTCCCCTGCAGCTGCAGCTGTGTTACTCTGCGACAACGATGTTGACTCGACAAATTGGTGACGCACATCGTTCGAAATCCTCCGTAGACCAGATTAATTTGATTCGGCCTTTGCAGCACAAAGGAGGCACACTGCAGGGGTCTCTCTCTCTCTCTCTCTCTCCCCCCGCCCCGCCCTCCGTAGATTCTCTTACGATAATGCATTCACGATTAAGTCACAGTGACCTTGACCTCCAAAAACTAACCAGTTTATCCTCGAGTCCAACAGAAGGTTTTTACATATGAAGAAATTCCCTCAAAGCGTTATAACGTGTTCACAAGAAACGGACAGATTAATGCACAACTCAGAAACATCTGTGGCGGCGTAAAAAAGAACAATAAAGGATAGAGGCTCTTACCGTCCAGCAGCTGTAATGTTACGGTGCGGTCCACATACTCCCACCAGTGTTTCCCATCTGTGGACACGGGGATCTCCCAGTTGGACCACTTGCAGGCCAGGTGGATGCAGACACACGCCACGACGGTGGGTCTGTACTGCAGGCAGAAGGTGGTGAGGTGCAAACTGCAGAAGAGACAAGAAACACCAGAGGAAGAAAACAACGGTCAGCTGTTTGTAGAGCTCACACACAAACACACACAGACACACACAGACACACACCGAACAGCCACAACCTTAAATCCACTCACGAGTGAAATGAATAACATCGATTATCTTGTTACTATGGCGCCAGACGGGGGGATTAGTAACAAGTGAACAGTCGGTTCTTGAAGTTTGAAACAGGAGAAATGGAATAAGGGATTTATTATATTATATAATCTAAATAACAGTAGGTCATGTGGGGTCAGTACAACCAGTTAACCAGTAAAAGACTTAAGACCCACACTATCAGGCAGGTGGTTTTAATGTTGTGGCTGATGGTCTGTATTACACATTAAGAGCATTTTAACATACACGTGAACAGCAGTTTAAAGCAGACTCCAACATCATTTCCACAGATTCAGTGGAAGTTGAGAACACAATGTTCCATAAGCAAGATGGTATTCATCATCAGCTCTGCTCTGATGACACGTTGTTGGCAGCTGGATTCATATTTCCTAATACTTTTGAATACTTTTAAAATATCTGACACTGATACATCTGTTCTGTTGTTGCCTGCTGACATTCAACAGCAGAACCTGAAGCTACATAGAGAAAATTTCTTTTGACTATTTGTTTTTTGTGGAACCCTATTTTGAGGGAATTCAATATTCTAAAGATCGTATTTCATGTTTATGCATCAGGGTCAATAACAAAGACGGGTTTCTCTCTGAAATTCTAAAACATTCAGTTTGCAGTAGTTTGGTATTTCACTGTTAGAGCTTTTGGGTGAAAAATATACAAAAAATGTAAAGAACTTTAACTATACTTACCAAAAAACTCTATATGTTTAAGAATCTTTAGATGCAATCTATATTCAGGCTACCATTTCAGTGTGTTTTAGACATATGCACTCCGTACCCAACAACCTCGAGAGTAAACAGCACCACTACACTCCACATAGTGCATTCAACCCCTATGTGCCAACACACAGCCCTTGTACAATACACCGCACACAGCAGCCTGGCTGGTACTTCCCCACTCTGGGGGTTCCCAGGATCCAGGCGCAAACAGGGCGTTGGACACAGGAAGGGGGACCCTGCAGGACAGGAAGCTATAGTGTGCCATTACAGTGCAAGAATGGGAACAGGATAATAACCTGTTGGTAGCCATAAAATAGGAAGTCTGTGCCAAGTCCTTGCTTGCTGTAGAAGAAGAAGAAAAGTGGGTATTAGAGCAGAATTCATTTGACCCATTACTGTTTAAGAAAACCTTAATAAGGCAGTAAGCTAGTGTAGAACTATAGAAGAAAAGCTTGGTTCCAAAGTGGGATCTGAACTATCATTGTGGCATTACATTTTTTTCTTTAAAAAAACAACACCAAACATAGACTAAAGTTAGAAAAGCAGAGAACAGAAGGTCATACCTCGCACTAGCTCGCAACACCTCACAACATCTGTGTGTGGATGATCAACTGTTATTTCAAACCCTGCGATGAGAAGGTTGAGTGAGAAGCAGCATCACTTTGGGAGAAACAGGAGAATTCTGAGTCATACACTGTCTGAAGCACTGAAGCTTCAGCAGGACTCACCCAGGGTTTGCAGCAGTATTGTTTCCAGTGCTGCAAGCTCTTGTCCCTGCTGCAGGAATGCCTGAAACAGATAAATCAATGAGGGATTTGAAATCTGCTTCCCAACGGCTGGAAACGAGCAAATCAAATTCAAAGCAGTATTTATACAGAAAAAGGAACCGCACTATGGGAAATGATCGTTTCCAGGTGGTATACTTCGGCTTTAAAGGTAAACTGAAAGGATCAAATCAGGCTTTACTGGAATAATAAGTACCCAATGCCTTAATTGCTTGATCATCTGATGTCTAACACGTCAAATTGTGGGTCGGTTTACTCAAGCCAAAAGGAGATATCGTCAAACGGTTCAACCTGCTCAAAATCCATCGTCACACAAAGTCAAATCCTTCAATGGGAAACTGGAATTTCTGCTGTAATAAACGATTATGTGTTCATCAAATACCCTTGCTCTGTCAAACCAATAACTGCTCCACTAATGCAAATTAGGAAGTATTTTTGTTGAAGCTCCACTATGACATGCTGATCAATATATATGGATTCAATCATTCATAACGTTATGTTCTATAAAGCATGTCAGGTTCGACACATCATCACACATCAGGTTGAACTGGGAGCAAAAACATCTGCATCTTAATCTGGCGTCAAACTTTCACTGATCTCTGGACAGTTTCCAGAGTGTCCCAAGCCGACCCCTGAGTAAAATGTCAGTGAGCCCACGAGAAAAAATACTAAATATCTTGACACATATGTAGAAGACGCTGATTAAGATATCACTTTGAAAAGCAAAGAGATGTTGGTTATAGGAGCTGACGCTGTTGTTGATGTGCTGTAAACAAAAACACGTCACATTCCCACAGCAGATTATAGATTCCACCCTTCCTTCTGACAGCTCTAACCCGGAGTCACCCTTCGCCTGAATGTTCCCAGCTTTTTCTTTCTGTTGTTGGGAACACTCCTGACCAAGTCAACCTCCTGCTGCATTCTTCACATGTGCAAAAGGAAAGTCTGGAAACACTCCAGACCAGATTCTCAGTTTGTTTTCCAGAGTTGGTGCCTGAGAGCGGCTTCAGTCCGACTGTACTCACATTGCTCTTGGTGTCTGGGGCGGGCTCTTGGGGGTTAATGCAGGCATGGGCCATTTTAATGACCAGCTCCAGCTTCCTGGGCTGCTCTTCAACTTTAGTTGCCAGGAACAACGTGGTCTGCGAGATGATCTATTAAAAAACAAAACCCAAGAGTTTTCACAGATGCTTTCCCCAGCAGTGGCTGTGGTCTCGGCCCAAATCTGCTGTGATACTTACATTGCGATGGAATTTGGTGAAGGAGTGGATCATATAAAACTTGTGCATATATACTATAGCAGTGTTGATGGTTAGTTGAGAGCTGGGTTTCACAGTTAAGGCAAAACAAATCCATGGAGTCATTTTCAGTGAGGGGAAGAAAACATGGCAGGTTAGCATCAAGCTAGCTTTGAGTGGAGGGCTAGCAAAACGTGTACACTGCACGTTAACACCGGGCGCAGGGTCGAGACAGTGGCTTCACCTCGACCAACGCTGTACGACTCATTACTAAACAGTGTGAGACTCGAATAACACGAACAACGTGTAACGACTATCCACGATCACTGATTTTATAATGACACCCTACTAACAATGGAATCTGCAGCCTGCAGAGATTACTACACAATAGCTACCAGAAGCCAAGCTAGCAGCCAGGCCTCAGCTGCTTCAGCAGGTTATACATGATGTGTTACCAGGTACTGGTTGTTCGCCCTGTTAACCACGTGATAACAACACGTTTAAATGTGTGTTAAAGATAAACTATTAAATAAAACAAGCCCTGTTGTTCCACCACTCTGTGGCAAAGCTAACTTTGGCTAACCAATCTGAATTTAACACCCATTAGCTGCGACCTGTCCAGCGGTGTAGTTATCAATGTGTAACGTAGTAATAGTGTCAACTTCCAGCTATAACGTGTATCGATTATCTCTGATCACTGACATTACACAGACACACTGCTAACAATAGAAGCTGCAGTCTGAAGGGGCTACACAATGGCTAGCAGTAGCTAAGCTAGCCGGCAGGCCTCAGCGACGTTAGCAGGTTTAACAAGGCGTGTTGACATCTGTGGAGGATCCATCTTGTCTGAGAGGATGTGAACGTGATGAAGAAACGTGTTAAACATGTGTTTCAGAGAAGAACCGTGACATTAAGCGAGCCGTGCCGTTCCGGTCCCCCTGTGAGCTAATGCTAACGCCGGGCTAGCCCCGCTAGCCTCCACGTTTCAGAGAGGATACACGTTGAGTTTCTGGCCGATGTCCTGGATCAGGTTGGCGGCTTGCTGGCGGTACGACAGCTCTCTGTCCGCCTCGATCCCGGTGCGGCGGGACGGCGTGTTCTCCAGCTGCTCCCGGGTGAAGAGCCATTTCGTGGAGGGTCCCCGGTGCACCGCCATTACGCTCCCCCCAGCCAGGCCGGATGGTGCCAGGGACTGGAGGGCGCTCAACAGCGCCGCCAGCGGCCGGTGGTGCTAACAGCTATTTTTTAATTATAAGCAATTTCAAACAATTTGTAAATACACAAAGTAGTTATATTCAAAAATAAATAAACAAAGTACTCAATCATTACCTTATATATAAATAAATGAATAAATAAACAAGTGAACATATAATTGAATGAAAAATAATTGCAGTTTGAGGGGAAAGGCTTTTTATGTATTTATTTATGTATTTATTAAATATAATTTATTTTAATCAGCAAAAGTATGATTTTGTATTATGATAGATATCTTTAAAATTAATACAGGATTGTAGACGTCAGATGTCCATTGTTCTTTTCTTTTTAGAGTTGTAATATCCAGATTGGCCACTAAATGTCAGCATTGTACTGTTTTATCTGTACTGTATTTGTGAGAAGTTACCTTTATCTAAAGTGTGGAGCTATTTTGCTGACTAATGTTGCTTGATGATAAATTCACAGTTTGAAAATGTGTATTATATGCATAATGTGATGATTAATTAATTTTTGATGCTGAATTAGGGCCCTTGATGAACTGGGTGGTCAGCAAACACTACAAGTCCATGTTTACTTTCACTAACTCAGGTTATTTTACATGTTAAACATTAATATTATCACTTTTTGAGATTGATGTCAGAGGATTACTTATTTTGTGTTGGAGCATTTACTCCAATATCATCAAGTGACGTGGTACTAATGAATTTACACTGAGTTTAAACTACAGTCAATGCTCATGTTCAACACTAAAGCCAGATTTAGAGGCGTCACCCTTTAGTGCATGGATAAGTATAGATTCCAGTGTTGATCAACATATTTTAAAGTCTTGATATCATGTTTGCGGACAGATGTTTTCCTCTTGTGCAACGAGGGCAGTGGTCTCTTGACCTCGGCGGGGATCAGTAATTAGAGTCCAGGTGTGTGTGTGTGTGTGTGTTTGTCACCACACTGTGAACTGTTGTCAATGTAGACATGTGTGTTTTTCTTCTTCTGCTTCTGTCTATGCGCAACATCCTCTGTCAGGTTTCACAACACCTACACACACTAGTTCCGGTTATTACTTTCAAAATATACAGACAGTTTCTTCCATGGAAATCTGAACTTATAACTTGTTGTAGAAATATCCAGAACCTTCACTTAGGTTAGAAATAAACAAGCTAATATGAGAAATGTAGAAAGTGTCAGTTCTGTATTCAATGTACTTTACCAAAAAAATCTAAATAACAGTTTTTGAAAGAGAAAACAACCACACATATAAGTTAATATATGTAACGTCAAAATTACACAATAATAATCGAATTACACAAAATGAAGGCATAGTACGTGTTCTCATATACTTAAACAATACAGAGATAACAAAAGATCATATACAGGGAGAGTACACCAAATACAATAACATAAAAAGAGGAATTTGTACTATTACACAAAGATATTCAAATAAACTCCGTGTTGTTGTACTCAGAAATCAGACTTGTATATATTTAAATCGACATGTATGGATACAAAACTATTTTTCTCCATTATCAGAATCAATGGATATGTAATTTGCTGTGTGGTGGATTAGACGTTGTGTCTCACAGACCTTTATTGTGATGTGCACATCCGCTCTCATTTCCCTCACAGTGCGTAATTTGGAGCCAGTGGACCTGCACAGGAGTCTCCCTCCCTCCCTCCCTCTCTGTCTCTGGGTGTCTCCCCCTGCACTTCTCGCTCAGGTGCGACATTCTTGCGGTGCCTCACTACCGAGAAGATGACGGACCCCGCGCCGCCCGACTCCACCGGAGTCCCGCACCCGGCTGTGGTTGTGGAGCCCGCGGTGGAGAACGGCCAGTGTGAGCAGGAGGAGCAGGAGCAGCAGGAGCAGGAGCAGGAGCAGCAGGAGGAGCAGCAGGAGGAGCAGGACCAGAGGAGCGGCACTGAAAGTCCGGAAAAGGGTCTGAAGATGGACCAGGAGATGAAGATCACAGAGAGCATAGATGACAAAGGTAGGTGGAGAGGGTTCCAAGTTCCTCAGATGCCCAGAGCGCACAGTGCGCCCCGTTGCCATGGAGAGAGGCTCCTGATCCATACCCTACTGGGCATCCATCCAGATGTGCCGACACATGTTCCTCCTACACTCCAACCTGGGAGAGAGGATGAAGTTGTGTTGTTGCGGTCAACACGTTAAATGAGAAGTTTGCGTACCTGCGTCCATGGCTGAACTAACCCAGTGCTGTGATTAGGACTGAGTGAATTAGTTAGTGGTTTTCCTTTGGGAAGGAGTGAGTGAAAAGCCACAGGCGAGCGTTGTGTTCCACATCCTGAATATAACACATAAAGAAGTGTTTGTCTGTGTGTAGTTCTCTGCCTCGACAACACAACCAGCCCATGTCACATACCACTGATCTTTATTTGAATACACAACTCAAATCATTTTAAGCCTCATGTGGAAAAATAATCAATTCACTTGTGTAAATCTTTAACTTCATATAGATAAATACTTTACATTCTTAGTGTAAATACACAATGTGATTACTGTCAACCAAACCAGTTCAATGGATGCTTATTTACAATTAACCCCAACTTCAGAAGATAAAAGCAATAGTCATTTATATTGAAGTGTTAATCTAATGCAGGGAGTATGTACACAAGTGTTTGGCAAAGAAGTTTTGACCAATTGGTTTATATATTTTTAACTCTGTATTAGTGTCCGCCCTCAAAAACCCACATTGGTTTGGCTGAGCTTCAATTGATTGATGTTGTAACGTGTGTGTGATGTGTAAATATGTTGATATCACCTTCACCATATTAGCTTTATGAGGTGTTGTGTCCCTGTTGTGGTTAAAATAATTGGTTTACTCAGGCTTAAGTATCGAGAAGAAATATTGTCATGTATTTCAAAGTAATCTACCGCTCTTTAAAGGTACATTTGTGTATTGAGTTATTCCTGGTGTTTCTCAGTAGGTGACAGGTGTCCTGTGTGGTTGTGTGCAGGTCTCCTGGAGAGCAGCATGCGTCTGAAGCCTCACGAAGCACAGAGCTACCGTAAGAAAGCCCTGTGGGTGTCCTGGGTCTCCATCGCCATCACCATCGTCCTCGCCATCGCTGCTTTCAGTGAGTAGCTCCGTCTCATCTCATCTTCTGGTGAATGTCACAAAGAGAAAGTGCTGCTTCTACATTCCTGGTGCGGGTTGAGCTAAATAAAGACGTGCACACAAACACAATCCTAAGAAGAACCGGCCCACGCTGTTTTTGATGCTTCAAGGACAGGTTTGTTAATTATAGTGACACCCTGTTGATCAACATGACATCCAGCAGCCGGACTGAAGATGAAACCTGAAGGACGAGCAGTTGATAGAGAAGACACACAGAGTCTCACACTTCACGCCGACGCCATGTTTTATTCCCTTTAGCCTCCCACTGTTCCCACTTCAATTGACCAGTTCAGTTCCTTCTTTCCTTTTCGCCCAACAATCAAGGACGCCGCCCCTGAATGCTTGTGACTCATTCTCAGTTTTTTGATTGAGTGAGTAGAGCAGGCCAGAATATCACTCTGACCTTACAGGTGTAATTCAGGTGAGGCTCCATGTTGTGAACGCTACATCTCGAGAACACCTTTAGGGAACTTCTTCAAATTCTGTACAAATATTCACTAAGACTCACGGATTAATTGATTTTTTTATTTGAAATGGGATGTCAAAGGTTAAAGAGTAACAGTTCACAGTGGCCTCTTTCCAGAATTTCTTCAAATCTTGCACAGTTGTCACTTGGACTCAAAGAGGAACTGATTAGATTTCAGTGGTCAAAGGTCAAAGGTCAAGGTGACTTCACGCCAGTCTGGGAAAGCATGGTGGAATGAAGCTGCTCTGGTCAACGGAGGCTCACAAACTTTTCTACAAAGATTCTACTTCAGTTTCTGACATTAAATCTAAATGTTGCAGATATCAGACAGATTTGGAGAAAGGTAGAGATTAATATGTGTCAGAAATACAAACTTACAAACAGTTAGATTGAACAAGTTGTGCTTTAAATGAGAGTGTGTTGTGATGACTGGACTTTGTGAGTCTGCTCTCAGAAATCAGTCACCATCTCGTACTGCAACATTCAACCGAAGCCTCTTCCTCCGCCTCTGCAGTAAATGCAAATGAGGACTTGACATATGCACAAGTAAGGAGGACAAGTTGTGCTGCAGTGTGGTTGATCAGCTCACCGCTGCTTCACCGATGTGCAGGGACTTCCTGCCGGCTCTGACTCACAAATGAAGAACTGCCCTGCTTGCAAATCAACTGCAGAAACGAGCAGAGGCAGAGAAGAGGCAGCTGGGATGTGACCTGCCGTCCCGCTGGGTCATTACTCTGTGTTTGTAAACTCTCGAGGAATAAGAGACTGATTTATTTGACTCATTGCTTCTACCTGAGTCCGAATTAGTGAAGTGACCCAGCAGGCGGAACAAGTGGAAGGACCGTGATGCTTTTGTTTTGGAAATGTCAGCTTCTTCCTGTTATTTCAAACCTTAAACCCACTCCTGTCTGATAAGCAAACGCTGGTTGAGCTGCAGAACACAACAGGCCTGTCCGACAACTTCTATCTGCCCCTTGTATGTTGTGTGTCTCACATAATCCACATTGAAAGAGGTGGATTCAGTGCAGATGATGCAAAGTTATGCAAAGTCAAATGGTCTGGGGAGGTTTTTCGGCCAGTCTGAATTATGTTTTATTAGTTTAAAAAGAACATATTTCTCAATGAGAGACTCAGAAAGGTGGACAGAGCTCAGCAGGGGGTCGGTGAAGTCCCCTCCACCTGCTGCTGCTCCCTGTCGTCTCTACGTGATGACAGAATGACGGCCGCTGGGTAACATGTCCTGTCAAACATTAGCATTACTCAAACATGGAAAAGACCTGCTTCTACTTGAGCGGGGGTGTGCGTGTGTGAATTTTATTACGGGCTTCCAGGTGCAGATATCGTGTAGACGTCCTAGTTCACACGTTCATGGGAAACTTGACACACGTGAGCTGTTACTGCTCCACGTTCAGACCAGGCTGACGGATTTACGAGTGAATTAAAGAAAAATAGTAACAGTTAAAAGTAGGAGTCAAGTATGCACAGCTTCCTGAAGGGAACCGAAAGAAGAGCAGCCACTTCCTGTCTGAACCAGAGACTGTTTTTAAAGATGGAGAGCAGTCATCCATCCTCATACTGATCAGAATCAGAATCAGAGTTAGAGTCGGGTCCAGCTTGGGTTTTCTCCTCCTGTGGAGTAGAAGTGAGTGGAATGAATGTATGACTGACAACACAATCCCACCCTTTGTAATAACAAGCACCGTGAGACAAACACCATCAGTCCAGCAACTGGAAAAACAACCTTGACAGCAAAGTGCTCCACTGATATGCAAACTGCTGCAGCTCAAGAGACAGCCAATAAAGCTGCACTGAACGAACAGTGTTTTATCTTCTTCCTCTCTTGTCTGTGTGACAGATGAGAGATCTCAACTGTGTGTGTGTGTGTGTGTGTGTGTGATGCTGAAACTCCGTCCCAGTTGACAACCACCCAGCTTTCCTTGGGAGCCAATTAGCCATCGCTGTGCTCAGCTCAGACAACCGCCGAGCTGCCGCAGATTCATTTATACAAGAGTTCTTCTCTCTGCTCCTAACGAAGGAGGTAGGAATGGAGGAAAGGAGGGAAGGAGGGAAGGAGGGAGGGAGGGAGGGAAGGAGGAGGACCAGCAGATGTACTTTTTCTAGTTGACATTAGAGGCAGATCTGTCGGGGGGGTTGCAGCCCATATAAGATCTTTGAAAAGCCGATAAAAATCAAGCATGAAAGCAAAATTCATACATTTTTACTTCTCAGGCTTCAGTGAGTTTAAGACGCTGCAGTACAAACACACTGTCACGTCCACTGAGGCAGATGCAGGACACCGGCGTCCACACAGGCGCTCCCTGCTATTGACTCTTATCAAAACAGCTGTCAGCCTGTGTTTGCTGGAGCATTTGTCTGATCTCTCGCCGAGAGCTCGGGCACACACGGTTTGACAAGAAGAACATCTGATATATGGGCTCTGTGGCTAAAACACACAAGTCAAAAGCAACATGGAAACTCCCCCTCGGAAAGATCAAAGTGAGATTCAAACCAAGAACCTTGCATTTCTCCAACCACTTCATGTTTTAATGGCCGATTAGCAGTTATTCAGCAGAATAAAGGATGAATGTTATTTTATCACTTTCTTTAACATTGCTAAACAGGCCACTTTTAGACATTTTCACAGATTTCACAGAGAATAATTCATGAATCTACCGAGGGCTGGTCTGTGCACTGCGGTGAAGCTTGATTGGATTTAAGCAGGCGGCGCTCTGGGCTCGACTGAGTGCTGTGCTCGTTTTAGAGTTTGCATTTCGGGTGTTTGGACATATTATTTCCTGTTTTACTTTGTAGTTCTTTCCCGATATGTCTCCGGCTTGTTGTACTTCCTGTCTCTGTCCCTGTTTCCCCTCCTCTGTGATTGCCCTCCTCGCCCTGATTGGTTTCACCCGAGTCCAATCAGGGGGAGTCATCACTGCCAGGTTTTCTGTCTCAGTTTAGTTAAAGTGTTCTGCCTCCATGGACGACAAGTAAGACAACTTTTGGGGTTTAACGTCAAATTATGTGCATAGTGTTTTAGTTTTGCTGTGTTTAAACCTGTGAATCTTTCAATTTGTGACTTGTGTGTAAGAATTACTGAACCAGAAGTGTTTCTAGAAGGAACACCAGGCCTGTGGTTTGATCCCATCAGAACTCGAGCTCCGTGTCTGACCCAGTTCTCGTGTCAGCAGCTATCTCAGTAACACGGGACATTCTTGTAATGAAGAGCCTCACAGCTTTCAAACAATATAGAATTTGTCATGGTGGTGTGAAAAATGAAGTGTGGCCCAGACCTAAATGTACGAGGAGCACCACAGTGTGACGAGTGCTGACAAAATGAAACAAGCAGAAAGAGATTTGTGTTTTTCCCTGAACCTGAACTCAAGTTGTCTGTGTGTATGAAGCTAAGAGGAAGAGGAGGAGGAGGAAGAGGAGGAGGAGGATATAGGACGATGGCAACTGTTGCTTTTATCGTGTTTTTATCAATAATATGAAAGATGAATAATTCTGTTCGTGGATAATTGATCCTCGTAACATTGTCGGCTTTTGTGGTTCTGCACAGATTGTGTTTGTGTCACAGACGAGTTAGATTTAACGACAAAGTTGTTTCACAGATCATTTTGCCGTCACTGTTTCCATGCTGCATCTCTGCAGATCTCTGCTATCACACTGATTTGTATTCAAGGCTCGTTCTTGTATGCATAAGTGTGTGTGTGTGTGTGTGTGTGTGTGTGTGTCTCTGCTCTGGTTTTTGGTCGGGGCGATGGATGGCAGGGGAGGGGATGATCGTACCTGCAGCCCAGAGAGAGTCACTGACTGAGGATGAAAAAGGGAGGATGGAGGAGGAAGCTTGAGACTTGAGGAGGCAGGAGTAGAGAAGAGGAAGAAAGGAGTTGAGTGATCTTTCAGAAGAAGAAAGAGAACGAGCAGCTACAGGGGAAGCGGGGGGAAAGAGTGCAGTGTTTCTGTGTGCAGAGCTGAGGCGAGCTACTGGCCCCCAGTGAGTCTGGCTAAAAATAAACCTGAGAGCCGAGGATTCCTCCCCTCCATCTATCAGCAGCTTCCTCTTTGTCTCATCTCCCCTCTCCGCTCGCTGCAGGTGTGAGTGGATGATTCCTCACAGAGCGGCTTGGTGTTTGTTGTCAACACGTCTCCAGCTCCATTTAACTGCAGCAGAAACTAATTAAAAACAGGAAAACAGTTGCTCGCTGGGATCGATGCAGTTTATCAGGAGAGGACGAGGCCAGTGTGTGTTTGGCAGCGATCGTTGTGTTTACGACAAATCTAGTTTAGTCAAGTGATCCACAGCTCGTGTGTGTGAAGAGAAGTGCAGCTTGATTCCACTGCTGCTTGTTTACATCCATCCAACTTGGCACCGCTCTGGTTCTTGTTTAGTTTCCTACACGTCTTCCATAACTCTCACTTTCCTTTCACCTGCTTCACTGACGTCAAGTGTGAATAAGTTACAGCTTGGAAATACAGATGTTTATTGTGCTGTTAGACCGACAGATTTTAGATTTTAAAGTGGAGCTTCAATATCTCAATTCCTCTCGGCTGCTTTGCTGCTGTCTCTTTCATAAAGACTTCCTGTTGTGAGAGACTTTTAACATTTGTGTTGATAACTTCCTTTATTTCATGACAGGAAGTGTTTGTGTGGTCACATGCACAGGTTGGAGAAGCTGGAAGTGTGTAGATAAAATGTATAAGGTACAGAAGAAAGTCACTGCAGTGTGTTTTGATGTTTAATATGTATAAAACAATAAAAGCATCAATCCCCAAGGCAGTAAGAATGAAGTGATTATTTGTGTCTGTGTGTTTTTACTCTTCTTTACTTGCACTGTTTACTTGTGTCCATTTGCACTTTACTTGTACAATTTATTATGCAGCTTATTCTGAAAATATACTGATTTATATATGTTTATGTATGGGTGTATATACTGTTTTATTCATACGTTGTTGACCATACAGTTTATATTTAAATATATATACATATTCTCTTAATACATGGATTTATAATGTACATAGTGTCTTTGGTTTACTTTATTCTGCTGTATAGTCACTAGTTCTGACACTTTGCTGCTATAGCTTAACTAATGTTTATGTTTATGAATGAACAGTCGATGATGAAACTAATGTTTCAAACAAATCTGTAGAAGTTGAGTCGTGATTCATTCTCTGTCTCTTTTCTTTTGCAGCTGTTTCCATCATGCGTCACAGTGCTGCAGCTTTCGGATTCGCTGTAAGTCAAATGAAAAAGATGTGTGACGCTATTTGTTGGAGTGAAGAGAATATCACATGTTTCTGTTTTCACTTTCATCTATGTGTAGGAAACTTAAAGTTTATCTGACAAATTAAACCTAACCCTTTAACTAGAGCAGGGACACTGAAGTAAGGAATCTCAAATTGTTTTTTAAAAGTCAATGATCTACTAATCAGATGTTTCCCTCGTCTTCCCTCTGTAGTTTGACGCAGCGCTGGACGTGTTGTCCTCCGTCATCGTGTTGTGGCGATACAGCAACGCAGCAGCTGTTCATTCTGCACACAGAGAATACATGTGAGTACTGTGAAACCTTGTTTAAACAAGTACTTATATATGATTTGAGGACACCTGCATTTATCTGAGCTCTTGCTTTGACCCGTCAGAGCCAGTTGATTATACTGAGAGACCACATGAGACTGACTGGGACCCAGTGGTCCATCACGTTATCTCCACTCAGTTTTATTAATCACAACGAGACAAATTCCAAACCAATTAACCAGATAAAAGAGAAACCATCTCTGTCCAGACTGTGGCTGTGTGTGGTAGCTTCAGTCTCTCAGCTCCAGACACACACACTCAAGACGTGTCGAGGTCTCAGAGGAGCGACGGCTAATTGCTGCGGAGACGACGTATGAGATCACGTCCTCACGAGACGAGACGCAGACGGAACAAGACATTAATTCAAACATCTGACTGGCTGCCCACGTATCAAATACTGTTTTCTATATCTGAAGAAATTAAAAACAAGCTTGGTTTTTGATCGATATTTATACATTTGAGTGTGACTTTTTCTCACTGATCCACTTGGCAGCAGATTTCTTCTTTACTTCAGCTGCTAGATGAAGAATTTTGACATTTTCTAAAAGTTTAGAAGGAGAAGTTTTTCTGCAGAAAGCCTCAAGTCAACTTCATCTTTAGGTTGATTTTTTATATAGTTGCAAACTTCTGTGATTTTGAGATTCTTGTCATCTAGCAGCTTTATTTTTATGTCTGCAAGTACAGAAAAACAATTGCTGCAGCAGCTTCTGTATATTCATGAATTGAAGTAGTGAAACGAACAGGAGAGAGAGAATCACCTGCACGCAACTGCAACGCCCACACATGTGGCTGCACAAGTGAGCAAGCACTTACTGTGTGTGTTTGTGTACAAACTGCACACACACACACACGATAACAGCCGTGTTGTGCTTCTGTTTTCCTTCCAGCACTTTCTCTCTGTTAACAAACAGAAGCTCCCGTCAGAGCGACTGAACAAACCAGCGACTCACAACCAGTGAATCGATTTTCCTCTTAATTCTTTTATCCGTCTGTGGCTGATCGAGGGTCAGTGGTGGAGCCCAGGTAGAGACCGGTTACCACGGCAACAGGCTCAGCCTGTCAAAACAAGACAAATTAGTTTCCTAAATGAAAGCGTGGAGCTTTAAAAAAGAAAAGACCTTCAATCACATGAGTGATGCTGTTGAGCAGATTTTAATATTCAAATGTGAAGTAGAGTTGAAACAGAACCTGAAGTTATTCACGAGCGATTAATGATGCTTCTTTGCACTTTGGTTTTTCTTGTGGCGAAACGTCTGCATGTTGTCATTTTTACATCCATGCTGTACGAGCACAGCAGGGTGTGTGTGTCTGTGTGTGTGTCTGTGTGTCTGTGTGTGCGCTGCTGTGGACTTCCCAGAGTGATGTTGGCTGTTGCCTTGGTTACCTCATCCGGTCGAAGCCCAGGGTGCTGAGCGTGGCTGGAGAAGAAACCTTTACACTTGAACTCCAGTTGCCATGCGTGACCGATCCACACGCTCCAATAGTTACTTCTTCTTCTCTGGTTTCCCTCTGGAATTTGTTAATTAGTTAAAGATCTGCTGCTTCAAATGAATGTGTGCCGACCATTATCACTTCCTCTGTGTTGTGAAGTTCTGTGAAACTCATGATCATTTAAGGACTGATCTGTTGGTCCACTGGGCAAAGATGTGTGAGATTTATTCTTCCTAGTTTATAGCTAGAGGGGTAATAAGATGCTCCTGGTTGCCCCTGGTAACTCAACCCACTCTCTCTCAGATTAATTGAACCGTGCCGGGAGAATTCAGACTCATTACGTCTTTAACTGTTTTTCTACAACTCTGAATTCCTTCCATGTTTTATCCATTTCATGCTGATGCTTTATCTCTCTCCTTGCAGCACAGTTGACATCTTCTGCTTCTCCTCCTCAGAGCCTGTGTCATCCTGGGTGTGATCTTCATCCTGTCCTCCCTGTGCATTCTGGGTAAGGCCATCAATGACCTGGCCACCAAGCTGTTGCCTGAAGTGGTAAGAATTTAAAAACTTCTTTGCCTCTTACATGCATGAAACACAACACGCGTGTTTTATATCATTTCAGACAGTTGCCCCTTTGTTTGTACTGAGGCTTTAATTTGACCTAGAACATCGAGTCAAGAGATAATTTGTCTGTAAAGCTGGAAATTTGAAAAGCGTGGTACTCGTGTGGACGAGTTGTTTTGATTTTTAAAATGGGTTTAGCAAAGTCTTAGGTTCACACGAGTTGTGCGATGGTTTATGTATATTAATAGAAAGATTGTAGATGATTCTAGACGTGTGGATGTGTCCTTGGAGTCAAGAGGGTTGATAAACACACGCCTCCATCTCAGTGTGTGGCTCTGACAGCTGCATCCCTGTCAGCTGAACACTCACTAAACAGATTTGTGCTTTTCACTGAACTCTGGTGAGTAATCAGATTTTATTTCTGGGGAATTTGTGTCTATTTTTAAAAGCCTGGCCAGACACTAACAACCACTTTGTCCTCATCGGCTTCTGTGTAATACCACCAGTGTGCCACGGACCAGGATTTCACTCAGAAGCCCTGAAACGGCCCGGCTGACTTTGTCTGTGCAGATTTCTATTAATACCTCGTCCAAATCTGGGAGGAGACGTCTCCTGACGTGATTCACATGAAGCTGCAAGTCTCACCTGGCTGCTCCTGCTCCTGTTGGATCTCAGCTGCAGCCACAGATCAGTTGTTGGGGAACAGATGGAAGGTTTCAACTCCTCTCCTAAATTCAACTCTGGAGGATTTGGTTGTAATTAGATTTTAGAGTGAGGCTGTAGTGAAGCATCTCGTCACACTTGTAGTCGTGAATCCTGCACGTGTGTATTTACTGTAACTTCCATCTGGAGGCTGTTGGGGGGGGGTCATACAGGTTTAGGATGTCTTGGTTTGTGTTGTGACCTGCTGTTGTTGAGAAAATCACTGTTATGATTTTGAAAATGTTTTAATAGATTCATCCTACATGCACACGTACTTTATTCCTCTTTGCTAAGTTCAAATAAAGTGAAATGTTAGGAAGTGGGAGAATAGTTGATGTATTTCTTTAATTCCTAGAGAGTCAGGACGAGCTGAATGAATCGTGTGTAGCTCTGCTGCAGAATAAGATTTGACCAATTTAAGAGAATGTGGTCTGAGGGATTCTCAGGATTCATGTGGACTCATTCAGACCTGAACTTGGAGCTGAGCACCTGTGATGGGAGTGATGGGATCACCAGTTCTTACTGGGGTCTGTCACAGTAAGAATCTGATTGAGAAAATAAGTTTTCAAGGCCTTTGTTGTCAGATTGAATATCTTGTCAAGTGGAATACGAGTGAAATGATTCCACAGCAGCTTCGATTGGGTTCTAACTCAAACCTGATTTTCAGTTTGGTGTGAACATGTAAACGTGTCTCTGCTGCTGCTGCTGGATGAAGAATGTTTCAAATCTCACGTGTGACGACTCAGGGAGGTTTCTCACTTCCTGAAATAGCTTTATCACCCGGTTGCCGGGCGATAGTCATCTCCGTAGAAACGCTTTGAGCACGTAGTGATGATGATGATGGGGACTTAACATTTTAAACACTTTACTTTGGGTAGATAAGAGATGTGTTTTTTTGTGTTTAACTTTTAAATTGAATTATCCCCTAAACTATTATTCCAACATGTGCTATTTAGAATGTGTTAGGAGAAGGAGAAGAGTCTGTGGAGCAGGAGGCTCGATGTGAGGAGAAGGAGGAGAGTCTGTGGAGCAGGAGGCTCGATGTGAGGAGAAGGAGGAGAGTCTGTGGAGCAGGAGGCTCGATGTGAGGAGAAGGAGGAGAGTCTGTGGAGCAGGAGGCGACAGCTCAGTGTGAATTTAGATCTGTGGAGTTTGGCATGAAAAGCTAAAGTCATGATCACAGCTGGATGCATTTTAATCTGAGTTCCTGGATGAGCTGCAGAACCCAGAGATGATCTCTCCAGGCTCAAACCTGATTTAGTTTTCAGATGAGTTATTGATTTATCACCCGACTTGTTTCCTGTCGTCTCCTCGTCTGTGAGTCGAGCCCGACAGGCGGCCATCGACCAGGGAGCCACAGATTGTGTTGTTCTGCTCCGACTCTATCAGACTGGATTCTGGTGCATCATGGATGGAGATATAAATAGCATGTGCATGGCTCATAGCCCCCCCCGCCCTCTGTACGCCACAGTTGGAAACAAGGTTTATTTTCATCACTTCCCTCTCGTCCTCCTTGCTATGAAATGTTAATAAGGTAAGCGGCTGGATAAATATGCAGTGGTGATGCAGACAGAGGAGGGAGGGGGGGAGAGAGGGAGGGAGGGAGGGAGGGGAGAGAGTAACAGGAGGAGGAGGAGGAGGAGGAGGATGGGGTGCAGCAGACAGAAACAAAAGGAGAGGGAGAAGGATGTTTTGTTTTTTTTACACCTGAATGTTCTGACACTGTTTCACATTTCATCGAGCAATTCAGCATCAGATTGAGAGCTGAGAAAATAGGGTGACCCCTAAACCAATCACAACCCTGTACTGCCTTAGGATCAACTTATATATTTACCAGTTTTCTATTGTTTAAACCCATGAAAAAATTAGTAAATCGCTTGAAAAAATATAGAATAATAGTTTGAATCCCAAAATTAAGATTTAAGATAATAAAAAAACTGAAAATAATAGTTTGTACAGGATTATTAAAGTTTTGAATGTTAAATATCATTGAATTCTATGTAAAAAATACAAAACTACACATCCTATTGCTTTGTTTGTATGAATTAGTGTTTATCTTTTCTCTAGTTTCTACCTTTCTCTCCATTTACGCAGTTTGGTGAAATGGATTTGATCAGAGAATCCCAGTTTAATTTCCCCTCACATTTGAAATGAATCTCCATTCGTCCTCTCTGTCCCAGTCTGTCCGGCTCTGGTTGCTTCCTCCAGGTGAATGTGGACCTCGTGTTTCTCAGCTGACTGTTCAGCAAGAGCAGAACACTTGGTCCCGTTTTCATATTCTGATCAGGGATCTGCTGTCAAATGTAAATGTCAAGTGCTGCGTTCATATTCTGGGCAGAGTTTGTTTGTCGTGACCTCTATCCGCCGTTCTCCGAGTACTGTGTGTGTATCTTTGTGTGTCTGTGTGTGTGTGTCCCTCTTCCATGGGCCTGGATTTCTGCCCACCCACTTTGAATGTTGATCAGAGGGTCACTGAGGGGCTTCCTTACGACAACAGCCTGAGAGCCATCTGCTGCTGCCACCTTCTGGAAGCACAACCTTTCCAACCAACTTTATCTTTGTATCATTTCAATGTGATCGTTGAGTTTTGAGGGATGACTCATCAAGGTAACATGAAGCTGTTAAAGATCTGCTGTAAATCCAGAATCTAAAGTGAAGCTGCTGCAGGGACTTGAGTGTAAAATCCTCTGTGCTCCTGAACCAAATGTGGATCTGCATTAGAAAGACAAACAAAGCTAAATCAACACATGCAATTGTATCATAGTTATGCCTCACAACTAAATACACAAATCTAAATCTATTTATAACCCTAAAGGAATCCTCGTACAGTGCTCACAAAGAAGTACAAGTACACACACACACACCTTATTTAATCCAGCACACAAAATCCAGAATCTGTCTCTTGTGATGAATGAATTCATGAATGTACAATATTTGTAGCAGGAGCTTGTTTCATGTTGTGAGTCACAGGTCTGAGGTTTCTCCTCCTCTCTGATGTCTCTGAGTTCAAATGAGCTTTCCATGGCTCTGAGGCCACAGTGCAATATTAATGCTGCCGCAGAGGCACTGAGTGTTCTGCAGCTCGCCCCTCATCCATCCTCCTCCTCGGTGATGATGGGTGTAACGGCATATTCTAATATTTCATAACCTGAAGAACATGTCTGGCAGGTTGGAGCGGATTCAAACCCAGATTTAATGAGGAGGTGATGATCAAGGTAAACCTGAGGAGGGGGAATAGATGGGGGGGGGGTGTACGGACATGGCGGTGCTGTTGTACTGAGCTGTGGTTGTCGTGTGTCTTGTGGAAAGTGATGGAGGATCTGTAGTTATCAATCAGCTCCTCTCTTCTCATCTGGATGTTGACAGTTGAAGAGTTAAACTGATCCGTTGAGTGAAGTCAGAACCGTTTGCTTGATGCCAGTTAGTGGTTGAGTCTCAGACTGGTTTGGATGAACCAGTGGTGGGAATCAAACCCTGATGGAAACCAACACAGTGACCAAGCTCTCTCTGTGTGTGTCTGTCTCCCTCAGGACGGCTTCCTGTTCAGCGTGTCCATCGTCAGCGGCGTGGCGTGCATCATCCTGGCTGTGGTCAAGTTCATGATCGGGAGGGTGCTGACCAGCCGAGCCCTCATCACCGACGGTGGGTGGACACACACAGACACACACACAGACACACACACACACTTTCAGCTCATTGGAAGCCTCTCAGGAATCTTTCACCCTCAAGTGAACTGAGAACCACGGGTCCACTGAGGCCTCAACACAACAGGGGCTGAATTCCAACACTTTAAAAACCCCCTTACCCTGTGTGTGTCTGTCTGTGCAGGATTCAACTCGCTGGTGGGAGGAGTCATGGGCTTCTCCATCCTCATCAGTGCTGAGGTGTTCAAGCACGAGCCCCAGGTGTGGTACCTGGACGGGACCATAGGGGTCCTCATGGGCCTCATCATCCTCTCATACGGAGTCAAGTAAGATCTCAGCTGCTCTCATGATCTCATGTCTTATATTTGTGTATCTGTGATTTTCATGTGTGATTTGTGTGTCTATATAAGTTGTATCTTAAAATGTGCTGAATTGAAAGGTTTTAAAACACGTTGTGGCTGATTAAGGTTTATTCTTTATGAAATGTTGTGAATGGATAAAAGTCTGAGTTCTAAAAAGGTCTGGTGTGAAGTTTTTCACTGAAGTAAGTTTCCATTTCAGGCTGAGAAAAAAGTTTTGATAGATCCCAGGAGGGAAATAACAGTTATCCAATAAATAACAGTGGAATCCGTGAGTTCCCCTCAGGAGACGGTTTGAAACTTCAGTTTGAAACTTCAGTTTGAAACTTCAGTTTGAAATCATCGCTGCTGACGGAGTGAGATTTTAGTTTTGCCTCAAGCAACGAATAAAACCAGTAAAATGAATTTGTCTGCAGGGACCCAGAAAGGCAGAACGTTTAATTTATTCGTCAATTTAAAGACTCACGTTCTCCTCTTCCTCCTCCTCTTCATCTGCAGGCTGCTGCTGGACATGGTTCCACGGATCCGACAAACCAGGAACTATGAGCGTTTTGAGTGACGGAGCAGAGATGAAGAAGAAGAAGAAGAGGAGGGGATCTGGGTTGGGCGGGTGGGGTTAAATGGTGTCTCCACCCCCCCCCACCACCACCCCACCACCACAACCACCACCACCACCACCACCACAGACTCTCAGGCCTGGAGGTGCCAGTGACCTGAGGTTCAGGCCGATAAAATTCCTGTGGCACCTTTTTAAGTGTTTTACAATTTTCTGTAAATATAAAATTATTTGTCTTTGAACCGTGAGCAAGTCTGTTGTGTGTCTGCACCCCCACCCCCCTGCACAGTGTCCTACAGATTCATAAAGGCCACAGTAAGATGATGTACGATACCTCAGTTCCACGTCATCGCCTCGTCCGAACGCAGCGCTTTACTTTCCCCATGGTTCCTAGAGGCCTTTGTGTGTGTGTGTGTGTGAGAGTGTGTGTGTAGCAGTGAAGTGTTGATGGTGTTTTGAGGATGTCTCACAGGGAACAAACACACAAACTGTCAGTGATGTGATTCGCTGTCTACAGTATTTATCTGGAGCGACGTTATAGTGACCTCATCATTAGCCTGATGACGCCATCCGTCGTGACTCCTCCTCCAGGTCAAAGTGACACACAGGGAAACAGACTGTTTACTTCATGTTAGTGAATGTACGTGTTTGTACTTTGGCATCTTGTGCCACCTACTGGCGAGTAGAGGCAACTGCATCGCATAACTTCATATGGGAGATGAAATTGTTTATTTTTCATTTTTCTTTGAGTGAAGAGTTTATCAGAGACACAAACTTTGTGTCGTGAGTCAGGTTCAAGTTGTTGTTTCACATTCAGAGGTCAGAGTGGAGCTGGATGATCTGAGGGTTTGTTCTCACGGTCACAGCAGCTGAGCCAGTTTGTGATGAACTGGTTTGTTCCCACTGGTTTGTGGTTTTTTCATTTAAGACGTTAAACAAAATGATCCATGAAAGGAAGAGAAAGTTCCTTGTTTGGATTCATTGGAGTTTGGAGTTTGAATCAGTTTCTGTTGTTTTTCTCATTTCTTTTATCTTCATGATGTTTTATCGAACGTCCAGAAGTTTGAATCTGTGATAAACTCTGAATCTTCTCCTTTTGCATCGTTTAATTTTCCTTCTTTCTGTGAATTATTCCAATCTACTGTGACCGATTCCACTTTCCAGCAAAGTTCAGCTTCAGTTTGTCGTTGGGGCCGGTTGTTGTTGTTGTTGTTGTTGAGCTGATCGGACAGGAAGTGATCCGACTGTTGAGAGTTTGAAACCCGACGACTGTTGAATCCACTCATAAGTTCAAGGAAAGTTTCTGAGCCACGACATCGTCAAACTTTGACTTTGTCCCTTTGTCTGTGCTCGTGCTGTTTGATCCCAGGCTGCGGAGACAAGTGGACATTTATCTTGTTGATATCGTGTCAGTAACGTGACCGTATCTGTTTGTTTTGGGGATTTAAAGTTCTTCTAATATCTGTGGAGTTCAACATGGTGACATGTGAAGTAGTAACTTGGTATTAAAGCTGATTTGTGCTCTTGATTTAAGATCAGAAGCTTTTTAAAAGACTTCTGTTGTCTGGTGTCAGTCTAAATTAATCATCAGCTCAGATCTGACTTCAGTTTCCTCCTGTTGTAGAAGAGAAACTTAAAAAATGTGAAGAATTCCAAAGTTTGAAGACAGAGGCGCAGGGCTCCCCATGTGGCTGCAGGGGGCGCTGTTGCTTTAAAACATGAAACAACCAAATATAAAGTTTATTTATAGAGAGAATGAAACGTCTCGAATATACAGAAGCACAATTCTGCCATGAAAAGAAACAAGAAGTGAATTTATTCATGATTAAAAGTAAACATTGTGTTTGTCTCATTGAATTAAATGATGAAGTCAACTGTTTAACTTGAGCTGCAGAGTTTTAACTTGTTTTTAACATGACTGACTTCTCTTCTTGTCCATCAGGCACAAAACAGCTTCCAAACAAAGACTTAGACAAACCAGATTTCATAGAGATTCAGCAGCTTAGTTCCTCCGTGTTGTTCTTATCGCCGTGAGCAGGACGAGTTTCTGCCCTGAACTGTAGATGTGAAGAGTTTAAATGTTACAGAAGCTGTGATATGTGAAGTGATGGATGTGTAATAACACGTTTCTCCTCCTCCTGCTCCTCCACCTCCTCGTCTCTGACTCCAGAGCCTTAATCTGACTCCAGAGCTTGAATGTGATTGACAGGAGAGAGGCTGAATGTACCTGAGCTGAGACGCTGGTTAATACAGAAGCTCCAGCTCTTTTCTGTTTGAACACAGCAGCTGACGGAGCTCAATTTGAGTCCGAGCACAGGAACTAGATGATAGATTTTAGTTTAAATGATCAACTGAAGATGAAATTATAATGCAGAATTATAAAAATGTGTCTTAAAAGTTGAATCTGTGCTCAGAATCAAATCAAACTCCAGCAGCTCGGTGGTTCGACTCCTGATATCCTCTCTCTCTCTCTCTGTGGACTGTGTGTAAATACTGGATGTGAATCTGCTGTGATGTGGAACCAGTGTAAAACACAGTCAGAGACTCCGAACCACAGAAAAAGGTTTATTTAAAAATAAAGTTATATCCCTCTTTACTCATCAAGGACTGGAAACAAACCCGTTGTCGTTCTTCACCTCCATCGTCTCCGCTCGGCTGTTTCAGACGCTGAGGCTCCAGATTCAGAAACCAGGACTGATGGGTTTGTTCCACGGTAAATACAAGTTTCTCTTTTTCATGATGGAGACGTTCGAGGTTAAAACAAACGGAAACTGACGATCACGACCTTCAGTCAGCTTCTGGAAACCAAACACGTGATAATGTGATCGACAGCGTGATGTAGAAAAAAACAAATAAGGCCTCGACTGCAACAGAACATCCAGAAACTCAGTCAGCACAAGAATCCATTAAAAGAGCAAAACCAGTAATAACCTGATCACTGTGTATTCATCCGCAGCTTTAAATAGGTCACCAACAAAGTTTACTTCTGCTTGATTCAAAACTACTTTCAGAACATGATGGATCATTTTTAAATTGTGTTTAAAACTCGGAGTCGTCGAGAAACAAGTGAACACACGATTGGTTTTGATCTTTTTTTCTGGAATCTGCTGAAGATGATAAATAAAGTGAAGGAGGAAAGAAAAGAAAAACAACTTGTGTTTTGTCACGTGTAGAAAAACACAAAAAGGAGTTAAACCGTGTTTCAGTTTGTGGCAAAACAAACATTTAACATCTGTTGTTCATCCGTGAAAATCTAGTTTACAAATTAAAATCTCTGTTAAATAATAAATCCACTGATCTTATACTTTACGATTTGCTGAGTCATCACACTGAATAAATTAGGATTGCTTTTGATTCTATAATTAACACGTAAAAACAAAGTGTATTAAATTAAAGTAAGAAAAATATATCATCTTTAATCGTTGAATTAAAATCATTTCATGTCACCAGTAGAATTTAAAGAAGTGAGGAAACACACACGTGACCATGAGAAGGCACATGAGACGCAGAGTTGGCGGCAGATCACAAAATAAAGACACACAACACGAGTCTGGGCCGACGCAGTGACAACGTAAAGCTGGACGGTGTGTGTGTGTGTGTGTGTGTCTGTTTGTGTGTCTGTGTGTGCAAAACAAAACAAAAACAGATTGGAAATCAAAGTGTACGAGGCGGCCGCTGCCTTTCACAATAAAACAGGCCACATCTGTCTGCAGCTGTTCGGCTCAAAGAGCGTGAAGAAGAAGAAAGTAAAGAAATTAAAGTTTCTTCTTTTTAATTCTGCAGCTGAAAGTTTTAATCACTTATTTCTGCAGCAACACGTGAATGTGCAAACGTGTATTTGGGTGTAAATTGACTTGTATTCATGATATTTTGCAGGTACATAAAGTGACTGTAAATACTTCTGTGCTCTAAAAACTATAAACAGTTGTATAACTTTTTCAGTGAGTCACAGTTCTCAAACTTTAAAGTTTATTTCTTCTTCTTGTCTCCTCTGGAAGCAGAACAGAAACAGACCACGCCCCCCACCACGTTTTTTTTATGTTGATTTTTTTTTAAATTACTCTCCATAAATAAAAAATCTATAAAAAAAAAGGGAAAGAAATTTAAAAAAATCAAGACGACGCCCCCTTCTATAAATAAAAAACTGACGATTTCCAGCAAAAACTGAGATAAAGATTCTGTATACAAAATAAATAAAAACCCCATATGAACAATATACAGTGTTACTAATATCTCCTCCAGCCTCTAACAGATAAACGTAGTGCACCATTATTTTTTTCAATTCACCACAAATAACTACAAATTTAACCTTTGATCTTAACGAACCTGCAGGCAAATCAAGATCCTGGGGGGGGGGAGCAGGGGGGGGCGCTAGAGGGACACAAGTGTGTGTTTTACTTTGTGTGCGTTACCGACGACCACATGTCTGAGTCACGACAACATTCCTACGACTGCAGAGAACTCGCCCTCGCCCCCTGGTGGCCGTCGTACCGGAACTCTTTCATGATTCTCTACTGGCCACCCATCCCCACCCTCACCTCCTCATGATGCATTTCAATGAGACGCCGTGGCCCCCCCCCCACCACCCACTCGTGAGGGGATGGAATCTGGAGGATGTGTCAGGAGGACGCTTAAAGTTCTAGAATAAAAATCTAGATGTATCTATGTTACATGTCCACGAGAGAGGAACAAGTCTCTTACAGTGTGAAACTGGTTTCCTTTTTTTAGCCGCCATTTCTCTGGCCCCTCCCCCCATACGTGTGTAGATATGTGTGTTGTGTTGTGTGTGTGTGGGGGGTGCCTCCGGGCATGCCAGTCCAGTGTAAACCTACCTAAACAATGAGCAGATTCAGATTTGAGCAGGGGGAGGAGGATGGAGGGGAGGGGGGGCGGGTCTAGGTGAGGTGGGCGGGGCAGCTGTCAGGGGGAGGGGCTTGGGCCGTACCTCCCTGTTGAACATCACGGACACGTGTGGCCCCGCGGAGCCGCAGAGTTTCAGGTTCGATTCCCTTTGTCCACTCAAGTCATTTCACTTCCCTTCCGGAGACCTGTGGCGCCCCCTGCTGGTGAATCCGAGGAGTGACTCGGCTCCGGAACAATGACGATGAGAAACACACACAGTCTCATGAATGTTTGTCCGCACACACACACAGGAGTTCAGTGTGTGTGTGTGTGTGTGTGTGTGATAGCTGCAGGAGTGTGTGTGTCTCTCAAACACACACTCACTCTGCTCTCCGCTCTCGAGCCTCGCCGGCGTGGGTGCCCCCCCCCTCCTATGGGCTGGCGTGTGGCTGCTATAGGCAGTCCTTGCACAGCGCCACCTGGCCCTTCATGTAGTCGCGGCAGGGGCAGATGCGGCGCAGCGTGGTGTGGGCGCCGGCGCAGCTGAACAGCAGCAGGTCGGCCTGGAAGACGCAGTGACGCCGGGTGTCACTGTACGCCGGGACCAACGTGTCGGAGCTCGACTCCACCGTCTGACAGTCCACACCAAACCTGAGAGAGAGAGAGAGAGAGAGGCCTTCTGATGAGCGGGGAGGAAGTGTGTCACTGCTCCTGCCTTTGTGTAGATACGTGTGTGTGTGAGTCCCACCTGGCCAGGTCCTTGTCCTTGTTGAGGTGCTGGAAGAAGGAGGGCTCACAGATGAGCTGCTCCTCCTGACACACCTGCTTACAGGTGCGCCCGGGCTCGGCCTGTTTGACCTGCAGGGCGCTGAGAGGAGGCCACATCACCTGGCCGTGACAGAAGTCCTGGAGGAGAGACAGAGGACATCAGGACGACTGCAGGACTCTGATCAGAGGACAGAGAGTCTGAGCCTGATCTGTATGAGTGAGTCTCATAGACTGTCTGGAGGAACGAGCTTCACTGACTGGTTGATTATATTTGTTCTACTCATGATCGTTGATTAAATCTATTCTGAAAACTTTATGGTTTGTTATGTCTGTGATTTCTGATCCTTGTACATTTTGTTCCCTCAGACAATTCCTGAAAGTCACAGCAAATCTTCCACCTTATCGTCTGGTTCAGTAAAAACAAAGCAGCTTTCCAGGAAGTGATGAGAACATTTCTTCAGAGTGGTGACAGCCGAGCTTTTCTCCTCTTTCAAGAGTTTCATGTGTCAAAGTCTGAACTGTGACACATGAGCCGTTTTTAAGTCCTGATTCTGATCCTGAAAGAGTCTGGCTGTTGTTTTCATTCTCAGAAGAACTGATGTGAAAAGAACTTGACTAAGATCATGATGACTGAGGAGGAGGAGGAGGAGGAGGAGGAGGAGGAGGAGGAGGAGGAGGAGGAGTAGGTACCTGGTTCTCGATGAAGGCGTTGACTCTCTGCAGCATCCCCTCACAGGTGAACTCGTAGGGCAGGTAGGGCTCGATCTGAAAAACACACATGGGTCACAGTCAGTTTCAGAGGAGAGGAGAGGAGAGGAGAGGAGAGGAGGAGAGGAGAGGAGAGGACACTGAGGGTGAAGCCTGATGAGTGGGCTCGAGTTTGACTTGATGTTTACCTGATTACAAGCAGAGTAAATAAATCAAGTGGACCAGCCAATGGGAGCAAAGCTAAATATCATCTCTGTACAGATCAGAATAGAGCTGGTTTCAAAGTGTGTGTGAGGGAGAGAGAGAGAGAGAGAGAGGGGAGGGGGGGGGAAGAGAGAGAGAGCACATGAGCACTGGTGTAATATTAGCCCGTGTGTGTCTGCTCTCTGAACTCCTGTCTTTTCTCCCCAGACTCTGATTTGAGAGGAAAACTTCAAACAGAGCAGAGAAACAACTGAAACCTTTGTTTCTGCTGTAAGTCACTCGCTGCTTCTCTGACTGTATAGTGTGTGTGGGGGGGGGGAGGGGCGCTAGTCAAGCCGGAGCCTGGTAGGCTGCAGCTCGCCACGGATCACGAAGCATCTGAGGCGGTGCCGTTCGGAAACAATGGCTTTGTTCACTGGACGAGCCGGCACCGCCTCAGATGCACCACACGAGGTCGGGGCAGCCTGTAAATATGCACCACCCCGGAGGAGAAGACTGAACAAGTTCTCGTTCTGTTTCCTCTTCTCCTCCTCCTCCTCCTCCTCCTCCTCCTCCTCCTCCCTCCTCCTCCTCCTCCTCCTCTCCTCCTCCTCCTCCATCAATTTGGAATTTGCAGTTTTTCTAATCGATCAGACTCACTCCCTTCATAGCTCAACTTCTCGATCAAGAGGATTTGTTGCTGTTCTTTTACACACGTGATAGAAAACAGATTGTATCTAGACTTTAAGAATTTCTGATATTTTAGATTCACCTATAACACCTGCCTGAGGAATACCCAAAGTAAATGGAAAGCTATTCTGGAACCATTAGGAGTACTTGCATGGTCTCGGTACTCATTGAGTAATCGCAGTTGGAACACAGTGAAGTAGAAGGTTTTTTATTTCCTACTGAATGTTTGTTGGTAAACAGATGCCTGCAGATGACTCTAGCTGGGACTTAAGAGCTGGAAACACATTGGGACCACAGCACGAAGCCTTACCCAGCCCAAGTTCACATTTGATAACAATACCACAGGAAATGGGTATTTGACACATGTTTTTGTCTAAGGGTAAGTCCGGGGCAGTTTCCATTTGGAGACCCCAAAGGACCCTTGGTAACCATGGTCACACACTTTCAAACTGAAAGAAACACACACAGCCCTCCTCCAGATCAGAAGTGACTCCTACAGACACACACAGAGTGAAACAGAGGGCCATACACAAATCACAACCAAAACAACACTTTTTAGCCTTTTCACTCGCAGCTGTTCGTCTTTACTCAGTGACTTCCTCGCTTTAACTTTACACCTTGACGCCTCACACCTGCATGTTGGAAATCTCATTGGCTAAACGAAACGCCAGTCATCAAAACAACCGTTTCTATTGGTTCAGTCTTTACACGACAGAAGAGGTGTCTCGTTGGCTATTGGAGGCTGTGGACAACCCACGCCAGCTCCTATTGGGTCAAGTGAGCTGTCAATCTAGAGTTTAGAGTCTAGCCGCCATTTTGACAGCAAGAAAGCGGCTGTGTTTAAATGCGAACAGGAGTTACGAGGGAAAATACATCAAAGTTTAGGATTGGATCGTCTGGACCTTTGTCAATGAACCGAGATGTTATCGATCTGTGACGAAAGTGGTGAGTCCACTTTGTTATTGTTTGGTTTTTGTTTGAGTGTCTGACTGAGACGTTGATTGCACCGGCTGTGGTGATCGGATCTTGAAATGGTTTACATCAGTCGAATCAGAAGAATCTTAGCTTTCCAAAGATGTGTTGCATCTGTACGGCGCCGTTCCGTAAATAGCAATGGTGACGCTTATCGGTAAAGCAGCCAACCTGTGGGACGCCTGTGGGACGGTGCAGCACGAGAGGTTAAAGGAGGAAGAAGTGTCCTTGGTTGAGATGTGTTTACCTTCTGGCTGAGGATGGAGCGGATGGCCTTCTCCACCTCCACTGGGTCCTCGATGTCCACGGTCCAGACGTGGGGCTCACCGATGTACACCTCGGCGTACGGATGCTGAGAGGTCAGCTGCAGAGAGAGAGAATCAAACACACATCATGAGAGGACAAAGGGATGGAGAGTGTAGAGAGTGAAACCGTGGTGTCCTCCTCCCCCCCTCACCTCTCTCATGGTGGGTTTGCCCTTGAAGAAGTCGGTGTTCTTGCTGCTCTTGGGGGGGGCTGAACTTGGGGTTGAGGAAGGCGCAGCCGTTGGCGATGGCCTCAAGCGGAGCGGGCCCCTCGTACGGGAACGACAGACCCACAAACAGCTGAGGGAGAGAATTTAAAGAAATCAAATTGTGGTTTTAAAACACTTTGAGACACAATGGACATTAAAAACACAACCGTGCTGCACTGGCTGTGTGTGTGGGAGCAGCTACTGAATCACCTCCGAATAACAGAGCTGGCATCAGAGGTGAAGAAAAGTTTAATGGCAGCGTTGGGGAGTTTGTGTTGTTTGCTGAGAGCAGCAGTTCGACCCTCCCGTGTTCTCGGCACTTAATAAGAGTCAAGGCAGCATGTTTTTATATATATATAAAGAAAAAGCAGGAGGGAAAAACAAGGAGGATGATGGGGGGGGTGGGGGGGGGGTCAGTGTTGTGTGAGTACGTGTTGTGTGAACAGCTGCATCACATGTTTTAAAGCAAATACAATAAAAGGTTGTAACAAGCAAATAGTCCTGATGAAGAAGCTCATAGACGCGAGTCAGTCGGAGCTCGACCAGGAGAGAGAGACGGGGGGGGGCAGAGTCAGTCAGTAACAATGATTCGTCTCTGTGTGTGTGTGTGTGTGTGTGTGTGTGTGTGTGTGTGTGTGTGTGTGTGTGTGTGTGTGGTGTGTGTGTGTGTGTGTGAGTGTGTGTGTGTGTGTGTGTGTGTGTGTGAGTGTGTGTGTGTGTGGTCGTGTGTGTGTGTGGTGTGTGTGTGTGTGTGTGTGTGTGTGTGTGTGTGGTGTGTGTGTGTGTGTGTGCTGTGTGTGTGTGTGGTGTGTGTGTGTGTGTGTGTTTCTGCCCATAGCAAGAGAAATTGTTCTAAACACTATCAGCTTTGTTAGCATCAGACTTCATCCAGCAGGTGGCAGCAAAGAGCTTTCCCCCTCTGTCTCTCTCTGTGTGTATGAAATGTTCCTCACAGCCGAGAAACAGTGAACCAGCACTTACAGGAGGAGGGAGGGAGGGAGGGGGGGGGACTGAAGGTTATAATTAATCGGCATCGCCTGCGTCATCACGTTGCCCCTTGACACAGAAGCTCCCGTGCACTTTGCATTAAAGCCGTTTCTACATATTGATGTTGGTGTAGTGAGCGAAGGCTGAGAGCATCGAGGACGTCCTGCTTGAAGAGCCGGAGCTGCTGCCGTGCTATTGAATCGTGTCCCGGTTGAAAAGTCCCAATGTGACACATCACAACTATTCAGGATTAACACACACGTTTTACCTGTAGCTCTGCGGCTGATGATGATTCTAATGTTCGCATCGACAGTTTCTCACAGGCCTGTCTTCAAATTCGACCTTGCTTCTTTTAAAATCAAATGGAGCTTGTGCTTCAGGTTTATTTGTGTGTTTGAACGCGTCTCCCAGTATTTCCATGAGTAGATAACCCTGACTTTCAGGAGATAACGCGAGCAGAGGAAGAGCTCATGCAAAGAGGAGCGTGCGTCTGCACCTTTGACTCTCATGGAAATTGAAGTGTCGCGGCAGTTTGGATTGAAGTGTGTCATGCAAACGAGGATCTTGTAAATAAGTAGAGCTCTGTTCCGGCTATGTGTGTGTGTCTGTGTTTTCCTTACGTGCAGAATATGACGACAATAAAATAAGTTATAACAGCTACTAGCAGACCTGTGGTTAATAGATAACAGAGTGCGGGGATTCGGAGCCGTTAGGAAAAGAGGAAACACGTGGCGACAGTAGGAGGTGATTAGATGAGTCGAGTCAGGACAGACGTGTGAGACGGATGAGAAGCAAAGTAGAAGAAATGAAAAACCTTCCAACCCGACACAGGAACAGTCTGATCACTGACGCTGATACAACACCACGCATCCGGGGTTTTATTTCAGGAAAACCAGTTGGAGAGAAATATCAAATGTCAAGACGTCAAACGGCAACAGGTTCTCCCGGGCTGCGGTGTGTGTGTGTTTCTCTTCCCAGTGCAGTGAAGCTGGTAAAACCCCACGGGGCCAATTAGCGCCGCTGGTTTTCAGGTAAATGTGTTGTTTAAGCAGCACGGAGGCAAAACACCTCCTGTTTTCCTTGTAAGCTCTCGAACAACAATGCGGTTAAAACGTTTGGGTTTTGTGGGATTTAATTGGCCGCAGCCCCCGTGGTGAGTGTGTGTGTGGGAGGGTGTTCCCACGCACAACCACGTGTAATGTGAAGAAATGCGGAGGCACTTTACAGCCGGGTGGACTCACCTTGGTTTCCCGGAGGAGGAACTGCAGGTCCCGGCCGCTCAGTATGCCGTGGTTCTTGACGTAGCTCGGCAGGTGCACCGTGCTGGTGCCGTGCACGGTGCCGTGAACCTCCATGTAGCCGTGGATAATGTCCAGGTATTTCTTCTTATCCTGGAACAAGCAGGAGGGGGGAGAGAGAGAGAAAGGACACAGGCACATTTAGTTTTTCACTGGTTTCCTGGAAATCGGCCTCTGTGATTTCCTTTCATTATAAAAAACACGACCTCCGCTCGGTAAATTCTGAACAAACATCCTGAGATGAAACCTTTTGAATCAGTTTCTTTTGTCTCAGAGCGCAGATCAGTATCATCACTTTGTGTTACTCTGCCTGGTGAACTTGTGTTGGAGCTACCTGAGCGACCATCTGGCCACAGCGGCAGGCAGAGTTAAAAACAGCCCAATATGACAACAGCCTGCTATTGTTATTAAACTGCACCTGATACGTGACAGGGACGACTGGTTCAGGTTGAGGACGAGGAGAGAAACAGAGGAGAAGGAAATACAAAGCTGCTCTGCACTGATTTTACACATCCAGATAAGTTTAGTGTAAAGTGTGCTGAGGGAGAAAATGAAGCTGATGATGTCACAGCATGCGACAAATGACTTTTGATTAGTATTTGTGATATTCTGATAACATCTTTCACTTCAGGATTCCAATAACTGGACTAATATCAATTATCAATGGATTTAAAAACCTCCTTAAACAGCTGAATGCTGCCAAACCCTGACAGTGATGATTTCTAACATTGTTCTATGACAATATTGCAACTCTTTTATTTGAAAAGAAAAAAGGTTGCGGTTTAATTTGGGCATTTCTGATGCTGGTAACGTAACATCACTAATTGGTAATTTGTTAAATGTAGTATAAGCCGATTGTTCAAAAGCCTGAACAAATAGAAAGTGCTTTCTTGGTTATCTGACTTCACGCTACTGATTGAACTTTGACCCTCGTGAACTTTGAATGTTCTGAAATAGTTAAAATGACTCATGGCTATGTGTGTGTTGATCCATTTAAAACCATAGGTCAACAATTTAGCGTTTGGGATGTTCTGTCTTTCACTGACAAGCTCCCCGTACGAGCTTCTTCTAAAAAGAATAATTCAAGTTAATCAGATTAGATGGAAACATAAGTTCCATAATAAAAGGCTTTTGATCGTCCCCACACAGAGACTGTCACAGCGAGTCTTTGATTTTTCCAAAGCGAGGACACGACTGCTTCATGAGTCGACCCCGATTTGCAAACCATTCCCCCGTGTGTCTCCTGATGGACTGCCATGCAACAATCGGTCTTTTTCACTGAGTTGTGTACCTGCCGCAGACCGAGCACTCGAGCACCACGCGGCCCAGCTGCAGCGGAGCCCTTCAGGGAAGCTGTATAAATGAACGCCGGCCATTTCCCCCCGTAATAACAGGATGCCTCAGAGGCGCACTCACACACACCGGTGTGTACACACTTGTCATTCACACGGCAAAACTATTGATCATAAACAGTTTCAACACTCACTGGGCAGCGAGGCCTCATTGTTGTTAAGATGAAATTTACTTACAACTCCCACGCACCAGCTCTGCCTTTGAAATGTCCCTGCTCAGTGTGTGTGTGTGTCTCTGTGTGTGTGTGTGTGTTTGTGTGTGTGTCTGTCTGTCTGTCTGTCTGTCTGTCTGTCTGTCTGTCTGTCTGTCTGTCTGTCTGTCTGTGTGTGTGTGTCCCTCAGTGCTTCCTTTTGGGGCTTAAATTTCAGGTAGCCGCTCGTCAGTGTCCCTGGAGGCCTGGCTATCAGATGCCTCCAGTCAGCCTGCTGTAACTAAAGCAGCCTGATGTGTGTGTACGGGTGTTTGTGTGTCGGTAGGTGTGTGTGTGTGTGTGTGTGTGAGATGAAATCCTAATTAGAAGGTGAAATCACTACCCTCTAATCTTTTCACTCCCGAGAGCTGAGCTTGGATTTGTGTGTGTGAGGAGGGATTTATAAACGAAGGTTATTGGCAGGTATCTGGACTACACACACACACGCACAAAATCCATACATGACTGATATCAGAAGAGGCAAATGAAAAAAAAGAAGCAGAGAGACATCCACACTGTAACGCATTTAAATAAATTCCTTCACTACTGATTCAAACGTGTCTGGTGACATCATTTGAATATTTCGATTAGTTTGAAGTGTGTGTTGCACGTTAGCATCAGCTAATGATACTTTAGGCACAATAATTTAAGTAAAACGTTATTTTTCAGATGCACGTCTTGGACTGGTAGTTGACATTAAACAGAGCAAATACAGAGTTTAGAGTTTTGATATATAAAGATTAGAGTGTTTGTAATACAGCTGCAGAGGAAAGAAGCATCATGCCTAAAGGAAGACATTATAAAGGCATCAGGGTGTGTAAGTTAGTGTGTGTACGTGTGTGTGTCTGTGTGTGTGCATGAAGGAGGAACATACAGTGGAGCGCCCTGACCCTTTGAGGCAGTTGCTACACAAAGCTTTACGGTCAGAGAACATCACTCACCAGCTGCTCTAGATAGAATAAGTACAAACAGGCCAGAAGACGTTTTACAATGAGTGGGACATGTTGGAGAAGCACGTCTGCAAGGCGCATCGCCAGATTCCCATCCGTCCTGGATTTTCCGTGCTTTTCCTTCTCGTAATAATATCATGTCAACGTGAGATCTTAATCCCGTCTCGCTCGTCAGAACGCTGTGAAGCAGGTGATGACTTCATGACCCTGCAACACTTAAAAGAAAGCAGGAGACTGACAGTTTTCATCCCTCGTGTTCCTGGTGCCGCCCATTTGGATTTATTCATCTCCGCCACATTTGCATGTTTACGTCTCAGAGCAAATGGGACGAGGGATCCGAAGCCGGAGAGCAGATCGATGGCTGCAGCACAGGAGGTTATAAAATGACTGCTTTAGCCGGAGAGGTTGATTGAAGCAGGAGAGAAGGAGGTAGAGGAGGAGGAGAAGGAGGAGGAGGAGGAGGAGGAGGAAGAGGAGGAGAGTTTTATGACCTTGTAAATCAGAGGGAATTTGTAAACCCCGGCGCGGAGAGGAAGCAGCAGAGGCGGTGGCGGCTCTCTGGCGGCAGAGGGGAGGGTTGAGGGATGAGTGTCGGGGGGGAGAAAGCTTTCTGGCAGAGAGACACAACCTCCGAGACTCACAGCCAGGCAGTAAATGTAACACAACCCCCCCTTCCTGCTGATAACTTGCACTGCTGTGTCTTAATGAGCGCTCGCATTACTCCCAGGCAACATTTAATGGGTTTTGAAACGAGAAAAGCGGTTCAATATATTTAATATTGAGTTAATTAAAGCTTTCGCATGTTTGATCAATTTGATTCGGACTAAATTAACAATTCACAGCAGCTCCTGGAGGCTGTGCAGAGGCTCCGTGGGGCTGAGAGCTAAAATGCTAATGTCGTGCTCAACATGCTCACAATGTCAACATTAAAGCAACACTGTGTAAACTTTACCTCTGACTGACTCAACTGAAACACACCTGAACGGGGGATATTACCCATGATCCCCTGCTTCCTGGACCAGAAGGGCTGCTACTGTAAATAAGGCACCCAACTCTGTTTAGACGTTTAAGTTTCCTAGTTGAATATTAGAGATTAATTCTGTTTTTAATTGATCTACGGTTCAACATTACTTGTAGGGATGGATTTGGGCAATTTAGGCCGCGACAGATTGGACCCGCTCACCAAAGTAAGAGCTCAGGGTGAAGTTATGACAGAGTTTTGAAATTATATTTGAGTTTGGGTCGGGTTCGGTCTCCTCAGCTCGGCCGTCAAATTAATTTTAAAATTACATACAGTTGCTGATGTTGTGCAGTGTATATTTGCTTTGTCAGTTTTCGAGCTGTCTCGTGCTAACGTCTGCCGATGTGCACAAAAAGAAAAACCTCGACAGTTCAGCTGCTTTGAGATCTCACACTTCAAATGAAGCTTTTGGCAAAAGTTCAGTCAGGAAGTTCTGTTCTTTCATGTTCGGCCTTTGTTTGTTCCTCAGCGGGTGAATGTCTAATATTATTAGCTCTCCTGTTTTGTATCCCTGTCACTTCCTTTCTGCCACATTGTCAAAAATCTCAACATTCACAATTTCAGCGTCGCCACATTGACCCTGTTTCTGTGCACATTCCCTGAGCCAATTAGTCCCCGGCTGCTTTTTCTTTAAATGTCACTGCATTTCTCTCATTCTGTCTCTCAGAGCATGAGATGCTGGATGTCTAGTGAGTCACAAATGAAAGTCTCCACCATCCATCATCCGTCTGCTGGGTCGACAGAGCCTAGACCCCTGTCTCATCGCCTCTCTTCTTTAATGAAGATGCTTCTCATCGTCACCATCTAATCACAAAAACTTTTTTTCTGTTGTCGGATACAGATGTACACTTCAAATCCATCGCTCCTTATCAAACTGACATTTAAACTTCTTACAGAGCTTCTATTTCAACTTATTTCAGTATTTGTATTTCCACTTCGACTTAATGCCTTTGATCGATATTATTTTTTCAATTAATGCACCCTAATCTACTGTGTAAATACAGGCATTACTGCAGCAGGAGGTATAATATACAGGTGAGGACTGGCAGTGTGTAAAAGGCTGGTTCTTTCTTTTGAATTCTTTATTATGAGGAGCTGTCGTGGCCCCCTGTTGTTAAATGGGGATCAACAAACCTGCTATTTTCCATTTTATCATTAAACTCCTCTCGATGTGTTCCTATAGGGACTCGCGGCTGCAGGGCTGGAGTGGATTCTGATGTGTCAGCGCTTTATCTTGACAGGTAGCTGCGTCAGAACACAGGGGATCGCGTATTAATGCTGCTTTACAGCTCATTCCTACTGAAACCATCAACTTCAGCCTCCACCTGAGATGCCGCGGTTAATACCAACACGGTCTTCCTTGTGTGCGGCGGTTGTGTTCTCTCTTTCATGTGCATTTTGATGATGAACATCACACAACGTTGTTACTCTTTAACTTTAATGCTCATCTCAAAAGGGGGATTGTGCCCTGCAGGTCGACAGTGAGAAGCAGGAACCTCGGGAGGCGAGAGGAGCTCTGTGCCTCATCGGGATGCAGGCAGGTGCGCTTGGTTTCGACTTACCCCACCCCTCAAAACTGCCTTCGACATCAAACATCAAACGCACCTCAGATCGTCTTCACATCTGACATCCCCCCCCCCGACTGACAGACTCTGGGGCCCCGAAACTGGGAGCTTGTCAGTCAGGACGAAAATACACTTCACCCATTCATCTGAGACGAAGGGAAAATCATGTCTCCGCACAGAACACAGACACACACTAACACGTACACACACACAACTATACATGCAGAGCACATCATACGTGCCTCAATGCAGCGTTGTGGTAATGTGGAGTCAGTCAGTGATAATGGTACTAGTTCATTATAAATATGGTGATTTGCACAAGGGCACTTTAGCAATACTAATCATCTATCAGGGCTACGGGGTTCCCAGAGATCTGTACGGTACAGAAACCCTCTTTGACGACGGGTCCGTTTCCCCTGAGTGAATAAATACAGAGGATCATCATCGGATGTATACAAATGATGAGAGCTCTTCAGCTTCTTCCTCCAATGATATAATGTCACGGTCAGGGTTAACATCCGAACAGCTTGAGGCTCATTTATGCTGCCGTCTGTCAGAACTTCCAATGTACTTCCATTAATGCTGCCGTGGTTGTTAAGCAAAGCATCGACTGTCGAACCAACACGTCCACGGTGGAGGGGATCGAGATAATGCACCTCTTTGTGTGTCTTGTGATATTCTTGCTTGAGCTTCTTTCGTATCCCGAGGCTTTCGGAAGATGTGCACAGTTACAGATGAGATGAAAACAAAGAGGACGGACGTAAGCCTCCATCAGCTTCCATATACGTATCTAACGTGGAAGAATAACGTCCTGTGCATGAGCTGAAACTGTTCATATAATCATGCATGGATAATTCTACGTAGTAAATCATTCATAATCACATTTTCTTTAGTAAATATACGTGGTTGCAAGGATACTTAAAACTAACAGCTGAATTAATGATACATGTACTTGTACATTAACAGCTCAGGGGGACACGGGTGGTAGAAGAGGATCCAGAAGTGGTTGGAGTCAGGAGGTGTTATTTATTCAGAACCCGCCACGCCCCATTAGACACAACACTCAGAAACATATTGGAGTTTGGTGGCGAGCCAGAGCATGTTCCTGATCGTCAGATAGCAGAGGAGACGTGTGTGATGGCGGGATGTTCGTCTTTGCTGTGTGTATTTGTTTGTTTGTATGTGTGTGTGTGAACTGCCTGTTCCACAACAAGAAAAATCAATTTTCCTGTTAACGTCACGTGTTAAATCAAAACCTTGCATTGCCTGTACAGGAGCTAATGACACCAAGAGGGATCTCACCACTTAGTGATGCATTAACAACCAGGTGCCATAAAGAGGGTCCTTATTATCTAAATCCTCATTATCACCAAATTTGCAAAGTCCTTGTTCAGCACAGTGTCAACAGACTCGGCCTAATTACCTGTTTTCATTAGAATCTTAATGACGCCCTATACTGTCGCTGTTCTAATTCTGTTCAATGACTATTATGTTATATTTCTGTTCCCCCTGTTTTCAGTGGTTCTTTCCTCTAGTGTGTTTTAAAGGTGTGTGTTTACGTTGAAGATCTACAAAGTCCAGATTCTGTCTCTGCTGCTCGATCTAGTTTAACGATTTCTCCATCGGGTCAGACGAGCGCAGTCGAACTAAAGAAGGTTCAGTGTTCAACTATAACTCAGTCATCCACCTTGAAAGAGGGGATGAAACAACTTCTGTCTGTTCATCGGCCTGCGAGGGAGACAGTGTGGGACGGACAACTTCCCTCCCTGCATATGCTAGCTCTGTGTCTGTGTGTGTGTGTGTGTCTGCTCGGTGTGGTTTGCCTGCAGCTCTCACACTCTCTCTCTCTCTGTACGTCCGACTCATCGTCTGTCTTACACTCTGAACTCGGACTGATTTTTATCTACTTTACTTTAAATGGCAGCATGTTGCTATATTGTTGATAACCATCAGCCACAACCTGACAGAGAGGCGGTAGCGAGTTTGTATCGTGTGTGTGTCTGTGTGTGTGTGTGTCTGTGTGGAAAGAGGCAGACAAAGAAAAGACAGGTCGTCACTCTCAGATTCCTTGCTCAGCCTTTCCACACCTCTGACTGGGTTGCTATGGAAACCGCCGCCTCAGAGGTGGTCTGGCCATCTTTTATTTCGGGTCTCTCCATTGACACCTCCTCTTTACTACAGCAAATTTTTCAATTTGATTTCTGCCCTTTTCCTTTAGAAAGCCTTTATGAGACTTTATAACTGGGAACCATTATGGTGGATGGACAGAAGGAGGAGGATTTCACATGTGACACATTCACCTGGACTCACTGTTTGCAGTGTTATCAGGGCTGAATGAGACTCAATTCTATTGAGACATATCAAACCGACCACTTTTCCAAAGTGGACGTCTTCAGGTCATCGATCTAATAACCCGATTATGATTCCCTTGTGAATTTTACCTTGTTCTCCCTTTATATTTCAAATAGTGGAGATATCCTTGTTCAAATGAAGCCCTGCAAGTGAAGGGAGCAAGATGGGAGGACGGCCTGATTTAAAAGGAAGCCCTCCTTTTAAACTGAGCCAGTCAGCTAGTTATCACTCTGCCCCAAAATGGCCCTTTAATTAAAAGCAGGAGGTAATGAACACGCCTGGGAGTCTGATTAGCTGCTAATGCCGCTTGCTGTGAGTTGATGGGCTCCCTCGTCTGCCCTTTGAAAGCTGCACTGAACGGAGCACTGCTGCGTGGGCTCTGCCTCGGCTACAGGAAGCCACAAACCACACTGCTACCTCTGGATTAAAATACTGTAGCACCTTGGGAGCCGGAGCCCGACGTGGCTTTGAAATTCATACCGTGGAAGGGTTGTTAATTAATATGTTTTAAGATGAGGTACATTTGAAATGTGTGTAAAAAATCCCCCTTTACCCAGGGAGATCTTGATAAAAAACGAATTAGGCATTTGTGCTTAATTTGGTTGCAGCTATTTGAAATTGCGTTTGTTCATTTTATTATCATGGCACATAGTATCTCAGTCAGACATCTTGTCACGCTGGCACTCTGTTTATTATTTCCTGTTTTGTTTTGACATTATTTTCCCTGTGCGTCCATTAGGTCTTTTGTTTTATTTTTCCTGTCTTTATCTCTTTGTTCCACCTGTTCCCTCTTTCCCTCACCTGCTCATGTATTCACATATCTGTGTTTCCCTCACTCTTCTCTGCATTTACCTTCCCCTCAAATGTGTGTCTGCGTTCGGCTCCTTCCTGCTTCTGGTGTGGAAGAACATCTAAAGGAAGTCAGCTCGGTGCAGATTGACCCAGTATGAAACAAACACAGTGTCGCCCCAGAATGCGCGGGCAGTAATCCAACCATCCCCGGCACGCCAAACAATGTGCAAGTGTTTTTTGTCTAGGATACAGTAATCCCCTGGTCTCTGTTCTGCAGTGTGAGCATGCATTTGAATATATTAAGAGAAAAAACTCCACGGAGAAAGTGATAAGCTGAACTCGAGCAGAATTTAGCTCCTAAACCAGCATCTTATTAAGTTTCGTGTGAAAGTTTTACCCAAGGTTGTTCAAAGAGTTTCACTGAGGAGCTCTCAGAAGTTAGAAGATTGGTTCTCCTTGGTGCGCTGCTGTTTTTTTTCTTTTTTTTAGCATGCCTAGTGAAGTCTGTCACTTTCATCTTTAGAAGGAATATGTAAGTATATGTCTGTACGTCCATTTGTGTATGTGGGAATGCAACTTAAAAAAGATGAACGTAGAACTGTACAGGATTTTCTCCTCTGGTGCAAAGTTAAATCACTTTCACTGGAAAAAACACAATATCTAGATGATAAAATGTTGGCAACGAGGAATAGAACAAAACCTGAGCTTTTTGAGGATGTAAATAACTACATAGACTTATTCCTAGGGATCATAAATAAGCCTGAAGGAAAGGGCTGATTGATAAGTTTGTGAAAAGGTGAAAGAAGCTGTCAGGGATCTGTAGGATTAAATGGCATAACTTTCCTAGGATTCATTCTTCTATAATACTTATCCATCCCCGCTCGTACAGTGCGTTTGTGCCGAGTCATAAAGTCTCCTCGTACCTTCCAGAAGTTGTCGACCTTTCCGTAGACGAGCGACTGGTTCTGCCTCTTCACGTCGTCTATGTGCCTGATGTCGCTGGCATTGAGGTGCTGCTCCACCACGAAGCCCAGGAAACTGTTGTCTGGGGTGTGAGCTGCAACACAAACACAAGCACACAAATAAATAAAGGGATCGGCATCGCTGGCATGTTTGGGATTAAACCGACTGATCAATGCGTTAAAGGCCTTATTGAATGTTGTTTACAGCAAAACAAAGGACAAAGACAATACGAGAGAAATAGAAATGACAACAAAAAGATGGTGATCACCTCTTAGGGAATAAAACAAATGACTTGGGGCAAGATTTGATTAATTCATGAATAACTGAAGCAAAAAATCGCCTGAACAGCATCTAACACATCTGTTTTTTCAACAAATAAATCCCAATTTGAACCTCAGCGTTTAACACACAATTCCAGAGCGAGACGGCCACGGCTGCACAACACAGCTCCTCAGGCACCCTCCGTTGACTGGTTACTATGGGAACCAGGAGACGAGCAGGTCGAGTGTGGAGAGCTGGTTTGGCAGGGCTCTACCTCACTGCCATCTGCCTCGTAAAACAAACGTGAGGACGAGGTTGTAGAGCCGGGACGGGGGGACGGGGGGGGGGAGATTAATGAGCACAGAATCGAATTGATCACGATTAATAGCATCATTCAGATGAAAGTAGTTCAGACCTCACTATCACCCCTCTTAAGGGAATGACGCAGGAGGCCAGGGAGGTGTTGTTGTGCATGGTTGTGGTTTGTGGTGGAGTGGAGACCCCCCCCCTCGGGAGGTGCTGTGGTCAGAGCTCGCTTTAATTGATTTTTTTTTAAGCTGAGGAGGAGATGGAATTTGCTTTATTGTCGTGAATAGCAACTGGAGAGCACCTGTATCAAACATTTTTTGCGTTAAATTGAAAGTGTCGCCTCAGGGTTGACTATTTTGTGTCTTTTATAATGTGTTATAGTCAAACCCTGTTCCGCTCTTCCCAGCATCACAACACAAAGAGGAAGCTTTCAGTCTCTCTCTGTGTGTGTTGTGTTTGCGTGGGCGAGCACAGGAGTGTGGGAGTATCTGTGATGAGGATCTGGGTGAGGTGTCAGCGTGGGCACGAGCCAAATACAGCAACTGCTCCTGAAATACCTGTAGTGTGTCTGTGTAATGCTGTGTGATTAAACAGGAGCATGAAGGGGAACACAACACGGTGAATAGCTTTGATAACACAACAGGTCGAACTGGTGTTCAACAAACATTAGGGAAGTTATTCCTAAAAATACAGTAAAAGCTGAAGGAATATTGTCGAAGGGACATTCTGCAGATTTTAAACAATGTGGAAACCTGTGGAAATAATATAATACTGTCCCCCGAGGCCCTGGAGGAGCTTTGTTAAGTTCGGGAAAATATTATTGTGGCCTAAGCTTGAGGCTTTAAATTTCAGGTGGGCCCGTTTGTTGTTGTTTACCAGAAAGCGAGGGCCTAATGAAAAAAAAGATCTATTGAGCTGAATTGCATTTTCTGCTCGGGAACAATCTCCCCGAGGAGATCCGTCTGGCAAACTGTGAATATCCTCTTTTCAAATCTCTCTTTAAGACACATTTTATTTTAAAGCTCTGTTCTCCCTGAATTCAACTTCAACTTTATATTTTCAGTTATTTAATTACTTTTAATCCCGCTGTGATCTTGGTATTTTGTCTTTAAAAAAAATTGTTATTGTTGTGCTCTCGCTGTCTGATCTTCAAATTGCTTTTCAACTGTTTCCTTCCTCGTGTTTATCCTGTTAAACACTTTGTCACCTTGCTTTGAAAGTTGCTATATAAATTAAGCTTTACAAACAGTTTATCCGTTTATCTAAACTACTTCCAGAACAAAAACAAACATGCGTGTACAACATCTGATATGACAACAAGAGGCAGAGATGGTTGTGGTTTGGAGGAGGCAGCACGAACACGCCATGTTACAAACTATCTGTGTAAACAGGACAGGCTGTTGATCAGTGTTTGGCCCTCTCCATGCATTTGGCAGCAGATGCCTTCTCTCCCACTAGAGCCGCCACTCAAAATGTCACTCAACTTGCCACACGGCTTCATTCCCCATTAGCTGACAAACCGCCTCGGAGGCCGAAGCCGCCTGGGAAGCAGCTGCTGTCGTTGGTCCTGACGAGCAGACGAGGGCGAGGACAAGTTTGCGTTGTGGTTATCAAATCTCTTCTTTAAATGGGAGTCACTATGAATGTGACCTGGTCGAGCTGAGGGAAGAAAGGAGGTGAAGAAATGTTGATAATACTAGAAAGGGGCCTTATTGAGCGTCCGAGGGTGAAATGTTCTCGCGCAGCACCACGGTTTCCAAAGTGTTATAGAACGTAGGCTGGAAGACAATTAGTCTTGCCATCTGTCTTTGGTTAAAACAACATCATTTATAACAATAGCTTTTTGTGTTTTTCAGGCGTTGACAACCGCACAAATACAAAAACACCTGTGTGTCGATTCAGATGGAAAAACTAAATTTAAGCAGCCACAGCGAGTGGAGCAGCTCGATCCATCAAGGTTTTCCAGCCGCTATCAGCCGGTCACATCTCAGGGTCAATTGCATTTCTGGCAGAGCTTCAAAGAATAAATATGATCTGCTGCCATGTTTGACCTCTGACCTCTATTTATCATTGGTTCCGTGAGGGATCAAACATTCACCGACACACAAGAAGAGACACGTGCACGAGCAGACACACTATGAAGCGACTGCTGCTGTGTGTTTTTAGACAGAAGAAAAGTAACGAGGCTTTCGTTTGGACCTCTGACATTTTGTGTGAGCTTGAGATTGGGCGAGCAGTGAAGAGGGATTAATCATTTTTCATAATCGTTTTTTTTTGTTTTTGTTTCCAAAAATAATCAGATAAAAACTCTGGATGAATCCATTTGCAGTCAGTGTCCACTAACGACATTAGACCTAATAGGGCTTGATTCTCCGCGTCAGTCCAACATACAGGAAAGCTTAACTGCATTACAACCGACGTAACCAAGACACACAATTCCACTTAAACACAAATAGGACACCAGAACAAACACTCGCTGTATACAGGTGAAAGTAAATAAGTAAATAAGTCAAATTACAAATAGACATGTAACAGGTCTCAACTTGAGTAAAAGTAAGTGTGTACTGGCTTTTGAATATGGAGTATCTGCTGCTGTATTCTCGGTTACTCACTTTCCACCACTGCCTCCACATCGGCTTCACCTTTGCACACTTCCACTGGAGTGTTCAAACACTGTTTGAGCCAGAACTGATAACAATGACAAGCTCCGTCAACACCCTTGGATTTGTTAGTGTGACTCTTATGTTTTTATTGCATGGTTGACCATTATTGAGCCTCTGGATAAGTTTGTTGTGCAGCACAATGCGGAGAGGGCAAGTGTTTCTCATCTCTCGTGCCTGGAAGTGATGCCCCTCTGTGGTGTTAACACTCCAAACCACTGGCACTGTTGCACCAGTGATACCATCTAACCTAGCGACTCTTCACTGGATCTTGAGCAAAGGCCCCAGTGTGCTATGGGAGAGACGCACCCGAGTCAGAGGACAAAGGAGCTATTGAGGTACAGTGGACAGCGCCGGGCCTCGACTCACAGACAGGGACTGAAGGAGTAACATTTCACTTTCTGTTAGCCACGGGGAAAAGGTCAATACCCCGGGGCTGGCTCCCCTCTCTGTGTCTCCTCTGCTGCGCTGCCACCGCTCAGCCGACGTGCTGGACTCCAGTTACAGAGTGATGCTCACACAGAGAGCAATAAAACCCTGTACGTCCTACATTCATAATCACGGCAAAACCAGGAGCTGAGTGTCTGACCTCGTACTTCCCTCTAATCTGCTTGATGATATTCCATTAGCGAACAGCGAGCAGGACTTTCAGATGTTTTTTGCCTCTTTTCCACTGAAAACATCTCGTTCGGAGGTGAAAGTGTGAGACTTTATTCTGAGTCTGCCTCCGGCTACTTGATCTTATTTAAACAAGAGTGGGGAGCTTTAACTTTCCGAAGAAGATGGATTTGTCACATCTTATGCCGACTCCAATGTATTTGCTTGTGGTTCAACCACAGTGGTTTGGACCAATCAGGGACCTACATGCGGGGACATGCTGGCAGATACTTGCGTGTCTTGAGAGTGACGACAGCGAGAAGCAGCTGGTTGTTGTAAAAAATTGTGGCTTCTAAAAAAAGGTTAATATCGATGCTGCTATAGCAACAGTTATAAGAGAATTAGAGCTGTCAATCTTCCTCTATAATCACATGCAGATTTCATTCCTTAATATTTTCAGTATCCCAGTGGTCTGTTGAAAACCAGTTTGACATCAAACCAGTAACAGTGCATGTGCAGAAAGTGTTTTTTCTGATGAAGGCTCTATTTTGTGTGTGTGTGCGTGTGTGTGTCTGTGTGTGTGTGTGCTCTCCCCGTGTGGACAAAACATGTGCGAGAGCTGCAGCAGATGAGCCCGAAGGCCGAGCTCGAACCGACAAGCCAACACATTTACTTCCTAGATAAAAATACACATTCGAATAGTATTGATTTTTTTTAACATTCAGATTATATCTTTCTTGAAAGCAGAGAGAGGAGAAGCACCCAAGGCTTATCTCGATCCTCAATATGTTTCCTTTCACTTCCTGAATGACTTTGGCAGGCGTGAGACGTGATAACAGATTCTCACAATCACCTGCTAAGTATGTTTTCAAAGCTCCTGCCCTTTTCCTCACAGTTTCCAATGAAGCCCTCCCACATGGTTCTGTGTAGGGAACCAGCTGGTGTGTCATGTTGGGGGACTTTTGAGAGTCCAGCACATTTTGGATGCATCAAGGATCTTTTTCCAATCACAACAGCATGTGAAGTTTTCTGTGATGGTTTGCATTACAAAAACTGGGGTGAACCATTTTTTGAAATCCTGCCTTCGGGCCACAATGGCACAACATTACTAGTGTTTTGGTGATTGAGTTGACAGGCGACTTACGGAACATGGTGTTGAACTGCTGCGGGTTGAGGTTCCACTTCCCCCAGGGCGTCTTGTGGCCCTTGGACTGGGCGTAGTGGGCGTGGTTGAACTCCGGTTCCGTCCCGAACGAGTCCAGCACCCGCAGCATGCACCTGCAACGTCACAGACAGACAGATTCAAGTTTGATCTTTCAAAATCAATGAAACGCAGAAGCATGACATTAAACCGTGGCTACAGAGACAGAGTAAGTGTTATTGTTATTGTATTATTTGCTAGAAGACAAACTGTGCACTTCCAATGCACAAAATTCGACTTAAAGCCAGAAAAAAGAGCTTTTCCCCAAAAATTCTGCCAATAATTTACAGAGACGTCCAAGAAATAAGACTTCAGTTCATAAACTTTACAACAGTTTAAACCAAACTCGCCCGAGGAGATGGAAAATTAATGATTGGGAAGTGCTGTCACTTCAGCAGATGTAATAAAGCCTCGATTCACAATGACCCCAGGTATGTGACTTAAAATTTTAAATGAGAAATAAAACAATGATGTTTTTAATATGAGCTTCTGAATTTTACGTTTTAATTTGCTTTACTGCAGCAGAGAATCTGTCTTTTTTATTTATTTGCTGAGGTCTGGTAACTTTCCACAATATTTAGAAACGTTGCACGGACGAATAGTCTTTGATATTTTATTTATTCATAGGATTGATAGGATGATGCCTTTTTTATATCTCACTAGAAAGAGATGATAATTTAAAAAGACTGGATTAAACAGACACTTTGTCATTGGCTCTCTACACTTGTATAGGTGGTTGTTAAACTGTGCTTCTATTATATCTTGTTTCTGTATAAAATATAATGATAATATATTATAGATAAATATATAAGATAATAACTGTAATAGGGACACAGGTTTTATTAAAATGTGCTATAAAGTTGTGTCGTGGGAGTAGCAGGAAGTAAAATTTGAATTAATTTCCCCCCATTAACAATGTAGCATGACTCACAGCTGGATCACTTCTGCAGCTTGGATCTGCATGAAACTCTCCCGCTTAGGCTGCTGCTATGAAATATTATCTGGTTCTTCTCATTTAAAAGTAAGTAAAAAGTCATGAATCACCCGCCTGTGTGCACAGAGATGGACTTCAACTACCAGAAACATCAAATCAGCCAGTTTGAAAGTTCTGTTACGTGCACTGCTGGGTCAGTTGTTGTTGGTGGTGGGGGGGAATCAGCGGAGAGATAAAGGCTGTCTGCACCATGGAGGTGTGAGACTGTGAATGAACATCATGTCTGACTCAAAGGTCACAGCACAGGATTAATCAGAGCTCAACCGGCAGAGGGAACGCTATCTGTGCTGAGAGCCGTTCACTCGTGACCTTTAAGTCCGAGCTCTGCGTTCACTAACGCGCTCATTGGTTCATCCGTTTTCTAGATGCTGCTGTGATTGTGTCTGGTCCGGTCCTGTTCCAGACTATTTGCAAGTTTCATTCGGGAAGATAAAGGGCAGCAAATTACTAAATCTATCACTCCCTGTCAAGCTATTCATCAGATTTGTTCTACTGATTTGTTTCTACTACATACTTACTTATCTCCTTTAGTAAACTGTGACAAAATCCTAAAAGAATGAGCCTGTTTGATTGGGCGTCTTAACCCTAACCCTAAAGTTAAGAGATTCCTTCTTTGGGTTGAGGTGGAATATTCACCTTTAATCATTGGATAAGAGGAAGTCAGGTGTAAAACTCATGGACGCCATAAGCTCTCGCACACAATCGCAGCTCACAAAAAAATCCCCCTCTCTCACTAAGTGATTGTATCCCCGCCCAGGCAGATGCTGTGCAGCTGGCTGTGTGAACTGGGAAAGGCCCTGGGAGAGTAGAGAGCTGGGAAACATGTTCACCGGGAGGACAACTGTACACTGAAGGCAGCATAACAACAACATGCCCACATGCCAAGTGCACTGCCAAAACAACACTCATCTGCCACCGACAGATATACACTAAACAGAAGGGGGTGGAATGCTGCAGCGGAGGTAACAGGATTTAAACATGGCTGCATTGACAGTGGGCGTGATAATATGGCGGCGGCTGCGGAGGATGTTCAACTCAACCAGGATGCACTTAGTGACACTTGCTGCGATATTACAGTTGGGGGGAGATGATGTTTTCCAATAACTGATAAACAATGTCGACTGTAAGTGACCAGTTTCTCTGCTGCCTCCCGTGTGAAATCAGCAGGAAATAGAGCAGTCCCATATGGACCATGAGGTAACTGTAATATCAGATGGGAAGTTGTGTGTTGTGTGGCTCTGCCTGAGGGTCTATCACATGTCTGCACACCCCTGAGGCTTCACACAACACCTGGGTGTTAAACAGACATACGGCCTCTTTTATAAAAAGCATCATATCTGAATTACTTCCTCAACATTAAGATTTGCTTTATTAAAAAAGGGTTGAAGCTGGGGGAGGAATATCATCTCTGGAACTGCCATCAAACTAACAACATCTGTTTTCATCTGCTGTTACTTTTTGACTTTTGTTTTCCAGTTGACAGACTTTAGCCTGAACTAGAAAGTGTCTCGGAGCCACCGGGTTATTTTGGGATGTTTTAGGATCCATATGTTTCTACAGATCTGGTGAGAATTGTATTAGGGTCCTTGGGTTATGCCGTAACCTTCCACAACATCTAATGGAGATCGCTTCAGTAGTTCCCATCAGTGTTTAATTGAAGACGCATTTCCCAAGATGTTGTTTACGTATTCCTGACAAAGCTATTTCAAAAATAATGTCTTCTGTATGATTCACGACTCGCACAACCACCGAGAGAAGTTGTTGTCTTAACGGCACCGAAAATAAACAACACTAACACTGACTCAATTCAGTGAGTACAAATCCCACACAGACACACACACAAGCTACATAACACAGGCTGTATGGTGTCAAAACAAAAATGACAGATGGTTAAGAAGCAAAATGACGAAATCAAACGAATCATGAAGTTAATGACTAACTTTTCATTTGTCCAGTTTCATTTCCGCATAATAGTTTTCAACACCAACACTGGACCCAGTGGTGTATACTGACATGTTTTCTGCAGCGGGGCTTTTACAGATGTTAGTGCATTGTCTGATAAGTTATTGGATGAAGAAAGGATTAAATGAAATAGAACAACCAGGGCAATGCTGGCTCTACTCTCTACCCACAACACAATGGTTTAAAACAATGCCATTCCTCCTCAGTGGTGGAAGACAGGCAGCAAGAAGAATGGGCCAATAGCAAAACACATTAATCACACAAAGGCCCGGCACATTAAACCCTTTCCCCCAAACACTAAAAATAAACGATTACAAATGGAACAATAATGACACTTTTATCGTTTGAAAGAATTTTGGGTTTGATATGCAAAAGAGATCCGGCAGGTTCTGTCTGTGCGGTATCACCCTGCCTTCCTCTGTGGTAAAGGGATTGAGATTCACAATAGGAATGGCAGGTCACAAAGGAAAGAGAAAGCCGAGTAGAAGCACACCGGGTTACATTTAGTGACAGGAGAAGAAAGAAGAAAGAAATCTTCTCTCACAAGGCTCCCAGACAGCGTGCAGTGAATTGAGTGCTCCAGCACAAGTGTCCTTTAATGGCAGGAGGATAAAATAATTCAGAAATAGCATCTGGACCTCAATTTCCTCAGGACACAAAGGCAGCGGATGCACTTTGAGGTGTTGTGTCGCAGACCAACAAAACCTGGTGACAAGCAGGAGGAACCAGTGGGGCCATTAGTGCCCCCTCAGACTTTCCTGCCAGTCGCAGCCGATGAGAGCTTTTCTCAAAACAAACAAGGAAGGCCTCATTCGCAGTCCTCAGCGGAGCAATCAGGGGCGAGAATAGACGTGGAATCGCTCCTTCAGCCGTTTGGGAAATGGTATCAGGAGAAAAAAAGAGTCATTGTCCGACCGCGTGCCAGACAAGCGTCAACCCGATGCCCTCTGCCCGCGTGAGAGAGGCTCGGTTGGCAGCCGCAGCACGAGGTTAAGCAAGTGGATGAGATCGCTGGATTCACCGAGCGGCTGACGTGACAACATGAAGGAAACAAGAGAGAAAGACAGCACGAGGTGATGAACCATTAACTGACCAAACCCTGCTGGGCCCGAGCCAACAGAGGAACCTGGTGTGAAGCTGCTCAGGGATTTGAATGAGACTGTGCAGGCTCAGCAAAACCTGCCTGAATAAATGAAATTCATAAAAGAATTGCACATTGTGTTGATTCAGCAGGTTTTTGCAACTGTCGACCAGCAAGTGGTTTTATCCTTTTGATAAATAACATTCCCTCTCAGAATTTACAGAACCCAAAATGGTTTGTGCTCGATGAGAATGGAATCCTTTTCACGGCTGAGAAAACCACCATTTTCCCAACAAGCCTCCAACGCTAGTGAAAACAAACAAAAACCAAGAAATCCCTCGAGTGCAACAACCCAAGCTAAGAATAAGAAGATAGAAAATAACTGTTGATGGTCAGTAAATCAAATACAATGGGCTGACTTACTGGTAGTGGACCCAGGAAGGTCCCAGTGTCTTCTTGAACTGGGTCAGTCCCACGATGTCGATGTAGATGAGCTCGACCACCTTGTCGCCCTGTGTCGGGCAGCTGGACTTGTTCCCCATCACCTTCCGCATGATCCTGGGGGGATAAGATTAAAAGCAACTTTAAATAGTTTGTCGGGTGAAACACAAACTTAAAGCACGTCGTGGCCCTCAGTGTGTGTGGTACTGACTCTTTGAGCTCGGCCAGGGAGGCTGAGATGCGAACGTCGTGGCCCAGCAGGTACAGCGTGGTGATGAGGTCACTCCACTGGACCAGTTCTCCCAGTGGGCCGCCGCTGAAGGCGTTCTCTGCGATCTTGAAGCCAGACTCTTTAGTCAGGAGGCCCAGGTGAACCAAGACCTGAAAGAGATGGGGGCAATATTTAGGATTTTAGTTTTAATGACACCACAACAACACCAGTTCTTCTGTGGATTCCTGGACAGAGCATTCAAAGGCACCGCACTGGTTTCGAGTTTGAATAGATTGAAATCTTTTTCCTGGTTGGTGACGGTCGGTGGTTTCATGCACGTGTAGGTTTTCTCTGCACGTGCTGGGACAAACACATGCAGCCAAACCGGAATCTGTACAACACACGCACACACACACACACAATACCAGACACACGCAGGGCGGTTCTTCAGTAGCTGAGGGGAACACAGTGCTCCACAGCAGGAGCAGGCAGTAAAACCTGGGCTTTGTTTGAAGTGACCACACATTTCTCATTGTTGACAGCCAGCTCCAGTCCCAGAGCAAACCAGTCAAGGATTAATATGTGAGGATTAATATCCAAAAGAGATTAGCGGCTGCAATAAGGAGCTGGCTTGGAAAGTCTCTGGAGGGAAACAGCCGTTGATTAATTATAGATTTTTTTGTGGATTCAAATGAGAGCCACCGAAGGACAGGTAATATTCCACATCTATACAGATAGATAGATGAGTGCTCTGCTAAAGGGGGGAAGCTGCTGTGAATCAGCACCGTGGTATCACAGGAATGAGACCTGAATTATTCACCAGACCAGTGGAAAGTGTGGAGTACATTATTCAGAGCTGGGAGCTGTTACCAGCTTGGGACACAATGGAATATCCATGTCAGGCCTCCCCCACCACCATATCACCCTGAGCCAAAGTGAGCCTGTCTACAAGTGTGAATGTCTGTGTGTGTCTGTGTGTGTGTGTGTGTGGAGAGGTGTGTCTGGTGCATGTGCAGTGTGTTTAAGGGGAAGCTAGTTTATTTTGTAAGTTCCTTTGTAACATTAATCTTACTTTTAGAAAGATATCAAAAGACATTTCATCTTAACAACTTAATAAACTCAGTTGTGATTTTTCATTCCGATCAAGCTTTGGAAACAAAATCTATATTTACGCTTGAGACAGTTTCTCTGTGTCGTTTGCTCCTTATTTTAATAATCTGTCACATTTTTATATGGTTTTCTATCATAGGCCGATATATATAACTTAAACCAAAAAACTCACAGAAGCTTTGAATCCATTATTTTGAACAATGTGCCTAATCTGTCGTTTCTGGAAGAAGTGCTCTGGCGTAGTGGAAGTGACACATCATTTTTCTAGTGGCTGGAACAATAGTTTGTTTGCAATCAATAGAAACAGCTGTACAGCTAATAAGGACATGAGCAGGGAAACAAAGGGACAAAGCACTTAGCAATAAATCCATTGATTTGAGAAGAAAAAGACGCCCACCTTCTTCTTCCGGCGCTTGGCCAGGTTCTGCTTGGAGGCCAGCGAGCGGATGGCGGCGACCCACGGATCAGCCATGCGCTTGATCCTCAGCATCATCCAGCGGAACTCCTCCCGTTGTGACATCACCCGGTACAGCTCCTCGAAGCTGGTGCGGAACTCGGCCTGCGAAAACAGAGACGCCACAGAAACACCAGGGGTTAAAAAAACTGAAATCCGAAATCATGACTTTCCCCTTACAGCAAATCTACACATGAACATTGAATTTGTTTATCTGTGCAGCAGATAATGTGCTAAACACACTGTAACACCATGTTCTGCTTGTTAACCTGTTGCTTGCTGTGTTATCTTCAATCTTAATCTCCATCCCAAGGCGATCTTTACAAATTTAATCCACTGTCATTTAAAATTGCAATATTGACTTCTGCAGTCGTCCAAATTGCCAGCGGGTTTGGCAATTTCTTAGAGCGAGACCATTCGATTAGATCTCGGGTAACTCAGCTGAGCGCCCCTGCTCGAAATCAAACAGTGCATATTTAAGAATGAAAGCTTTATGCAATGTGACAAAATCCTATATTTAACCACCTGAGAGTGGCAGGTGGGTTAAAAGAGATGGAGACGAGAAAGCAGGGGCTACAGATAAATGAGAGGAAGGATGATTTTTGAACGTTGCACCATCTGTCACCTTCTGTGTGGCCTATTTGTCCGAGAAAGCGACGCTGGAATTAAAGTGGCTCTGCTGAGGTGATAATAACCGTCATAAACTGTCTCCCCCCCGAGAGCAAGACATCGGAGGAAGCTCGGTATAAATGTGGAGAGTAAAAAAATCGGTTGAATCCACATGTATTCATGGTGAGAGGATGTGGAAATAGCCTGAGTGTTCAGAGAGGAGAGGAGGAAATAACGTTTTTTTTTAGGCTGCTTTAGGACATATTTGGGCCCAGCTTCTCTAAATGTTTAATAAGTGAGATGTCATGCTGTGCACAACATCTTGTACTAACTTCCTGTCTCGTCAGGGCATGCGACTTACTGGAAGTGCGAGTACCGTGGTGCAGAATGAGGAAATGAAACTGAGGTTACAACCGGCCAACTTCATAGAAACACCCTCGTAACATGACCTCATCAGAAAGCTGTTTTTATTTTGTCCATTTCAGATTGAAAACTAATTGATTTGAGGATCCACTGTTCAGGAAGAGGTGAGGGAGAAAGACGGGGCGAGCACGGGAGAAGGAGCGCCGCCATCACTGACTCCGAGGGTGTCTGAAACAAGGCTGTGGCTGGAGCATTAGCATCCCTCATGGCGACAGGAAATCGCTTCTGCCGCCGCTGCCACCACGCAGGGCTCTGTGCTGCCGATGCATCCAGAGGGAGGGCGGGGGTGAGGAGTGCTTAATATTGATCCACCCTTTTCCTAGAGGGAAGCGTGTGTGCGTGCGTGCGTGTGTGTGTGCGTGTGTGTGTGTGTGTTTTCGAGGAGTTGCTTGTACTGTGCACAAGCCTGTCAGCCTCAGAGAGAAGCCCTTTAAGTGGGATTTGAGAGAGCATTGGCAGAGATTGAAGATCATTATTCCAGATTTGTCCCAAGGTCCCGTCACTCCGGCTTTTTATTGTCTGTGGGATCTGCTCGACTGTTTCTGTGCCATCGAGACACGTTTACACACCTGATCGGCCTTTTGCTCACTAGCACCCTTCGTTTTTAAAAGAACAATCAGACACCCAGCGGTTAAAGGAACTCTAAAACTCGGTCTTTGGTGTATTTAGTCATTTTAACCACTCGTACAAAGGCTTAAAGCTTTTGTGGTGAAATGCTCCTCTGTGCTGTCTCCACAGTGCACACGACGATGGAGAGGGACTTTATATAAAACACACAAAAGGGTTAATCTGGACAAACGGCACAAACAGGAAGTAGTTACAGACTGTAATTGTTTTCGTGATGACACAACATGTGGGTGATTCATACTATTGTGAAAGGGCCATCTTGCTGCGTCTCGTGATGAGAGCTCCTACAGAAACTTCTGGTTTCTCACCTGTCCCCTCCTGTCGATTTCTTCATTCAGGATCTTCGTCCTCCAGGGCAGACGAGGACACCAGTTCTCCACCTGTTAAACAAACCAGAACGCAATGTTTGACCACCGATTAAACACAAGAGCACAGCAGGACAGTCACGGGTCATTTGAGACGACGATGAACTCGTCTGCCTTCCAGCGAGGTCGGACAGCGACTGTTCAAACATAGTATTCCCAAGCGTTCAGACACCAGATAGGAGTTTCTGGCTTCATATTTACTAAGACTGCATAGGTAGATGAGCACAGCAGCTAAATAAGACCTGATGTTGGGCTGTTATAAAAAGTTTGCACATGTCTATAAAGAAATTTATTGGAAACTAGAGTGTTTTTAATTGGATTATTGGCTATGAATGAAACGTGTGGGGAAACAATAAAACTGATTAAACTTCTAACTTCTAAGAAACTTTCTATTGTTTGTTTCCATGAGTAAAACCCAAAACCACTGTGTGTTGGTCCGTGCCTCAATCTGATTGGTTCCTTCTGAATATTTAAACCTATTTGCTCACAAATAAATTAGTTTAATTCCCTTTAGCAGCTGGGCATTGTGGTTTTCCAGCCAAGTATTCCTGCATCGAGACCCTGAATAATACATATTTGGAGCTGGAGCGAGTGTTTCCAGCAGCAGGATGATGTATGTGCGATTATTTCAACCTCAGTGTGCACAAATACTGCAAGAAGAAACACAATATGTGAGGGAATTTTTGTTCCTCATTGAACTCATTGAATGAGTTCTGAAAAATGAAAATAAATCAATGCTGTAACGTAGAACTACAAACACCACCGGCTGTTTCAGATTGATCTTTCTGGGTTGGACATCTTGCAATTTATTAAAAAGTCTGGAGGAATTTATAACAATGAGAGATTTAGAAAAGATAAAGAGGGGCAATACAGCACAAACTTTTAATATCGGAATTTGCTGCAAAATTCTTTACCGTGGGTTCCTGAGGTGTTTTCATTGTTGGACGGTTTCCTTTGACAAATTAAAAGCTAAAAGTTGGCCTCAAATTCTACATAAATAAATGTAATAACCGTGAAATCTAGCACCCCAATGAAAAGAGAGGAAAAACAGACATGGCTGACAGACTGTGGCACCAATTTCAACATATTAACTCAGCTTTTCCTTCCTCTTTTTCACCACAGCGCAGGTTATGGAGAAGTGTGTCTGTCTATCTCAGCAAGTAATAGTAAAAACTGTTCTGTAGAAGCTGCCGGGGACAAGCTGTGTGTGTGTATTCTCCTGCCACACACACACACACACAAACACACACACACACACGCAGCGCTACTTGAGCCTTGACCTTCCACTGTTGACATCCATCATGATATGTTGCCCTCCCTGGTTCGCCCCTCTGCAAGGTTAATGCGGTGGTCTACACGTATGAATTATACATGGCGAGTGTTTGAGCTGGAGTGTCTGTGTTCTTAAGAGACGAGCCGAGATGGGATCAAAGACCCATCACAGCTGTTTCTCTATGGAAATGCATGCAAGTCGCCATGGCAACTGTGCGATCCCATTGAACAGGGGTTGGATGCTGAGACGCGCAGAGGTAGATGCAGCTGTTCTGAAGTCTGTTTGTTTCCTGCATGCACGGAACAGGAAGAAGAGGTTTTTCTCCTCTTAATGGATTTTGCTGTTGTCCGTTTTTATTTTTATATCCACACGGAGCAGGCCGGGGCTTTCTCTGCTTCTTCTCCACTTGACTGCAATGCTTTCAGCTCGTATACAATATTCATACCAGGCCACTGACCTTTCCACCGTTGAAATATGTGGAAAGGGTTTTCTTCCATTAGCAAACATCTCTAAAAACAACGGCAAGGACACAACTTGTGAAGATATACATTTGTACTGTGGAAGAGAGACTGTATGTCAAACTGAATCGTTATCGTGGTTATGATCTACAAAGGATCGTTGAAATGATAAACAGTTGCCTCGTATTGGAAGCAGAGCTGAGGATGTGAGCGTTTAAAGAGTGTAAAGAACTTTGATAGCTGAACGTTTTGTATTCACAAGGTGACGGGGATCCGACCCATTACCAGTTTGAATTTTAGCTGCATTTCAGGGATGAAGAGAAGCAAATTAAAAAGAAGATGAAAAGCAAACATTAAAACCCGTTTCCCCCCTAATTTGATCAATTTCTAAATCAGACTTTATTTGGAATTAAGGACTTGAATAATTTCATTACTTAGACTTGAATTAGGGTGGACTAATTGCATCTTTTGCACGTTATAATAGCGGGTAAATGAGTCAAATGTTTAAATGCATGAGTTTTCATTACACTTTCAGCTACATGGCATTTATTAATTTCATGTAGATAATTCCCAGAGCACCAAATGTGTGTTATTCTGCATGTTAGAACCATTGATGCTCTGCCCTGATTCCACCAATCAATAGAAAACCAACAGATGTGGTTGTTTGAAAGGTTTCCGGAGGTTGTATGTGTCAGTGGTGGTCGGTGATTCTTCAGTTCTCTGGGAACTATATATTCATTGTATCTGCCGTGCACTAGGTTTGATTTGCTAAATTTCCACAAGTTGACAAACCATGTTGCACCAAGAGCAGTTGTGGTTCAAACCTGTGGTGCACTCATTGATCCTTCTTGGTGGTTCATGTAAAAACTACCTGTTGTCTGCCCCTCTGGTTTAACATACTCACAGTGAGTCAGGTTCCAGCCACCTGTGTTTTATACTCGCACAATAAAATACCTGTTAAATTATTGCCGAACAACTTCCACTTGCTGCCGGTGGAAAAGCACATCTGTGTCTCAGTTGTTCTGTTTGACTGAACAAGTTAAGATTGGTTGCATGTGAAAGTATTTATAGACCAATGAGACCATCTGTGAGATCTTCTAAAAGTTGTGTTATAATTAGCTCTATTTTAACTCTAAATGACCTGACTGGAGAATTGTTGCAGGCGTTTATCTTAACGCCCAACTCAGGATATTCAAAATGAAATTAACTGAGCATTAATTTGCATTTTCTTCTGCTGATTTCGCGTGAATATCATTTTTGCACAATATATAATATTCAATTTTGCACGAGTAGACCAATTGTGCACAGTAAAGCATGTTTAATATACAATGAACAGGCAGGACTCACCTCACTGAGGTAGATGAAGTAGGAGCAGGTGGATCCATCCACACCGTAGTTGGAGTAGCAGGAGTCTGTGTGCCACATGTCCTTCATCCACTGAGGAAGAGGAGGAAAAGGGAAGATTAAAGTCTGATACCTGCATACTTACTCACCCCAGCTTTAATATCAGAGGAAGTATGCGAGCCCACAGTGATCCGATAGCGTTCAGCTTGTGTGATGGTGTTTGGGCAGGTTGTGAGGCTGAGAGAATACACAATGCATACTTCATCTACAGCAACAGCCTACACAAACCAGTTTTCACCAAACCTCATGCAAATAATCTCAGCTGTTCAGTGAAGAGAAAGTTGACGAAGATGGAAAAACATCCACAGAAATATGAGTTAAAACAGGTGAAAACCATTGTAGAGATTTGACCTTGAGAGAGAAAATACTCCTCTCTCTTCTGAGTTGATCCCCGGCTGCCACGTGTCTGTGCCATGACTGACCTACCAGTACACATGCAAAAAGAAAAGGCTATCAGCTAAGATGCAGACTGACAGGTATCTGACTGGAGTACACCATGCATGCTGACTGACAGTAACCAAAGGGAGCGGTGCGCGGGGGGAAATGTAATAATTGACTATTCCAAGCTGTTCATCTAGAGGGGACTTGGCAGACGGGTTTGGATGAGACTCAGTTGGATGGGGAAGGCATGAACATTCTAGTGTTTCGGTTGAAATGACAACACAAGAGCTCCTTAACCACAGAAAATGGATTTGTCAGATGTTGCAAAGCGAGCGGTGCTGGTGAAACTGCTTCGGAAAACCAGTTCAGTGATTTGAATGTGGGATAGCACAAGCAAAAACAGATTATGTGTGTCTGTGTGTGTGTGTGTGTGTGTGGCATCGCGGGGCACCCAGCTGGAAATGCTGACAGTATCGGTGCAGGACTGGAACTGGCTGAGCAGATGGTGTGTATGATACGGTCGTATCAGCTCCAGGGAGACACACAAACACACACACCGAAAATCTGAGACATTGGAAGAAGGTGTGTGTACGTCTGTGTGTGTGTGGTTTGTGAGTGTGCAACTGTGACTCTGTTCACTCACTAAGGCCACCTTGTCCCTACAACTGAAGATAAACTCATTCCAGACATGCACATTAGGGTTGTATGGAGGTAAATGAGGGTTTGTTTTATTATTCTAACTTAAAAATCAAAAGATATAGAGTTTGTTGTTTGTAGTGCCATAGAGAAATTATGGATGGAGGTACTTGCACGTGAGCATTGGCTGAGCAGTAAGCTTTTCCTGCCAGTTTTGCTATGACTACAATTACTAGAACACTGTCTGCAGTTGTGTAATATTCATCATGATTGCTAGCTTGAAGGGTTATAAAGGAAACTGGTCATAAAATCATTCTTGAAAAGGTGCCATTTTACCCACAGGCGACTATGGGAGAGTGACAATAAATCCATAATGGTAAAGTCGCAAAACAGAGAAAGGTCCTGGGCTCCTCTTTTCATTGTTCACCTGTCTGACATAAAAATCATTACCTATAACTCCAGTCAGTAAGATGACACAGTTCACACAGGTGCGTTCAGAAACCGGCTTTTCTGGTTTGATCAACATTCAAACTGAAGCACAGTTCACAAATCAAATAGTCCACACCGCTGCCGTTAAAGCCACCGCATATCATATCAACAGAGTATACTGGTTAACTGAATGGAGACCTCGCTGCTGTGGTGTGTTGTTGAATACTGATGGTGTTTTGATTTACATGTCTCAGCAGATCATTTGTCAGTCAAACACTGCGGCTGTGAACTGAACATATGACGCCACTGTTTTCTATTTGCGTTGTCATGCTTCCTGCCAAGTTCCTCTTTTATTTACTTTTTCAAACAACCTCCTCACAGTCATAAAAAAGTGTGAGACACAGACACTGCAATGGAGAGGATGTGTTTGTGTTCCAGAGTGTTTGTGTGTGTTTTATTCACCTTGACCTTGCCCTCGCAGTGAGGGAAACCATCCAGGGGCGGCAGCTCACACTTCTCCTGGGCTCCGTTTAGGAGGTCTGAAGGAAGGAGAGAATCAATAAGGTCATGATGGTCAATTCCAAAAAGTCTTCCACTGTCTGTAGCTTGAACACAACATATTTTTCTCACACTGGAGACAAGGCAGGTGCAATCTTTAACATTTCAGGAATTAGTACTTCTGTCCTGCGGCTCACATATTTATCATTTATAAAATATATAATATATCACTTATACGTTTCATGTTTGACGAGGATAGGAATTAATTTTTTCGCCAGTTTGTGTTTGGAGGAGGGTTGATGTCTGGACCTCTTGCACTTTTAGTTGAAAACCCCTGCCAGACATGCTTCATCTATGTTTTAGCCACCAGAGGATAGAACTTAATAGCTCAGTTGATCCTCAGTAGATTGTTATAGTCCTGCCATGAGGTTGACATTTGGTGCTTTGAGTGAGCTTGCTAATTATTGGTGTTGATATTTTTTAGCGCCGTAATCCAGTTAAAACCTTAACAGACATTTTACTTGCTGCTGTGACGAGTCTGATCTGAACAATCTCCGGCTGGAGGCTTCATTTGTTCACGGCAGACTCCAGAAATTGTTCGGAGCCAACTTTCAAGGCATTCATGTCTGAAGTCTTGTTAAGTTTGTGGTAGAATCTGAGAGCTTCAGGTCGGCTGCACCATCTCGGTGAGCCTTTGGACTGACAGCTGAACACTGCCCATTACTCTGAGGTTAGGGATGACTGTCAGTCAGGAGGAAAACCTTTGACTTAGTGATCTGCGACGGAAACCACAAAGAGCTTGAGAGCTTGAGTCTACTTTCAATATCCCAGGAAACCGATATCACTGCAGGATTAACATTCAAGGCTTGGGCGCGCCCGGCTTCCGCTCCATATAATCACCGTTCTGATACCCGGTTCAGAAACGTTAACGTCATCACCACTGACCTTTATATCTGGAATATAAATAATGCATCGCAGTAGACTGCAGCGAATAGATAAAAGCTTTGAGGCAACCGGCGGACTGATGTAATGAGTTTGTGTGTGGTGTCTTAGGAGGAGGGTGTGTGTGTGTGTGTGTGTGTGTGTGTGTGTGTCTGTGTGTGTGTGTGTGTGTGTGTGTGTGTGTGTGTGTATGAAGCTAATCAGCTGCTGCAGCGATGGGTCATGCTGGGTGGGTGGAGGTGGAGGGGGCAGCATCATGTCCATAGTTGATTCAGTTTATTTGCTCCGACAAGCTGCTCCAGTAAACAAATATCCTGCGTTTTCTCTCCACCCGTTCTTTCTCTGCTGCTACCACCCAGATTAGAGTGAAAGATGTATTTCTCCGACACTCTCTGGTTCGCTGCCTCGGCTGGTGTGAAGCCGGGATGAGACCGAGGGATAAAAGAGAGGTGATGACCTGCCACAGAGAACTACGAGTAAATACATCACCAGTTAGATTGAATGCTCGCAACACGGGTTTCCATTCGCTGCTTCAGACGCCATCTCAGGGAAGGAGAAGAGGGAGGACTGTGTGTGTGTTGTATCAGGGTTCGAGCTACAGCGTAATGCGTCAATGCTGTTAACAGGCAACACGATAGTTAATCAATGTTTAATTATGGTGAGTTGATAATTCAAGATACAGAATCCATTATATTTGTGAACAGGCTAAAGGAGACGCAAAGGGATGTCCCAGAAAAGACGATTTTCTTTTTAAATTACCAGTCTCAATGATGTGGAATGATGGTTGATTAAAAGACAAATAAAGCAAATCCCCCTATTATCTAAATCCACTAGATTTAGATCTGTATTTGAATCTGCATCAAATCGCAAACAATACATCCCAGTCCCCAAAATACAAACTATGATGAATGTTCGGGCAAAGTTCCCTATAAAAAAACCTGGCTAGTGATTTGATGTTTGTTTAAATGACTGTTTTGAGCCGTTTACAAAAGCATGGAGCGTGTTGTTGTTATCTCGTCCTTCAGTCATCCAGTTATTTAACCAGCCAATCAACCAACCAAACAAACAAGCAACTGGGCAGCCTGTCACTCACTCTGTCACTGCGCCAGCCAGTCAGTCAGCCAGCAAGTACCAAAGCCACGAGGCAAATCTTGGAGCTTTAATCAAGCAGAAGAAGCTGCTGCCAAGGAGCAACTAAATATAGCTCCTTTCATAATCAAACACAGGAGAGGTGCTGCTAATTCAAAGGGAGCCAATTCCCCGTCCTTCACCTCCAACAAAGCAAACTGACTCAAATGACTTGTCCCGGTGAAAAGCTTCACAGTCAATCACTGGGTGGTACATACATTAGTGCACATGGTTGAAGTAACACTTCCTGGTCGAGTGTTGAGGAGCATCAGAGGAGCTTCCACTGACCAGGAGAGTTCATATCAAACCTCAAGCAAACTGTGCTGCAGCCTACTTGCTCTCTGACTTACAGAATGACACTGACTGACTGACCAAATCACAGCTTGCTATGCAAACACAGGATGGAAAGAAAAAGTGGATAAAGGGAATGAGAGAGCACAATCTAATCACGGCAGACAAAGGGGTCGAGGTGTAACGGAACCAAACAAGACAGCCCCACGAGGTACAAATCAAGAAATAAAGAAGCACAAGCAAAATATAGAAAAATGAGGGGTTTATAGAAATAATCTCAATGTCACAGAGGTTGATAGCTATCGTTAGAAATCAAGGACACTCCGATCCAGTGTTACAGTATGACACGATACTGTAGTAGCCAACAAGAGCGCAAACTAACTGGGAAGCGTCACCACCCAGATGTTACCAAAACACTTCTAAACTTAAGTTGAACTGTAGCAAAACTATTCATACGCCGCAAGAAGTTATGGTAACTCCATCCTTTCAGTTATGACTTCATCCAGATTATTTTAAATTACATTATTCAGTGCAAAACACTGCACAAACAAGTGCTGTCCAGCTGACGACACCAGCAATACGCCTCCATGTTTCTCTTTATTCTGGAGTCACATTTGATAATTTCTGTGACTTCCCAGGCCAGAAATCATGGATTTCAACGGCAAGCGTGTGGGTTCTCAAGTTTAAAATATGAATAATTGTTTCTATCTGTTGTTATGTCTGTGATTAGAATCTGTTTAAGCTTTGAACATCCTCTAACAGGCGTAAGAAGCAGCTCTGCGTGTACGGAGAAGCAGAAAACAGATGAGATCACTCAAGCATGTGTGAGACGCTCAATGGCCTATCACAGCACTGAGGTCAGTGTTAGCGAGCTGCTAGCACCCAGCGTGGCTCATCTGATAGCCCCTTTAAATAGGATGTTACAGCACAGGGTTATTCCCCCCCACCCCCACCTTCTCGGGGGCATTTGTCCAACTCCATGAGGTCATCCCACCTCCAGAATTGGATTGAGCACATCTGGTTTATACTACATCTGGTTTCTGTTATTCTCTCTCTCTCTTGTGTTCCTCTCTCTTTCTTTTTTTCCGTTCACTGATTTCATTAACAGCCACTGGACACTTTCATGCCTGCCTGGTGTGGTTCAGATCTCTTGACTTTTCGCTTGATTTCTTTAAGACAAACTAACGTCCAGTACTGCACCTGCAGGTGGTGATGATGGTATTAATACAATTATAATATTACAGTGGCAAAATGGAAAGACGACTGCCCACTGAATTGACAAGATGCCAGCGTCAGACACAAACCAGTGGTAATTTGTCACTGCTGTGATTCAGCTGAGGAGAAAAACCCCTGAGAGGGTGAAAAGTGCAGCTTCTGATCCACTGGCTGAGAAACACTAAGTTTAGATGCACTTTGCGAGACGAGCCAGAGGTAACGGTGTGTGAGACTGTGTTCATCTCAGCAGCAGCAGCTCATCAATTAGACAAAAGGCCGGCGGCAGGCTGATGGAAGATGTCCTTTCAGCTGCAGAAGGAGAGAAGACGGGCCGTTACCTGGACTCACCGGGTCAAACCCTGGCAAATCGTTAAAAGAATCTATACAAAAGGATTTTTCTATCCAGAAATGGGGACAAATGCTACAGGCTCTACAATGTTAAACATTCTATGGCTCCACCGTTTCGTCTGACTCTGGCTCTTTCATTTTGATCATATCAATACTTTAAGGTTAACAACTTTATAGTGTTGAAGCAGAACCTTCAGCATTCGGATAAAGCAAGTGATGAAAAACAACGTTGGCCAGATTTAGGAGCCGGCAGCTGTTATTTCAGTTTGTCAGATAGATTTTCAATAAACTTTTGGGTATATATAAGCCGTTCGGACTCAGAGTCGGCACATCGCCAACGCAAACGGACTTGGAATGGGATCAAAACAATTAGGACGCCCCTAATGGTTTTTAATACGTGGGGGTTTCACTGCCATTTCAGCAGAGTATGGAAAAAGTGTATCATCCAGTTATTTCAAAGTGACATTTAAGTGACATTAAAGCAAAAAAGCCCCAAAAATGTAGCTTCTCAAATTTTACGATGAGGGGCTTTTTTCTATGAAAAACTGAATATCATGAGGCTATGGAACAAAATGAGACATATGAAGATGTCTGTGGAAAATCATAGCTGGCATTTAGAGGGATTTGACAAAACAATAAGCAATTGATTGAGTAATTGATGATGAATAATTACTTCTAGCCCTTGTGGAAATGAGCTGTGCACGAGATTCTCCTCTCTCTGACATAATTATCGTTTATTTTACAGATCTCTTTCTACAGTTTATTGGAAAGTCAGGTCTTTTGTAAAGGACTGGTTCCTGGTGGAAGAATGTTCACATTTTTCTAATTAGCTCCAGGGCAGGTTAGGGAAAACCTGAGTTAATCTTAACGATGGCTGGTTAACCCACTGATGTCCCTGCAGCCAAGATACATCAGTTGTGTTTTGTTTGTGGTTCCTCACCAGCCCTGAAATACTTACTCCCTTGTCGCTTTAATCTCAACTGGGACGAGTGGAGCATGAAAATAGCTTGTGAGGAGAGCAGGAAATTATGTGACATATGTTAGGAGAGATAATGCGACATTGGTCAGTGTCTAAATTCAGCCCTGATCAAAATAGCCTTCACAGCTTCCTATCTATACCCAATTGTTAGATCACATGGTGTGAATTTAATGTACATTTCAAACCTTAAATTCCCCCGAAACCAAGTGGAAAACACTTCCAGAGAAGCCCGCCACCTACAGGCACACAGCGGAGCAACAACAACAGCAGAGGGGCTTCCCACTGCACAGGACACGTGTTTGGAGCTGGTCACAACACATGCAAAGACCCAGAGGCAGAAAAAAAGAAGGAGAACAGATCCAGATTTCCCCCCATGTAACCCCGCTCTCTGGCCCACCAAGTTTCCTATTTCTCTCCCTTCCTCTGCTGCAAAGTTCGAGCGTCTGGCTGTAATCAATCCCTCTTTTGTGCGAGAGCAATTCGATCGGCCCACTCCTCTCTCTCCCAAAAATATCCGAGGAGCGAGATTTGGATTTTGCCTCAGAGAGCAGTGCAAGGACAGAAGGCGGCTGGAAAATCTTGATTAGCTCTCATCGCTGCAGAGCTACGACTAATGTTCCACTGTTTGATTTGGACAAACGCTGGATAGCTGTGGGTTTAAGCCGTGAAACGTGCTGGGAATCCACGGCTGTGAACTTATTGTGAGGAGACGCAGCCTCATACAGATTTTATACAAATGCTCCATTTCCCTTCGAACAGCTTCCTTTCAGAAAAACATTTTCTGGGGTTTGCTGCTGGGAAATGAGCACTTCCCAAAAGTGAGCGAGTGGAGGCTTCAGTGTAACTGGCGGGCACTGCAGTGGAGCTGAAAACATCCTCTGTTGTCATTAGAGAAGCAGCTTCCGAGCCACAGCGCTGCATAATGAGGAAACCCAAAAAAAGATCAGTTTGTATTTTTCTGTAGGACTTTGAACAACTGTGCGATTACACACTTGTTAGTCACCGGGTGCAAATCCAGTTTTGCATTAAACCCTCAGTTCTAGTGTGTGCGTCTCCACGTGCTGCTATATCCTCTGGTTCCCGTTCTTTCCTGTAGAAAAGCGTTCTCTGAGGCCGGAGGTGCTAGGGGATGTTTGTGTGCATCATGTGCACACGTGAGGCTGTTTGCATGTGGATTATTATTTTTAAAAAGTGCCCAGGGAAATGGGATATTGTTTCGGTAGCAGGAAGCCGAGCAGATTGTATTCCTAAAGGAGCAGGGCTTTGGCTTCACAGGACCAATACTGGCACAGCGAAACAGGAGACAATGGAGGAAAGAGGATACAGAGAAAAGAGGAGACTCAGTGCTGCGTACACAGAGAAGCAGAGCAGCACAGTCTCCAGAAGACAGGGGGGGAGGAGAAAATCTTCATTTCCTTTGCTTTCAAAGGCCGGAGATCTGAGAATAACAACCCCCCCCACCCCTCTCCCTCCGAAGTTGCACAGTCTTTCTTCAAATTTCATAATCACGGAAGTCTGCAAAAACATTCACTGCATTGAACTAAAGCGAGAGGAAAAATTTAAGTTAAAAGAAGCAGGGGCGCACGTGTCCCGACCAATGGTGTGTCAGCCCCAGATGTTCCTCCCATCCCACCCCTGCCCCTTCATCAGCCGCAACCTCGAGAACGATGGGCCTGCATGTGGGGTGTGTGTGCGTGGGATATTTTTCATATGTGTTTTTCCTCCCAACTGACCTCAACTCACTTTTGATTTTATCGATTAAAACGGTTTCACAGCCGATTGATCACAACATATGCTTTTTAAACTACTGTAACATGAAGGAATTGATTGTTTTTGTATTATAGCTTCTTCTGAATTCACTTGTCTGTGATCAGATCTTCTCACTGTCTGTGATGATTCCCAACAGCTCAGTAAGGCGTAGCCATGTTCAGTATGCAGTGCCAGGCTGGAAAGTTGATGAAAGCAAAACTGTCTGTGGCGTCTTTGCTGTTTGTTTACAACCCAGCTCTCAGAAGGTCTGATGCTCTCCATGTGGGAGGGGTCTCCAGGGACCTGCAGTAGCAGAACTTGAGCTACAGAACTCACACACACGTACAGGAATCTGGTTTTGCTGGATTCCTCACACAAAAGACAGTAAGTCGTCACACACAGTGGAAAGGCATGTCTGTGCGTGCATGCTGTCTGTCGGTGTGCATCGAAGGGAAAGTCCTGAAGAGGCTCAGTCAGCGTCAGACTCTCTCTCACAGGCAGGTCAGCGCAGGAAGTGGTCGTGAGAAACACTTCCTCTCCACAATCACGACATCTAACCCGACAGAAGTCAAGTTTGGTGGGCTAGCAAGAAACAGACTCATAATGTGAGTGCTGCAGCTTTTTTACTGTAAAGCTTAAGAAAGGACAAAGTGTCTCATGTTTGACTGATTGAAATGATGAGTCATAACTTAGAGATGTAATCCAAGACACTCTAAAATGGAATTACCGGCCTGCCTCTATCAACCAGTAGAGTTCCAGTCAACATAAATGTATTTCCCCAGAATCCTATGAGGTCACCTTACCAGCCAAATTCAAATCAGCTCACCCTTATGTCCAAATGAAAGTTTGTGCTACATGTAATGAAACTCCCTGCAGGTGATCCTGATACATCACGTTCACACCAAAATCAAATCTTTGTGTCCAAGTGAACATTTGATTCAAATTGGATTAAGTTCCCTCGAGCCGTTCTTGAGTTGTCGTGTTAGAAAGGGGAAAGACGAGCGGACAAACGCACAACCGGGCAACATGATGCCTCAGGCCAAAGGCTGTTCACTGCACAGAGGCATAACAATGATTACCATAGCAACTTAGACCTGAACATTAAAAGTTATGATTCAATAACACTCAAATACCAAAAAGGAGGTGAGACATGCAGTTATACGTTTTCTATTGTTGAAGAGGCGTCCGCCATCTGCTCGCTGGATTCAAAATACCTTCAACAATGTGTGTTTGTGTGTTACCCACCATGATTTTACTTAATTAATAACAGCCTCTATATAAACTCTCTTTACTATGTTTATAATTAATTTGCTTGTAAACCGAGCTTTGCCATCTCTGCTGCTTTAAATTAAACCGGCACGCTCTGGCTTTCATTGAGAGGCAGCCACAGCAGACACGTTATCTTTATGTAACTTGTCAGGAATTTAAATAGATATAAAATTAATATAAATTCCCCAAAATCCATCCTGGTGAAGTTAATTGGTCGATGTCTTGAAAACCCCAAAACAAGAAATCATCGAGATTTATGTAACTTTTAATGATCTTGGTTGAATGATCCCCGACAGAATACAAATCCAAAATGATGATATATTTAATCATGGCAGATTTTTTTACGGTCTTTTTGGCCATGAATTGCAAAATCATCTCGCCAATTGAACTCGGAAACCATTTCCAGTTAATTGTCCAAGTAATAATGTCTCTATAGTTCATTCCGGCTTTAAACTGTGGTAGAGGAAAAACTATTAATATTATTACTCGTGAAAAATGATAATAACAGTCAACAGACGCAAACGCTCTTTGGTGCTTGAACCCAAGTTAGTTCAGCTTTCAGTGATTATTCTGCTGTGTAATTTACATCAGCCTGCAGGGTGATGAGTGTCTGGATTCAGGCTGGTGTTTTAGAGCGTGCAGGGGCTGACAGCAGATCTCAGTGACTTATTAGCACCGAGTGGGTTCATGTGTACGTGTGGACTTTATTAGTATCGACCTGCAGGCTGAGGAGGTAAACAGACCCTCTATAACATAATGGAGAGCACAGACTCTGCTCTGAATCCAAGAATGAGGCCCATGAGGTGTTTTCAGTGTAAAAAAATGAACGCCGACTCAAAAGAATCCTTGAAATCCACCTCGTCTTCCTCCTCTGGGCGAGAAAGAGCATAGCGAAAAGTCTAGAAAGCACAATAAAGGTCAGGGATCAATGACGTAACAAGTTCGGCGTCTGAAATTCTATCCTCGTCTCGTTCCTTTGTTGACATTAAGGCTTCGGCTCTCATCTTTCACTGTGACTGGCAAACAGAGTTGCAACGGGATCGATAGGTGAAAGAGACAAAGCAGGGAGGACGCCCTGAGCTGTGAAGGCACAGGTCCCTGTTTACTGAAAAAAGGCTGCTGTGTCATGCCAGAGTCCTTGGCTTAAATGTATACAATTGAGGTGGAAATAACGCAGTCCCAAGGCTGCTGCTCCACTCCATCTTGATAGCAGCCTCTCTGAAAGGCAGGCATGTTCCCTCACTGTCCAGAGTCTTATCTCTGTAATTGCCTTACAGTCAACTAGGAGCACTGGCCAAGCTGGCAACGGCGCTGCATGCCACCCACTCCGAGACAGGAGACATGCTCCAGTGGAGACTCTGGAGTGCTCGGCGCCTTTAGTCCATCGCCAAGAGAGATGTGGTCGCCACTCTGTCAGCTTGACCTGCATTCAGGATCCGAATGTCCCCTCTCTGGGTACGGCAGGATGTTTAAAGGCAAACAGGCCGCCTCAGCTTTATTGACATGTGTCACGGTTTGAGGCACAACTGCCACAGAGCAGAGGAGCTCAGGCCAAGACTGCCTCGACAACAGTGCATGTGATTGGTGTCCACAGTGGCTGGATTGAGAGCTGACGTTTACTGGGAATATTACTGCTTCTACAGGTCTGACTAGACTTCCAGCCTGTCTGTGACACGTCTGTGACACGTCTGTGACTGTGGTTGAGGAGGTAGAACCGCTCGTCGATGATGTATTTCTCTCCGATAACACGGACAACTTGCCAAAGTCAAACAATCTCAAGCTGAGTGATTGTTTGAGCGTCCCGATGCTGCGCTGGGTGTTTGTGAAAGGAAAACATAGACGTTTCATTTTCATGCAGCCTCACCCTTTGTTCTCACAAATCTTCCACACACCTGAAAGGACTGTTGACAGGTGTGTAGGTAGAAGAGACACACACACACACACAAGACAGAAGAGACACCTGCATACTGTGTTCCTTCACTTGCTCAATAAAGAACAAGTAACACACTCACTCTGTCAAAGAGCTTCAGGTACTGTAAGTAATCCCCACTCTGCCTCATGTTGAAAGTCTAGGGCAGGCTCTGATGTTAATTGTCTTGATACTGATCAGTCACTTCCACACTCAGCTCATGTCCATTAATTAAGATAACTTCCTGTTATCCTACTGGAGGTTTTAAAAGAGGAAAACCTGACAAAGGCAGCGTCAACCTTTGATAAGAGACGGCGGCGCTGCAGCTTCCATGAGGATTAGATCCATTCGAACGTGACTCAGTGCGACCCCATCAGCCTAATCCATCCCTGCATGCATTGCTCCCGACCACCAACTCCACATTCCTCCTGCTAAACGCTGCGCACACGGCTGAGAGCAGGTCCCACCAGGGGCCCAGGAAAACCAACCCCTCGCTCTCTCAACCGGGCTGAATTCATCATCGGAGTGCTGGCAGGAAAATCAATGAAAACTAATAAAAACGGGTCATGCAGCGTGAACAGGGGCCTTATTTGAATTATGTCCAAGGATGCGGTCTACTCCTATAAAGTGCCTGCTGTGCACAGTGCAATACTGACTGACCTGAGTTGGTTTTATGCCTTGGGAATGTTTCTTGCTATTGGGAATGTCGAATAGCTTTTTTTTCATCTCCATTTTGTTGTTCTACAGATGATAATTGGAAAGTCTGTTAATAATAATTGTTATTCATCCTCTGCCTTTGAAATGCAAATGTCTCCAAGAGCTACAAGACAGTACCTTAGACCTTTTACATAAACAAAAAAACATAGCACTCAAATTGGAAAGTATAATGTCTCCTTTAAGGCAAATACTTGTGTTTTCCTTCTTTTATAACCTCATAGATAGACACAGCGAAATGAAATAACACGATACATACCTGCCACGTTGACCTTCTCAGGGTTGGTGGCACTGGGAATGGCCGTGCTGGTGCCAGTGGTCAGGTTTCCCGCTGTACTGTTGTAGATGTTCTCTACCTTGGACTCTAGCTTGCCCAGCCTCAGCATGATGTTATCCAGCAACACTGCGAGGGTCTTCTTCAAGTCTGCAAGAGGGAGTATGAGTCAAATCCATGGAGTCAAATATGAATTATCTTCTTTTCTTCACCAGTAACGAGAGAAATTGAACTGTTTTAGCATCTGACATTATGTGGTTTGAATTCCACTCTTTAAAATCTCAATATGTCACTTTTATTTGTACTTCTGTTGCTTAAATTTTATACAAAAATCTTCCCCAAGCAGCCGAGGATACTTGCTGAAATACTGCCTGAACTGCATAGATTCTTCTGATTGATTCCAATCAACCATGATTAATTATTGGAACGAGGAAGCGTCCAATTCTTTCCTGTAAATGACGCAGCTGCCTGGAGTGTGTGTGTGTGGGGGGGGGGATTGCTCAGCGACATTTCAATCCCCATCTCCCTCCACGACAAGTCATTGGATTGCAGGCTTCCGGCTTGAGGCTGATTTAAATGTAAAATAGGAGCCACAGCGTCTTTGCGAGTGACCTTGCTGTTTAATTTGGGTCTTTGCATTTCTCTGGGCATCTTTCTGTGCAGGAGCATGTTTCTGCATAGGACACAGCTAATGGCGGAGTGGGCTTATGTCTGACGCAGTAACCTGCAGCCACTACACTGACATTTAGAGAAATGTTAAGTTGTTTGGAGCGGCTGTACCTTCTACAGGCAGCATAACAATTGTTATATTAGCAAACGCCATTTCTCTGCAGCCAGGAACTCCTCATACCCACACGTTATCATTCATGCATTGGCTTCTATTGTGTGTGTTCAGAGCCGGACTCAGGGACCATCACGCTCGATTTCCTCAGATGATGATAATTGCAGCTTGTCTATCACATACGAGCGCCACATTTTCCCTCACTGTGATGCATTTGACACGCCAGTTCTCATCACGTCAGAGAGATTGGCGAGGGCGCCAACGAGGGCCTGGCACGGCGCACCAGCCCGATTCGTGTGAAGACAAATGCCAGAGCGTTTGTCTGATTTGGACGAGCTGCGCCTGCCGGGAGGAGTCGATATACAGAAATCAGAACAGTGAGACCAGGGGGACGCCAGACGGGAAGCTCTGTGGCAGCGGCTGTGCCAAGCTATGGGAACAAACAGCACTGGGCAGGAAGAGTTGAGTAGTGATTTAACGCTCACCTCTAGGACATGGGCCTGCCTCCACTGAGCGGTTGAAACTTTGTCTAAAGGGCGATAATGAAAACTTTTAGCTTGAAGCCCCACATTAGTGACATTTTTTAAATGTTGCTCAAAAACTCCAGGGCTGCTAAAAATACAAAATCATTTGCTTCAACAGACACTTAACAAAAGTGCGAGGGTGACGAGTTCAAGGTTTGTTTTTGCCGCATAGTAACTCTTCGATCTGAGGCTTCTCTGATTTTCTTTCCCGCTGTGAGTCTGAAAACTAAATGTTCCCTTTTCCAATAATCAAATGTGATGTTTTGAGTCAGAGGCCTTCATTAGCCAGCGCATTCGGAAGGCATCCGTGGTGCTGGGAACAATGCTTGTCCTCTTGTACACTGACACTGCTGCTGGGTAACCAGATGAGTAATAGCGAGCCTGGGGACACATTTGTGCTTGTCTCAATATTTCTTAACAAGGTGAGGCAGTTGCAAAACAAATCCAGCAGCAGCAAACACCCTGAACTTCCCTTTGCTTTTAAGAATAGTGTCATGGCACGGCATCGCTCATTAAGGCCGAGACGTGACAGCACTGACATTCATCCCTGTTGTTTATCGTCATCTGTAAGGCGGCGATCTCCAAATCCGATCATGGTAATAGGACATAGAGGAGACAGAAGAAGTAAGAGCACACAGTGACCTTCCAATGAGGATGACGCCAACGATATGAGCTGAGACAACCCCCCCGGCCACCGCTGCAGGGAGCTGGACTCCCCTGAGATCTCGGTAAACGGCAGAGAGAACAAGTGCAATACGAGTCCACGTCACCGAAGAAATCCACAAAAGATGCTGAACAAGTGCAGAGACAGGAAACAGTGTCAGGTGGCGAGTCACGCCCAGACCAGGGATCAGTTACAGGATCCTCGCTCTTCCTCATGTGACCTCACAGATGAGCAGGGAGCTGGTATGACAGCATCGTAAAGAAAGAAGGGTTCAAGTGGAGGGATGTTATCCACGGGCACAGATCCAATAACCCATGGAATCTGCTTAGTTGCTTTCAGACGTGAACCAAAGTCCACACAGGTTCTTGAAATCTTTTGGAGCAGCTGAATGTGAGAAAATAGCAACTAGTGAGAAGAGTATAGGGAAAAAATAGATAAAGCTTTTCAACAGGTTGCTTACATAAAGTCCAAACAATAACACAAGGCTCCAGCTGGGCTTCAAACAGGCTTTCAGCAGATCCAATATTAAATTCACGTGCATTAGAGCTTTATGGGTCATTTACAGGCAGTGGAGGAAAAACCTTGTTTCCTCCTAAACTCATTACAAATGGTATCGAGGCAAATCATCGGCTGAAGAGTGAACACAGGGAGCGCCGAGGATCTTGCTGCCTCTCCTATCTAATCAAGCACATGAAATGGATTCTGATGTGATATTGGACTGCGGTCAGAGTACAGTACGCTGAAAAATCAATCCATCATAAAAATGCAGCAACACAAACCGGACAGGAAGCTGGTCCCTGGAAACCTGGACTGATATCACAGGAAAGTCTCTGGACGTGGGTTCGGACCATATTCACCCAAATTAAGCGCCTGATTTACCGAAGGATATCTCGAACTCTGCAGATATTTCTTTCCTCGCTTATCCTTTATTAATAATACCAGGCCCTATTGAATTACACATGACTAATTCCGTGATTTAATATGCCAGATGTCAAGGTTTGCTTTTCAATAAGCAGCTCAGGTTTTTGAGCTGCTTGACATTTTCCTCGCTTGCATAAACCCAAACACATGCAGTTTAATGCTCCTGCAGAGGAACGCCCTGTAAACGTAATCTCAAAACTCTATGCAAATACCGCACTGCTCTCTTCAAGCGCCCAGGCTTCTTCTCTTTCCACAGTCTCAGGGAGCTGATTTAATCTCCGGGAGCTTTACTGTATCCTGTTGTTTCTCCGGGTATTAGAGAACAATCAATTCCCATCTCAGGTTCCTAATGAAGCCTCCCATCGAGCCATACGGGTCTATTAATGGCATGAATAACTTATCGAAGGTTCTTCTGGACCTGTGCTATTACATTATTAGGCTCCAATGTTGCTGTATCATTGTTCGATCTCACTGACACGTTTTTTTCGGTGAAAGCAGTAAAACTATTCCATCTAAATTTAAAAAAGGAAGGGAGAGCGCAAAGAACAGCCCTACATCCCCACTCTGCTCCCTGTCTGTCGTCACATGATGATAAATGAAAGTATGGCTCATGTAACACCAATTAATACTTTACATTTACTATGATAACAGCAGGCTGAAGCTTAGTTTATGCCCTACAGGCGGAAAAATCTTAATAACTGATCCAGGTAAAGCTGGATAACCTGTATGAGGATACACAGTGAAAGTTTTTCCATACAATCAAGTTCGTCATCGAGCCATTAACTCTAGAGTCTGAGTGAGTAAGGTCACATGAGCCGGCTACTCACCATAAGCAGTCATGGTACCGACATAGGGCCCGTCCATGACGCTCTGGTTCTCCTCGGCCAGAGCTTTGATGTAGCGCTTGCTCAGGTCCAGGATCTGCTGCCGCAGCACGGCGCTGTTCTCGTGGCTGGCTCGCTGCTGGATGGTGAAGTGCAGCAGCATCATGCCCCAGATGAACCCGAAGCTGACCAGGAAGAAGCCCAGCTTCTGGGAGGACAGCTTCCACAGAAAGGGTGTCGCCATGCTGGCTTCACGTTGATTGGGCCCGAGGGAAGGTGCGGAGGTCAGGGGAGGAGAATCACGGGGGCAAACGGGGCATGGTCGTGTCAGTTGCTGTATCCGCGGTGGTTTTTCAGGGATGGACTGGAGCTGGTTCGCCTCACTGGCATGATTTCTCCCTCTGACCCATCGTCATCGCTCAGGAGAAACACGAGGGAGCGAATCTGACCTGTCGCATCCTGCAGAGAGAGAGAGAGAGAGAGACAGAAAGAGGAGAGGGAGGGAAGAGGGATGAGTGGTTAGTTGGTTTGTCTGCTGACCACAGATAAAGAGGGTGTGTCTTCTCCCCAACGCCACTCCCACATGCACGTGATGACAAATCAAAAATTGACAATAAGAGTGACTCAGCACTTATTCTGTTGATTTTAGCGATATGTACCACTGTTTGGTATCATTTTTCCAGCACAGACTATTTCTCTGAGGTTAAACTGTGATTCAACAGGATTCAATTACAAATGTGAGAGTTAACTTCACAGCCACAGGCTCATTTGAATTCTGTTGGCCAACGGGAGGTGTCAGAAAGTGAGTAGGGAACGGACCTCACGCACGTTACTTTACACAGAGCAGCTGGTTTATTACTGCAGAGGAGCACAGAGCACAGAGGGACACTGTGTCCCCTCTGGAGGTCATCGTGTGTGAGAGGTTGTACGGCATGAACGCAGAGCGGTGACACCAGTGGGCGAGATGGGAGAGGTTGGAGCGAGGCTTAGTTTCATAGATAATGTTCATTTTTAGACATGGAAAATAACTTAAAAGCTACGACACAGTGTCACATCCAAATAAAGTCTTCTCTTTTAAACTGATAAATAAGTCATGTTGGTTCCGGTGCTATAGATTAAGTGTTTCTTGTGGCTTCCTGCTAAAAAACAAGATAATAAAAAAACAGCTTCTACTCTGGAAGCAGAGGCGACACAGAAACAGCCCCGTCTCACTCAGAATGTGGGACGTCTGTGATTGATGCTGCATTCTGGAATTTATGCAAGAGAGTTTATAGTTCCCTGAGAATATAAACATTTTGAAAGTCGACAATCCATCTTCCGACAAGCAGGAACGCAAATTGAATTTTAAATATGCTCGTATTTCCCGAACTTTTTTTAGCTTCCAGCAGCCCTTCTGCGACACATAAAGGGTTATAAATTACCAATTATCTTCAGAACTAATTAATCTAATTAATAAAAAATTCATGTTTGGCTGAATCAAGACAAGAGTCAAAAACTCAGAGCAGGGACTTTCTGGACCCACAGGTTTCGTCTGAAGACTCAGATTAAACTGACCTGGTTGGTTGAATGCTGGGGAAACTTCAGTTAAACTCCTGAGGGGTTTCTTTTGTTTTTGATGCCAATTTGTGTAGTTTTGAATCGCTTAACTGTCTGGGCGGGGCGGGGCGGGGCGGGGGGGAGGTGATTCCCTGTTTTGCTGGTTTGGGCCTTGTCTCACATTGATTTAAACATAACCTGACATTAGGTTTTACCTGCTTATAGCCACTTAAATCTTTATTGTCTCCATTTGAGACCTACCAGCAGTACCAGGGCTGCAGACGTGGATAAGCTTGAGGAAGGTGTTTGCATTCGGTCTCTTGTGGTGATGACCGTTTGAGCTATTCTAAATATCACAGCCTCAGACACTTAATCATATCCTGTTACTGAAACGCTGTTCTGCTGCTGTTTCCCATTGTCTCAACACAACCACTAAAGCTGCTTTAACAACGTGTTGCTTGTAGTCGCACACTTGTGGCAACGAATTAAACAGTCATGTGCCCGTAAATGAATCTACCAGCCTGCCATGGACTGCTTGGTCTTGGCAGTTATATCTTTTTTACACTTGTCATATTAGTATCTTTAACTTTTGTGCTGTTGAAAATCAAGACATTGAAGTTTTTGAAAATAAAAACATGGGTTGCTTGTTAGTTCTTGAAAATGTGGTGAGACACTCAAACCTCTTTCATCCGTAAAGCCTGCTTGTTCTCATTGTGAAAACTTCTCAGTGCTGTAACAGTAATTAAAGGGATGACTTGGATTATTTGAAGTGTATTTGTATAAAGTCCTTAAACCTTGAGGAGAGGGTGGTCAACACACCCACAGTTTGGAGAGGTAGCCCCAGTGTAGGAAGCAAAGCAACGTATAACTAATTTGTCAAAAACAAGTATTTAAGTATCTGAGAACTATATATACACATATAAGCTTGAATTATTATATTTTATACTGTCTTGTGAGTTCAGCTTAAAATAACAACTAAGCCTCAAGAAAATAAATAATTCATGTGAAGTGATAAATTTAAGTAAAGACTACTTATTTAACCTCAAACATACTGACTGCACATAAAGATCTATGTTAACACAACTTAACCTGCCTATGTAAACGCTTTAGGGCAACACATTTCCACGAGTCCCTGTCAACAAATTTGAGATAAAAGCAAAACGCTTATTCAACCAATATCACATTTCTAGACATTATACACTTCCCGTTTCTTCAGTGTGAAAAACCCCAGCAGGCTAATTAATGTAGACATTAAACTGTAATACGCTATTTCCATGCTTGCTATCTTTATTGCTGATTGAACACAACCACAACACAAAAAGGAAATTTCCAGCACGAAATCAAGCCAGAAGAAAATAGATGTTAGATGTTGTCTCATCTGCATTCAGATGCTGTGGCTGTAAATGAGGCTAAGTGAGGGGAGGGGATGTATTTTTGCAGCCTTGCATTTCAACTGCGTCTTTCTTATGCTCTTTCAACCCCGACTGGGACCACGGCCACCGCAACAGATACAAAAACTTTGCTGTAGACCTGTTCACATTTTAATCATCTTTATCTGTCTTTTCCTGAGACTGATATTATTGCGTCTGAATCAGAGCAGAGGTGGGTTCCATCAGCGCTGAACTGGCAGAAGAGACTCAGCAGCACCTTCCCCAAGAAACACAAAAGGCAGCAACACAAAGGACTCTTTTCACCTTATATCCATCAGCCTCAGAAATAGGTCAGAGACAGCTGCGAGCAGCTTCCGACAGGGCTGGAATCTCACAGCAGGTTATGACACACCATAACCGTTCATTCATTCAAGACAAAGCCTCGTGTTTGTCCTCTGTGTGGACAGGGATCTTTGTCTACACTTCAACAAAGCAGGAAAATATGCTGCGACATCTACAGGGAGGAAAAATGCAAATCCCCACATCAACTCTTGTTTTATATGTGTGGAGGAAATAAAAGATTTTCTGTAGGAAATAGTATCTCTGCAGCGCACTGTGAATTCATGAGACAAGCCCTTGGCAGTGGCGCTGTGCAATCTGCAGCGCTGATAACATCGGATGTCTCTCATTGCTTGGGACCCGGTTGGAGGAGGGCAGCAAAAGGCTGGCAGAGCTCACTGGTTCGGGCACCGACAAGGGTGGGAGGCTCCGGGGCTGTTTATCCCAGGGGAACACAGCTCAGACTAACCCCCCGGTACATCGACGTTAGAATCCTGAGCCAAAACCTACACGGAACACTGACCCAACCGTTTCTGTAGACACACATTCTCCAATCAGAGCTGCCTCTCTCGTCTGCTCTTATTTATTGTGCCTATCGGTCTTATTTCAGACACAAACTGATCCCGTAACATCCCTCTTAATGTAAAGAAGCTTTCCAATCACGCTATGGTCTATAATCTGCACATATAGAGACGATACACACGCAGCAGCACATACATCTCCTCTCTGCTACCTCCTTTCTGATTCAGGATCTTAATTTGTCTGGCAGGGAGCCCTCTGGCTCTCGGCAGCGGCGGCCCAGTGAAACTCGTGTGTTGACAGCCAGCTAAGGTTGCAGAATATATGATCCTTTGCAACTTGAGATGATAACGTAACAACCTGCTGAATGATTTTTTCATTGCTGGAAGAAGTAGCACATAAAAACCCTGCCGGTTCAAGAGGCGGTGGAGGCAGAAACAATTGAATCATTCAAGCCTGGGAGAAATTGCTGTCCTCCCAAATCTGCTACAGAGGAGTTCTTCCTGTCGGGGGACAGCCCAGCTGAAATTTCAGCTTGAAAACTGCATTGGTCTCTGGGCTGATGGTGTCGAACACTCTGCAGCACCGATAAGCAGAGGCAGACATGAAACGAGGAGGGTCTGCGCCAGCTGCCTGACAAGGAAATGAAAATGTTTTTGAAAGATGGACGTGATAACTGTGACTGTGCAGTTTTTTATCTCACCAAAAAAAGGAAAGTGATGCTTATTTTCTACGTGATGCATCAATTTCCATCCTGAAATAACAGATTTGGCTTTAATAGGTTTCCTTCCAGTTTCACAGCTTTCTCGTTTCACACCTTGCACTGGTGACCTTCACAGGAGAAAAGCTTTTACCAGGATAGAGAGGAAACCTGAAGCTAAATTAAAAATCATCTAAATGAGGTGCAAATGTAAAAACAAAATATCACAAGTAAGTCTGGTGCAGCTAATTGCTTTTCTGTAGTCGCACAAGGAAGTCAAATGGACGCCATCTGCTTTTAATCAAGGTGTTAGTAGGAAATGTTAAATACATATGGATCTGGAAGGTCCAGCAGATGGACGCTCATTTTTCTGTCAAGAACACAAAACTTCTAAGCACATCGACATCTGCGTTTTCCACGTTTCAGACGCCTCTTTCTCATCCTGAGAGATTTGTATTCGTACAGTTTCACTCCCGTCACGTTCTAGAAACGTCACCAACACTCACCAGCTGTGAACTGTGCTGACATTTACCTCACATGGGCTCACTCTGACATTCTCCGGACATTTTACAAGGTGGCTGTCAGTTTGGCAAAATGTTTTTTCTATGGTTTCACAGAAAGCCGCTCTGGAGTTCACAGCATGTCTGAGAACAGTTTCATAGAAGATAGATACTAGGAACCAAAAACAAAAGATTACATTTCATGGCTGAGAATTCCATGTACCGTAAAGTCTATTTCTAATTTCCAAGGATTTAGCATTAACATAACTGAGTGGGGCCTTGTTTCTCCCGTTTCCATCTTTAAAAAACACCTTTTCAGATTAACAAATACCTACAGGATTACTCCGGGCAATAGCAATATCCATGTTTGCAATGAATTGCTATCTGTCTTATCTTTCAGCAATCATGGGTCCTTGGTTCAATGTCCCCGCAGATAAAACTGGTTTATGGTAAAGTCGCAGGGATTCCGAGCAAACAATGATATTGCATCACTGTCAAATTAATCATCTACGGCTTTAATATCTTTTCAGCACAGTCCTAATCACACAGCCTTTGACCTTGTTCTGTCATATGCTGAATTGTTAAGACCAGGCCAGATGGCTGAGCGAGGTAAGGGCTCTGTCCATTTCCTCTGCATCTGTGATTGAAGCTGGAAATATCTCTGTAAGTGTAGTTTCAGCGGCAAATTCCATAAAGGTGAAGCTGGACAGGGGAAGGTCTATTTATTCCGACGCGATAGTCAAGGTCTAAAAGAGAAAGCGGTCTACTGCAACTAAAATAAAATACGCTGAGAGCTTGTTGTATAACCAAAGAAAGTAGTGAATAAGCTCTAAATGTAGCCTCGCCCATCAATTATGGATCCCCTTGGAAAAGGTATCCACTCTTCTCCTGAATATAGAAATGCTTTCATATAGCTTGACTGCTCAGGTGAGGTGAGAGCTTTCTTTTGGTGGTTGCCAGCAGTCTTCTTTTTTAAAAGCTTGTCAAGAATATCATTATATCCGTTGATCAATGAAAATGACTGTTTAATACACCCTAGAAATCAGATGCCCTTGTGATTCCACAACTTGAACCAGAGTCATCATAACTTTGAGGTTGTTTTTAATAATTTGAGTGACTCTGTGATATTTGTCTGTCTCACCCAGGAGTCCATTGCAAACTGGAACACTGTGCATTCTCATATTGTACGAACTAAAGCCTGTTGTGACTTCTGAATGTGCTTGTGAGTTTGCCAAACCCATTTCTGGCATTTGTCAAGTAAACATGAGGAACTGAACATATTTGTTCAGCTAATTCATGTGGAAAAATTGACTATTGAATCTGTGAAGACTCTCAGTCATGCAGTTCATGGATGGCAATTACTTGTCAACCTGAAACAACAGGTACTAAGGCATTCAGTTTTCACCTATGTTATCTGGCTACCATCCACACCCTGGTTCCTGTGACGTTGATGACACATACAGACGCAGGGTGAGGTATCGACAGCCATCAACACCTTGACTCAGGGGAACCCAACAACCCAACGGTTAGCGAGGATGTTAGTGTCTAACACAACGGCTCTAAAGACATGACAACACAAACAAACAGTTATCCTAAATGAATTGACACTCAGAGGATGGACTTAAAAGTGAAAAGGCCCTCAATAGGGAAGGGCTTCCTTTCAGTCCCATTCTGTATTTGTGCTGAAATTTTAATTGACAAAAAATCCATTTTACTGATGCCATGACAACCTTCCTCTTACCCACACACTCAGGTTTTCATTTTGTCTGTTTCAAAACCGAATCCAGGAGAGAGAAATCCTTCCTTGCCAATCAATCCTCTCCAGGAATGTAACAAGAAGGTGGACAGACGTCTCCTCGGCCACATTCTGTGTTATCTGATCTGAGTGCGTTCCAACCTTTGTGTAGTTCTGTCCACTTCTTATCGGATCACAAAAACTACAAGTTAATACAAGGTGTTTACGGGGGGCCTAAGTCTGATCTCGGTTGCCTGTTGTGTGGCGAAAGAAGCTGTGACCCTCATAACATGTCCCTGCTCCCATGGAGACTGTTGTGACTCTGCATCTTAATGGGCTTCTTCATATAAGCCCCGCCCCTTAATTATTCATTGGGCCCTCCAGAGAAACAAGCCCTGCAGCGGTTTGACCACCTCACCTGTGTGAATCCGGCTTGTAACCAGATATGATCAGCTAACGCAACGGTGTGAGACACACACCCATGCAAACAGGTTTGTCTCATGTGAAGCACACAGATCTTTTTTAATTTGCTCTTTGTGGAGCCACTGGCGGCTTAAACAGCTTAAATAGAACCATTTTCACAGTTTAGTCATGTAAACGTTTACACAGTCCCATGGATTTATGAAGAGAACAACATAAAATAAGGTTTCCTGTAACTTTTATAATCCATTGAAATTAAATAAAACCACCATATGTGATTTACTACTACTGTCAGTGGTGGGGAGGGTAAGCATGCCAGGGAATGAGAGTTAAACACTGCTCATCCACTTTGAATAGTGCAATGTCATGCGTGTGAGTCTAGTGTTACACACCGCGACAGGATGTTAAACCCTTAGTGGCGTGAACACAATCACACAACGACAACATTTGTGATTTGACGAGTTGAGCGGTCGTGAGCAGGAAGTTGGAGTTGCTCTCATTCATGGGCTCTTTCAGCCTCGTCATGTTCCAATCGGGAGCCTCTGCTGAGTCACACTTAGTACAGGGATTTTAATGCACATTCATATTTTGATGCTTTGCGGAAATGTATAGTTGAAATCGGTGCAACCTGGCTTTCCTGTTTTGATATATTATTAATAATTGGGAAACAAATCTTGTTTCACCACCACTGGCTTGTGTTCCGGGCGCCCCACTGTATATCTAATATAATATAATGCATATGGAGCTGCACACATCCATTTATCTGAGTGGTTTCCTATTCACTACCTCTCTGTGTTCCTGAACATACTGTGTCAACCAAGACGGGGGTTTTCATGGAGGATTTTAATCTTGTAATTACTCAGAGGGAAGTTGCATCAAGTCGTTTCCATTCTGCATCCTCTTTTCACTGTGACAAACGTGAGAACTGAACATGTGATTCAATGTGTGTGATGAAACAATCTACTGTTTGTGTGCACGTGCACGCTCTTGTGTTGCACAGTTTGCTCTCAAAGGTTCTAACTGCTTGCCGCACCTGGTATACGAGGTTGGTAAAATCTTTATGGATGTTGTCAACCCGGCAGGATTGCACCCATTGCTGCCATTGGATAAATCTATTTGATTCATTACAAATCAGCTGTGGGGCAAATTAGACTATTGTGGGCCACCACGGTCTAGGTGATTAATGGAAATCACTGCTCCTTTTTAATTATCTTCAAATCAAGTAATTGGAGCCATAACAATGACTTAACTTTGTTTTTCTTTTCAAAGAAACCGTGTTAATCCAAAGTACCAAGAAAGCAAAGAACAGGACAGTTGTCTTCTCTATCTTTAAAACTATACAAAAAGGGAAACTATCATTTCTGGTGGATGCACATGACCGACACTGCAACACCGACCTCACAGGATCTGCTCTAACTCTCTCCCCCATTGTTCTCTCTGTGAGACTTCCTTCTGTCCTTTGCACCAACAAATAAAACTCAAGATCTTTGCATTGCCAAGAACTTTTGATGAATTTTGTCATATAAACACTTCTATAAAACAAACACCTTGTACAGTTACTAGTTTAACTACGTGCCAAGAGACCAGACAGAGGAGAATCTGAACCATGACCAATGAGATGCTGGGGGGGGGGAATGTCACCACTACAAGCTTTGTTGTTACAATAACACAAGTTGGTCTCATCACGAAATGCAGAGCAACACTGAGTGAAATGAAAGCCCTGAAGGAGAGCACTAACATCAAAATCCTCTTCATGCCAAATCAAGCAAAAAAAAATTTCACCCACCGCAGCTATTCTACAGATTAAACGCAATTTGGGTTGTTATGCAATGAGATGCAGACATTCCCTCCGATATCACCCAGCCTGTGAGAGCTTTCACTGACTACACATAAATCCCCAACCCTCTGCACCGCACGTCGAACTCATAACACTCTCCCTCATATTAGACTAATCCTAATTCTGCTCTTCAACTCTTAATGCAAGTCCAAATCCTCTAAAACCCTTTAAAGGCGTCAGGAGTGGCAAAGTGTCCTCATTCCTTTTTTTTTCTTAAATCTTTGTGACATATAACATAACAACTCCAGGGAGAGACAAACTCCATGAAAATGTTCATTATAAGCTCAAAGTTTAAACACAGTTGTTGCTGTGACACTGATGGTTATGACTAAGCCTAATTACTGTTGTTAATAGTAATTAGTGGTTAACACAGGCTGGTATAGATGACAAGTGTTTCTGTGTCCACAGAAATCTAGTTGTTCAAGAGTTGCTGCTCTGACAAGGAATCAGTGTGAGAAGCAAATCCATATTGTGACAGATTATCAGTGTAATATTCGCAAATAATAACTTTGAGAATAAGTTTGAGAAGGAAGTCACAATATTGAGAGGATTAACTTGTAATTTAATGAGAAAGAAGTCACAATATTATGAGAATTCCTTTGCAATTTAATGAGAGCAAAAAGTCACGACACAATATATTTTAGTTATCTTCTGACATTCTCACTCTGAAATGACACGTAGCCTAAATAAAGACTTTATTCTCATGATGTTACGGCTTTAGTCTCATATTATTATGGCCTTTAAGTGGCCCTTGTACTCATATGTCTTTTGAAAATCCCTAATCTTCTTTGTCTTATTACCATTAGTGGATGTGAAAACAGCTCCTCAAGGGGATTTACTGGGCTTTTTGTGACTCGCCCCTGGCCGAGGACCATGTCTCCCTCTGCAGCTCGAATGTACAGCACGGATAAATGAGCGCTTTGCAGCTCGGGCGCTCCAAACAGTGGGCCGACTGTACGGGGTGAATCATGTGTGCTGCCTGCCGGGAGAGAGGCTCTTCAGTGTGGAGGGGTGGAGTGGAGCTCCTGACTTACGTCCCCCTCCTGAAAAACGCTGACTGAACACATCAGTCGGACCTTATGTATACTTTGTACGGACCCTGACAATAAATAACACTGGAAAATAGGTCACTTCTTGGGATTGCGGACATTGGAGATCAGTAACAAGACAACTAAGAAAAGGTGTGTGTGTGTGTGTGTGTGTCTGTGTGTGTGTGTGTATGGGTGGGTGTGTTTGTGCTGCGAGAACAGGAGCCCTTTAATCACAGAAAGGCCACGTGTTCCACTTCCCTGCATTGCATCCATCACCACAGCCCAGTTCTCCCCGACCCCTCCATCTTCCATCCCTCCTTCCTCATCCCTCCAACGGCTCCGCTGGCTCGCCATTCGAGCCCACCAACACAACCCCCCCCCCATCCACCCACCCCCCTACCTCACACACACACACATGCACACATACCCTCCAACGATTTCTTGCTAGTGAAGCATGCCACAGAGGCAAAGCTCTTTTTGCTCAGGATTTATAATCCCAAAGGGCTCCTGCAAAAAGGCGACTGAAAGAACTCTTTATAAAGCCGGGGGCAGTCGGCGGCTCACCTCTCGATGGTCACTACACGACACTACAGTTGAGAATGATAAACTGAACGGAGGGAATTTCTTTTTACTGGGGCACGCTATATAAGATAAGATTTACTTTAATGTACAAGAGGACACCTGCGAAAACCGTATCACACACGTCCTAACAGAAAGACGTTTTGGCCTCGTCCCTGAAGAAAGAACAAACAATCACATTTGAAGCCGTCACGATCATAACACAAAATAAATCACATCAGCATGTCTAAACCTTGTGAGCCTGCTAATGTCACCGACTGGAAATTACTGGAGCGCTTTTCCAATGAACCAATCTTATCCTGACTCATTTCACATATTTTGGTTTAACTCTTCCTGTGTGAATTCTACAAGTAGAGATTCGGTTCAGTGTTGAGCCGACTGAGCAGAGTCCACAGGGAGATAACACCATCAAATACATAAATGTTATTTGCAATGTGGGAGTTATAAACTGTGCTATTAATTGCACTTAGAGATGTTGTTGTTCTTTCAGATCTCACTCGCTGCCACGTTGAAATGAATCTCAGATACTGTCACGGTTCCTAAATGAGGTTCAGCTCGCGCCGTGATCAATGATTTCATTACTGGCGTTTGTTTCCCTGACATCTGAGGCCGTTCTGAAAATGCTTATCTTCATATTCGCTGCCAGAGCACGGGGCTGGTACTGTTTCTCTATTACGTCCAGCTGTTGCTGTTCAGAGGGAGATAGCATGAACAAGGTCATCTGCATAAAATGGAGACTTGACCTCTTTATCTAAGGAGGGAGCAGCTCACTGAATGAACCAACCAAACATCCACTTCATTTACATGAGAGGATGTTGGACCTAAAAAACATCTTTAACTTGAAACTCTGGTTTTAAAACGCTTCTAAAGTCCATAAAACCTGCAGATATTTGACAAATTGTTTTGTGAATGTTAATTAGAAGGTGTGTATCTGGTCATGGTCACGGGGTTCATTAAGGAACTCTAATGTTGCTTTACTTAGAATAGGGAAGGACAATATAGGTAATAACTGTGTGATATTGATAAAAAGGTTTTTGCTTTTTGAATCAAGCTTTTACTTTTGGTTTAATAGCCTTGTTTTCTATTTGTTTCAATGGGAGGAAAACCCCACAGTTGTTGCCTTGTGGGTGTGACAGATTCCTGAAAATGATATTTCCTCATGTATCATCTTCTTCACCATCACATCCTGGAGCCCAGTGACCAATCAGATGATTTTGACTCTATGTTTCTGTCATACACCTGTAATAACCTGGCTTGCACTCAGCTCGTGGCTTCCAGAGGAGACACCGGTGGCCTGCGTTTTAATCTACCCCCCCAAAAACGCAGCAGTCACCCCTGGAGGCTGGAACACGTCTCCTCCGGTGCAACAAGCCAGTGGCTGGTTCTCCTGCGTTATAGAGCTGCTCTCCCCGGGGACAGAGCACCTCAGCCCCAGGTAGAAGAGGAGGAAGGTCGCCTGTCAGTGATTGACACACCGCGGTGATTACCAGCCTGCACCGTCCCCCTCCTCGTGTAGATAGACGTGAACCATATACATTAGCACACGCAGCTAAACGGAAGCTAATGTAAACACGCACCTCGGTGGTGATGCTACATTAGCTTCTTATAGAAGTGTCACTTGTTGTGGGTGCTAGCTAAACCTGCCCGGTGGTAACAATAGGACCCCCTGTTCGCTGCGGCTCCGTCCGCCCCCCGTGCCCCCTCGCCCGGCCGGGGGAGAGAGCCCGGCTAGCGTTAGCATGTGACCGGTTCCGTTATTACTAGTCCACAACCCCCTGCGTTAGCCGCGTTAGCTTCCCCCCGCGGGCTCCGGGGCTCGCTCCGCCGACAACACACGCACCTACCGCCGCAATGACAAGTCGCCCGCTCCCCGAGAAAACACACACAAAAACACGGGGCTGGACCTCCTCTTCCTCCACATCCACCTCCACCTCCTCCAGCCGCGGCGGTGTTCCCACTCAGCCGCGGGGCTTACCTCGTCTTTGGCGGCGTGTGCCGGCGGCTCTCGGTGAGGCTCCACGGCGGGGACAGGAGGTAGAATCCCGGGGAAGGGGCTGCGGAGGCGCGCGGAGCAGACTGCGGAGGAGAGGAGGCTCCGTCCTCTGCACGAGCCTCAGGACGCTCTGCCCACCGGAGCTTAGGGACCGTCCGCCTGTTACCGCCCCTCTGCGCTTTTTACATTCCCCCACTTCAACTTCAATTCAGCTTTTACATTTCAATTAATGACGAGTTTACAAAAATATGTATTAGTTCTATTTTGTCTAAAATTCTACTAATATTTATTTAATTATCTGTTATGTGATGTTATACTAAAGCCTATTTATATAAATTCATATTTTACGTTTTTATCCATCTGCTTTTTTGACACTCCCTAACTTTACCTTTAATTAAGCTTTTACATATATACTTTTACTACTGGAATTAAAGTATATGATTCAATAATCTAGTGTAAAAGTATAACACGTATTTGAAGTAATGGTAGTCACAGAGTACTTATAATTAGTAGTATTATAATTAGTATAATTAGTATTAGTGTTAAATTAGTAGTAGTAGTATGTAATTTGTATTTTACATCACCCCACTGCTTTTTTACATTTTAAAACATTTGCTAGCAACTGAATGTAGAGAAGACTTCAAACAAACCATTGTTAAATATAATAAATTATGCTTCAACTTACAACAATTCCATTCATGCTTTCTAGTTGATTTTTGCTGCTCAACCTTTGCGCATCACGTTACTTATTTATTTACCTGTATCTTGCTTTAATATTTGATCAAAGAGCCTATAGAACATCACATATAGAAAAGAAAAGGCTCCACGCTCCTGTTATTACACAGCAATAAACCCTTTGTGTTTACTGCCATCTGCTGACTGTCAGACGCTACAGCATGCACTTAGTGAAGGGCCTCCTTATATATTGATGTACAGTGAAGGACATTATAAAAAGACATGTATAACCCAATTATTCAGTGACATGATTATTTTTGTCTTATATAGTGCATGTTGGACGTATATTCCCCGGATATGCATCTTCTCCCTAAGCTGCTAATATGCAAATAAGTTAAAATACTGATATTAATAACATGTATGATAATTAAATGCAATAAACTGTCTTCTAATCAAAGACAGGAAATAGACGTGAGGGAGGAAAAGAGGATGAGGAGGAGTTCAGGCCCATTGCATCTGAGATTACTCCTTATCTATTCTTGCTTTCTGATGGACTGTGATCTCTCATTTTGTTGTGTTAACAGGACACATGTTAGTATACATTTAGATTCAGTAAGAAAGTTTCTACAAACTTATTCGCTGATAGTTTTTCTCTAGGGAACATTTGAGCAAACACAACAACAACAGCTCGATGAGCCTAGAGAGCTGCTGTCGATATCCATCCCTTTGTACGGGCACGCACATAAATCATAAATCGACCGTTTGGATTGAAGAACAACAACTCTGCTGCTCAGTCTCTGAGAAAATAGATTTATTATTCCAACAAGTGACATATACACAGTGGTGTTTGCGGTTCTAATCATCAGAAGGAATATAATTATCTCTAATAATCATTTACAGACATATTTATTATCATCACACAGATTCAAAAAGCAGACGACATCCATAATTCCCATTTATATCATATTCAAATATATATAATTTACTGTACAGACATAAAGAGCTGAAGGCAGAGGAGATGCCCACTGAGGCACTTGTCATTAAAATTACATTCACTTAAATCAGTTTGTATTCAACACAGCAAGTGGGGTGAACGTTTTCTATATCATCAGAGGCTTGTTTATCAGGTTGAATTTAACAATTTAATCTGAGAGTAAATTGAAAATATATTCAAAGGTAAAATTGAAAGTAGAAGGGATGACGTAGTTAAAGGAGATGAGTCATTTCCTCATGAAGACAGAGACATGTCCAAAGTCAACGAAGCTGACACCACACCAATAAACGACTTTGACTGGAAAACAGTCTTGAACCAGTTTAACCAGTTAAAGCAGACACAAAAAATGTGCAATTTAATGTCAGACATTAAGAAAAGGAAGGTGGCGACATATCGCTTTGGCTGGAAACAGAAAACTAACACAGGGAAAATGATCAAACCCTGTTTTATGCATCCTGTGTAATAAGCAGATTAACTGTTACCAGACATAGGTCGTTCTAAAGTGACTGAAAATCACTGTAATCACTGGTGGGATGAAGCGCTTGTTCCACAATTACATATTTTACCTCAGCGAATATAAATTAACACGATTTCTGAGCAGTTTATCACCACAATCAATTATTATCAGGCCTCCTCCATAAAGCAGTTACTGAGGCATCAGACCTTTGGACTGACTCACACCACTTTAAGCTTATTTCAGCGTCACTGTTACACATCCTGTTCATCGCAAGTAGGATTTCAGTTTGAGAAAAAAAGTAAAATAGTGAAATGTGACCACAAAGCGTTCACTTCCCCAGCCTCTTGGCCACGTCCTTGTAGGCGAGTTCGATTTCCGCATCGGCCGCGCACGTGTTGGTGAACTCGTCTCGGCTGTAGGCGTTGCCTAGGTAACGCCACACCCCTCTGAAATTCGACGGGATGTCGTAGTTCCGGTATTTCTTCGCAACCACCTGTGAAAAAAATTAAATGCCATTAGGTTAACAAATTCCCTATTGAGATCAGAGATACGGAACCAATCAGACGCTGGTTACCTTGACGACGTGGAGCTTGGGCAGCAGGTTGCAGTCGGCCAGCGTCAGCTCCTCCCCGTCCAGGTACTTGCGAGATGATTCCCCTTTGCCGCTGTGGCCTCCCGTCTCCTCCTCATCAGGAAGAGGACTCAGCAGATACTCGTCCAGCTTCGCCAGGACCTTGTCCAGACTCCTCTCTAAGTCTGAAGCAGACAGCAACACGTGTCCAGGTTAAAGGTCATTAAAGCCAGTGAACCAGTGCTTTTGATTGGATTGTATATATATATATATATATACAGCGTTCTTACCCCTGTTCTTATCCGGCCTGGTGTTTTTCACATAAGCGGAGAACCGGGCGAACACGTCGCTTCCTGCCATGTTGGACTCACGGTTCTTCGCTGCGAGTTTGGGATACCTACGAAAAAAAGGCTGTTATTTCTCATGTTGCGATTTTATTGCCCCCCCGATTGTGGCCTGCTTGTGCGTGACACCTACTTCGGTGGCGCCAGCTCGGCCTCCAGGTACTCCTCTATCTTGTTGACGTCGGTGAGCACCTCCCCCTGGAAGGTGAGGAAGGGTGGGTGTGTCCCCGGGGCCAGGTTGTGGAGGTCGGCTGGTTTCCTTATCAAGAAGGGAATCACTTTACAACCTTGTCCTTACATAGTGTGATGAATCACTTCAGTACGAGTGCTGTCAGGACACAGAAGACTCTGCTCTCTCTGTGGTGGCTACTGCTGCTTCACAGGCAACTAAGAGTGTTTTTTAAATCTGACCCTTTAAGGGATTGCTCATTGAACTTCGATGTATTTCTGAAAGCAGTACTCAGAGAAGGAGAGTAATAAAATACCTTAAAGCTATAAAAAAGATATATATCTTATCTTAAAGCTATAAAATACATATATATATTATCTTAAAGCTATAAAATACATATATATCTTATCTTAAAGCTATAAAATACACATATATCTTATCTTAAAGTTATAAAATACATATATATATTTGCTGTTTCACTGGAGGGTGCCATAATTTATGAGGTGAAAATTCCTCCAGCAAACAATTTATTACCCACGTTTTCAATGGAAAATACACATGTACTCTATGATAAGAGGGATTTATTTTAATTATATATAAAAACACAACATAATTTTTATTTTAAATTTGGATCAGCAGGATATTTGACATTTAAAACAACCAATGTGAACTCATACTTATTATATTCTTTAAACCCAAATCTGTGGATTGCTGTAGATTCAGGTTGAAGTAGTTTCTTGTTGTCATATTTGATTAATTGAAACAGATTTTAGCAGCTTTAATGAATGTTTATTTGTTACTATAATTAAAATCCAAATGATTTAGTAAACTATCAGGAGACATAGTAAAAAAATCAAATCAATGGGGTTTGGTTTGAAGCGAGGGTCGAATAGGACTGAATAAAACTAAAACTGATATATTTTCTCTATCTAGAGTTCCCAGATGTTTTGTTAATTAGAAGTAGTTGTATAATTATCATTATTATTATATACCTCTTGAGGTCCACGGTGGTGACATTAAAGACGACTCCTTTCAGCCAGAGGATCATGAAGAGGCGCTGAGAGAAAGGACAGTTTCCAATGCTCTCCCCGTCCTGCCCAGCCTGTGAACACACACATTAAGAAACATGGAGTTTAGAGCCGAGTACAAAACACAACCAGTGTCTCACCCATATTATTACATGTCTCCAGATTAATGACTATATGTAAGAATCACTGGATCTGAGGTGTTGCATGCGTGTATGTGCGTGTGTGTGTAATGGGACACTGTAATGTGACACCAAATCCAACATGAATAATCCACGCCGCCCCCATTAGCCGCCTCGCTGCCCGTTTGAACTTGTGGTTTTCCTACTGACGCAGTGTGACAGAAATAATATGTAACTTTCTCTCCTGCCACAACATGGCATCCTTGACATCCGGCCGTACCATGACTACAAAGGTTAATCCAGCCTTTAAGATGTTTGAATGAATGGTTGGATATGTCTTCACTTCCTCTCACTGTCCAGAAATGAAACTAAAATATCCTGAATACAAGGAGAGGTCCCACCGACACATGCCCAACCAATCGTGAGTCAGTCTCAGCTGTCAATCATGATGTTTGAGAATGGTATCGATCTTATTTATGATATATTTCAAAATATACTTCATCAATATGTATGACATATTCAAACGGCTATAAGAGCATCATGTTCATGCTATATCAACGAAGAGCATTATTTCACGCAGGCATTCCTTCACATACTGAGCGGCACACACGCATCAACACTGAAAGGATCCCAGTAATAATTCAGTGGGAGAGATTGTTCATGCACGTGGGGATCAGGTTAACACACGGAAAATCAGCACGCAACAACAACAACAACAACATGGCATGCACACGCGTCAAGGAGCCACCCGCAACATATAAACACACACGGTTGCTATATTTATAGATAATGTACTGAGCATATGCAGCTGAAATGAGCGATTAAAGGCAGGATTCAGATTGTAAACGTTCTATAATGTAATTTAGAAGTTAAAAGACAACACTTTATGTGACAACACACATAAACACACACTTAAAGCCCCCACCTTAACAAATAGCTCAATATCGGGGTCCTTGTCCTCCTCAGCGGCCGTATCCGTCATGGTCAGGAGAGACGCACTTTGGGTGTTTAGTTTCCACAAACGTGTAGATGTATTTGTTTGTGTCTAAGTGTGTGTGTTTGTGTGTGTGTGATAGAGAGACAGAGACAGAGAGAGATAGAGAGAGAGCCTTCTCAGATTCTACTCCAGGTCCAGTTGGTGAAGTCTGCTTAGTCCCATGGCTCCTCTGTAGGAGTTTCAGGGAGGACAAATGCCAGGGTGTGTGTGTGTGTGTGGATCTGTGTGTGTGTCTGTGTGTGTTACAGTGGGGCGGGACAGTGTCAGGCAAAAATAACCCCCATGAGGGAGGGTTTGTGCACTAACACAGTGAGGTGGGAAAGGGCAGGCAGAGTCACCCAAGGGTGCACCTCCCCATCTGCCGACTCTTATTGCTCTGAACGGGTGACTCTGAATCATCAGGAGTCATTGTCTCCTGATCAGAGGGGAGTCTGAGTCGGGTCACAGCATTTTAACCCTCAAAGAATATCTTATATTTATATTATTGTTATGAAAAGACAGGGTTTATGTGTATATATTGTATCTTATTCGTGTTAGAACAGAGTCTCTGCACACTGTGGACCTTGACGTTATATTGCTGGTTTATGTGGTTTCAAAGTTCCAGATTTATGATCCCTGCATACTCCGGTGCAAATGGACTTGATGTTCAGATTATGTAATGAATTCAGTGTGTGTGTGTGTGTGTGTGTGTGTGTGTGTTTTAAGCTATTATTATTAAATAGATTTTTCCAGGAAATCCAGCAACACACACACACACACACACAGACACACACTAGAATTCACATGGCCATGCCACAGAAACTATCCCAGCATTGAGTCAGAACATTCTTGTCAGTTCAACTTAACCTATATTTAGAAGCAGAGTAACCCCCTCCAACACACACACACACACACACACACACACAAACACACACACTACTCTTTGAAGATCGTCATGTATAGTCATTTCTATATTTGTGTGTGGGGAGAGAGCAAACAATAGGAAAGAGAGAGAGCAAACAATAAAGTTCAACTCACCTGGATGTTCCACAATAAAATATCACACACACACACACACACACACACACACACACACACACACACATAAGGAGACTCGCACTGACCTTGCAAACGTGTTTATTAGTAACTGATAGGAAAGTGATTACGAAATGATGAGGCCTACATGTCGCATCAATGAAAGTTTGTCAGAGCATGAAGACTGTGCGTGTGTGTGTATGTGTGTGTGTGTGTGAAGTATATCTAAACATTTGTATCATAAAACGTCAATTCAGAATCTCCACATACAGTAATCCCATTATTCCCGTATACCTTGGTAAAAAGTGTGATATTCATCCCATCCTTCTCCTGCTCTGGCTTCTCCTCAGGTTCCTTCTCAGACGCCGATGAAGAGGATGAAGAGGATGATGAGGCCGATGACCTGCGTGATGAGTTCCTCTCGTCCACGTGCATCTCCTGACTCTCCCAAGTGAGGTCTTTGCTGCTCGGCCTCACCTCAATCTTCTCTACTTCTTTCTCCTCCACCTCCCCCTTGTCTCCATCTCCACCGTGTGAGGAGGACGAGGAGGATGAGGACGAGGACGAGGACGAGGAAGAGGAGCTGCCTCGCCTCTCCTCAGTGGGAGTGCGAGGCGGTGGGAGAGAAGGAGGAAGAGGTACCTTCTTAAGGGCCCGTCTGGTGTTCTCGTACTCTACTGAGGCATCCACGTAGGACTCCTCCTCGGCAGGTGTGTCGTATATAACCGGTGTGTGGTTCAGGTAAAGCTCCGGGGTCTCGTACGTGTTCTCCTCACAGGGATCCATCCTGGAAGAAGGAGTCAAACGGAGGTCGTCCTGTGGGTGGTGGAGGACGTCAAGGTGTGAGGCAGAGTGAGAGACAAATTCCAACGCTGCCAACCTTATCAAAGATCACCCCAGGACTTTGGACAGGGATGGTAGGATGTGATCCTTAAAGGAGAACACAACCAACAGAGAATACGACTGAATAGATTAGATATAAATGATATGATGGGCTGGATTCCAAGTAGCTCCAGAGGTATACTGGGTGTCTTCTCTAGGATCGCCTGCAATATGGTGAATACAGTTATTGAAAACCAGAGTTCATCTTCAATGATCAGCGAGAAAACTTAAAATATGAGGAATTCTAAACTGAGTTTGCTGAATTTATTACAGCTGCAGCTCCTCTCATTCAGTACGCAAAAAAAAACCCATTTAACTAAAAGTTACACATTGTTGAATTGAGTTATGCTTCATGTCTGGTGAAGTATTTCAGGTTGTGTCTCTTACTTTCAGGCATTTAACAGAAGACACATTCCACAAAGACTTTCTGAATTGGGTTTGGTAACCGGCAGGGAACCCTTTTTCCGAGCGTGTGCCAGAAAGCGAGTGTAATCGAAGAATCCCATTGACGGCCAAAGAAGTTTAGAGGGTAACCTGGCAGACGGCTTGTTTCAGCTACACTGCTATTAACATGATTTATAAATGGGTGGTATATAAAAAAATAAAGCAATTAAATCTTGGCAAGCATCCTTATGAATTCATTATTTTATCTCAGGTACGAGATTGAAACCAATCCAAGTCTTTTTTTATCAGTTTTAATAACTTTGAGGCGATGATAAAGCTCTAAAAGTCAGGTTTCCACTTTTTGACACGACACGAGGTTTAAGGACTCGATCCTGCAGCCCTCCGACTCTGACAGCTATTGTCTCTGCCATGCATTTCTAATTTAGACTAATTTAATTTGTCATAGCTAGGATATTTCTGCAGTGATTTCACTTAAATGTAAAGACGCAACTCTGAGTTACTTGATTGTGTATTTACAAGGAATCGTCAGCTTCTGTAAACTTAACAGATTTGCTTCTTTTCAACAGAAATACACGAGTTAGTGAAACTTTTCATTCCACCACATCCTGTATTTACCAAGCCCAGCTTATTGTTTATCTGGACGCTGATTGGCTGCCTCATCTGTCAATCCAGTTACAGCCCGAGCGGAGGGTGACGTCAAGTTTGCGGTAACAAGATAAAAGACACACAGGTTATACGTCAAAATAAAAGCAGTGTATTTTAAAAACTCATAAATATAACAGTTTGAAGATTTTAAAATCTATGTTATTTATGCTTGAAGAGCTTAGGTGATATTTATGGGAGAAAACAGACTAGAAATGGCGGTAATATTAAAGTAAAGTAGGTCGAGCTTCAAAGAGAGGTTTATTTTGAAATGCCCGACCAGAAGTTGACAGGACTAATGCTAGCTAGCTCGCTGCTAGTGGGGTCGCGTGTGTCTTTGAGGAAGTCCATTCATGATGCTGCTGCGAGACAACTTTCACCACATTTGAGGAGGAGGACATCTTCCGTGTCCCCGCTGACAGGTGATCGAGTCCCGCCGACCTCCACCGCCGAGGCCCGGCTGTCTGCCCCGGAGCCGCGTTAGCTGCGACATTAGCATGCTAACATGGGCTCAATCAGCTGTTTCTGCTCATTAGGGAAACTCACAAACTTTCTTATTGCTAATTTCGTTTCGTGCATTCTTAGTCTGGGATGTGTTTTTAAATATTATTATAGTATTAAGAGTCACTTTCAGTTATTAAGTCATTGTTAAGAAGCTGTATACTCGTGTTTCTTGTTTTCACCTGTCACTTCCTGATCGTGCATGTGTGTGTGTGTGTGTGTGACCTACTTAGTGGGATCAAACATTTATTTGCACAGACCCATTGGTCGTCCATGTTTTAAATCATCACATATTCCCAGTGAACACTTCAGGTTTGAATAGTAGAAATTGTACTTAATTAAAATTGTTTCATCGATATGTATGAGACAGTGAAGTAAGTCTCACTTCCGTAAGAGATTAAGGAAGTGCCAAGACATATTTGGTAATCATGTATGTATACATGTGTATGTGTTGTGTAACCTTTTTCTTTATTGGTAGCTGAACTATAAAACCTTTGTTTTGGTCTGCACCACCTGTACAGCAGTGCCTACACAGAGCCCCCCCACAGCTGCTGGCATGACAACATTCTTTTGTTTTGTTTAAGTCTTTTCAGGAATGTTACTGAAAGTGCTGCTGGTCGTCCTGTGTGGCGTACCAGCCCCGGTCTCCGGGTGCCCCGAGGCTCAGGTGGGGCCTCTGCCGCTGCTGATGGTGTCGTTCGACGGGTTCCGGGCAGACTACCTGCAGAGGTTCCCCATGCCGAACCTCAAGCTCCTGTACAGCCATGGGGTCCTGGTGGAGCAGCTCACCAACGTCTTCATCACCAAGACCTTTCCCAACCACTACACCCTGGTAACCCTGCTTAAACTGGAACACGAATCCATAAATAGATATGTAATGTATATTTTACATTGTTATTTTCTCCTCCAGGTGACAGGGCTGTACCCTGAGTCCCATGGTATGCTGGCCAGTCGCATGTTCGACCCCGTCAGCCACAAGCACTTCCAAGCCGGCCAGGACTTGGACCCGATGTGGTGGAGCAAAGCGCAGCCCCTGTGGATCACTGCGCTGGACTCCGGCTACAAGACGGCGACCATGATGTGGCCCGGCTCCGACGTTCTCAACAGAAACCGCACAGCGACACACTTCCTGCCCTATGACGATAGTGTGACGTTCGGGCAGCGGATAGGGAACGTGACGAATTGGCTGCTGGGAAATGGAAAGGTAGACGTGCCCTGTGAAACATGTAACTCTTAAGTACAAGCTTCATTACTCTGCATTTCAACTTCTTTTCGTGTGCTCATCAATGTGGGCAGCAGCTGTAATCTGACAGTTTGGATCATATCTTTTCCTCCAGGAACCGGGAGTGAAGTTCGCAGCGGTCTACTGGGAGGAGCCGGACACGTCGGGCCACATGTACGGCCCAGACAACACCTCTGCCATGAGCAAAGTGCTGAAAGAGGTCCAGTCATCTGATAACATTAACAAACTCACAGATCCTCATTCAAACTATCCCTTGTTGTACGCTCAGCTCTGTCCTTTGTTTGCTGACTGCAAACTAGAGGTTAGTTTATTTTCACAAGTTCCAGCGAACTGGTAACGTCGGGTGACGCCTGTCAATAGCAGCTCAACTATTGAACAGACAAAACATCCATGATATAATCAGTACAGCAAATAAGTCTGTGGAGACATTAAGATGTTAAAGTATCAGAGAAAATGGAATAGTGACCATTAGTAGGAGTGTCTTATCACATTTGATGGATCATTAAATTTGAGCAGAACTCCTCTGACTCAAAGATTGGCTTGACAGGTTGACGACAACATCGGCCTGATGGTGTTGAAGCTGAAGTCCACCGGCCTCTGGGGTCGCATCAACCTCATAATAACCAGTGACCACGGGATGGCTCAGCTGTCGGCCGAGCGCATCATCCAGCTGGACGACTGCGTCCACCCGGACCAGTACACGCTGGTGGACATCTCGCCCGTCGCAGCCCTCATCCCAAATGAAGGTAACTGGGTTCACGTCAGCTGACATGCCACGGCTCCTCATGAAATATTCACTGAAACGTGTGTTCCTGTGCAGATCCAAAGACAGTCTTCACTAAGCTGAGTAAGTGCAACGCCCACATGACAGCCTATCTCAAGAAGGATATCCCTGATAGGCTGCACTACCGGGACAATGAACGTATCCAGCCAATCATACTGGTTGCAGATGAAGGCTGGACCATCGTGCAGCGAGGGAACACGGTGTCCAAAAGTAGGTTTCTAATGCTACTGCTCGAGAGGAAAAACCTTCAGGACGGAAAAAACAAATGAATGGGTTCATAAATGTTTAATATGTAAATGTTTAAATCAGCTGAACACCTCAGGTAATGTTTGGCTGAACGTTTACAGGTTTCCCAGCTGGGAACGTTAGTGTGATATAAGATATCAAGTTCTTTTTAAGTTGATCAGTTGACAAATATATTGTCTGCAGATCTGTGTGTCCTTAATCTAGTTGGACAACATGTCTCATTGATTTTAGTCCTCCTGGAAGATGTACTTTTCTTTACTTTATAAGTTATTACTAATAAACCAATCTACATTTAAAGAGACTGTAGCCCCACCCAATACTTTCTCTTCTTCTCTCCCTCAGTGGGCGATCACGGCTACGACAACTCCCTACCCAGCATGCACCCCTTCATGGTAGCGGCAGGGCCCAGCTTCCGTGAAGGTTATCGAATCAGCAACTTAAGGAGCGTGGACATTTACCCTCTCATGTGCCATCTGCTGTCGGTGCCCCCCCAGCCCAACAACGGCAGCCTGAGCCAGGCTCGCTGCCTGCTGGCCGCTGAGGCCTGTGGGAACCTCTCCCTGGTGATCAGCCTGGTGCTGGGCATCTTACTGGTCCTCGCTACAGTCATTCGTAAGTTAATATTTGTTATTTGTTATATCAAAGCATAATGCATACCCCAGAGTTAGCATGTAGATATTAAATAAAGAGGGGACCCAGAATCGAGCCCTGGGGGACTCCACAAAGGGGTAATGTGTTTCTTCATTTAAACTATGAAAGAATGATCTGCATTTCATGAACTGATCAACAAACTAACAGGACTTGTCTCTTCAGTTCTTTTCAGGTGGCGGCGAAACCACCGGCGGTCGCGCTCCCGAGCTTTCCAGAGGCTGAAGATGGACGATGATGAAGAACCAATGTTTGAGTAAACCTGTCAAACCCGAGCATCACAGACTGGTCTGCGTCACCTAGTTGAGCTCCAATAGGTACTTGCACTTAACCCACTCAGGCCGCTGCCACCCTAGATTTCCCACTGCATGAACGTGCACACACAAACATGCCGTAGAAGTAGCTGCTGTTTAAGAAGCCTTCAGACCGACTGACTCACAGGCTGCATTCAGAAAGCTTTCATGCACAAAGAGGTGTTGCTACTGACCAATTTTAAAGATTTTATCCTTTAAACTACATAACACATGTATTCTCCCACAGCCGTGTCTTTGCCTGCACTGGAACGGAGGCATTCTAATGGTTTTGCGCATGTCAACCAATTGAGCAAAGAGTTACTGGTCATCTGTCGATAGACTTTAAGTAAAGATGGACGACCACCACTTTCACATTTCTGTACAAAAATGAAGCCAAAATATCCCAAGGACAGATGCTTTAATTACCTTTAATTTAAAATAGATTAAGTATTAAAAATAACCAGCAAATAAATAAAACCAGTACCAGCTTTGTAGCCTTGTTTTAAAAATCACTATTCTTGTACTACTGAAAGAAGTAATCTTAGGCCAGGACTATGTTAGTACTACTGATAGGCCACTTTTAAATGGAATATTCCTGATTAATTTATAGTTAAAATTGCCTTTTCATAATCATGTCATGTCTTACAGGACACTAAACTTTATGATTGGGCTTATTGGTATCACGTCCATTCCGCCCAAGAGATATTTATATATTTTATGTATATGTAGCATGTGATTGGTTATTTGACATATTTTGGATCAGTCCCCTTTTAAAGAGTAGGTCACAACAAACCAGCAGTTCTGAGTTTCCACGACTCCTCTCTCTGAGGGGATGTTTGTGCGTTCGCCCCGGATGTGAAGTTGTACAAACAGCTGTAGGACAGAATGGTGAATAATAGTGCTGGTTATTTAATTGTTCATAATGTTACTGTTGTAATAAGACAATCGTTTTACGAGAGACTTGAACCAGTGACGGGGAACCAGGGGTGTTCTGAGGAAAACTCTTTTGAGATTTTTTAGATGCTACTGATTTTAAGAGATTTATTTAATATATTTCTGTGGGAACTGAAGTAAACTTCATTTTATGAGATTTTTTTATTCTAAGTGTAGTGTAGCTACTTTGTCAGAAGAGGGAGCCTGTTACAAATCTTCTTGTCTAATGAGAAAACCCCCTTACAGATGTGGACATTCTTATGATTGTGCTTATTTAGATGTTATTTTGAACTGTTTCGGTTTTAATTGGGAAACTGATACAATCTGAAATCATCTCAATAAGGGTTTTATTTTTTATTTTTATTAAATGATAGTATAATAGGTTGCTTCGCAGTACTTGATATTGATGATGGAAGTATTCCTTCTTATTATGTACAGACCTCTTTAAAAGAGAAATACAAATACACTGTTCACTCACTTTTGCTCAAATCTGCAGTGACCAGATGTTTTTAGGACCTTACTTTGTGTTTTGAGTGTTTAGGCCGAATTAAAGAGAAATAAAATAACATTGTTGGTTTTGGTCTTTTTACAGGCCAGAACATCACATGCTTCCGATCATACAGTGTTTAGGAATTGTTATATGTGTGTGTGTGTTTACACCTCAATAGTCAAAAAGAGGCTCAGAGTCTCAAAAGTGTCATATTAATCATGTTGGATCATTAAAGTTACTGTTTTCCTGGGTTGGGAAGTTAAACTGAACTATGCAATTTCTGTCTGTGGTTTCAAAGACGTTTTCAAAGACGAATAAATCTCCTCAAAAGTCTGGACTTCCTGTTTGGTTACTCGAAGCAACGTAGGAATAACTGGAAAGAAAGATCGACACGCGTTTGGAAAAGTAATTTATATTCCTTTATATTTTTTTTTCTCCATAGCAGTCACAATGTTACAATGTAATAAAATGGTAAATATATAAAATCAAACTCAATACAGACACGTACATTTCTGTATCATGTTCAAAACCAAATGGACTGTACATGTTTTCCATTTATATCTGTTTTTTTTTATATCATTTAAAATCTGTCATCATTTCTATGTAGTTACTGTATCACTGTAAATCTTTGTCTCTTCACAGATAAATAGACTTTATTTTTCAGGAGGTATTGTAACAAAAATAACGTATTTCCTAACGCCGGCCGCCTGGAGCCTCTGAAAATATCATTCAACTCTTCCCCAGAATCCTTGAACACGGTCGTAGACACAGAAAAACACAAACCAGAGACGTCAGAGCTTCTGGTTTCATCTGGTTTACGATTGGTCGGAAAAAACATTCGGTGTGAATTTTTAGAATCTCTCCAGTGAGCGGAAGATTCCTGAATGGTGGTTTTTGTATTTGTTTTAATGAGCTGACGCAGGAGCGGTGTGAACACGCTTGATGACGACAGCCATGGTTTCTGTCGTGAAGCCAGGAGGTGGGAGCCAGACAGCCGCTGACAAATGGGATCTAATCTGCTGGAGCTCGCAACCTTGAAATATAAATATTAGGGGAAGCGGCGATGGGAATAAGTTGAAGTTTAGTACAAATTTCACCAATTAGATGTAACATGTCAATTTGAGAGTTTTAAGGATGATTTTACACAATTATTTTAAAAGTTTTTTGTACTTTCCTTGTTTAATTAAACCCAAAACCAAATTTTCTTTAAGGGATAGTTTCTCTTCACATGGCCGTCTGGCGGATCACCTCCCAAAACTTCATCCTGCCTGAACATGTAATATCGGTGTGCTTATACTCAAGACAACACGATGACTCCTACGAAAACACAGTTTCCAGTCAAGCCGTAGTTTTCTCCTCTCGTCGTACATTCGGGATATTTATAAAGAACATTTACTATCGGTACTTTTTAACGAGCCATCTACGCAAACTCATGGAACATAGGAGGATTTGCAGGCTAAGGTATTTACAATCAAAAGGCCAACTACAGAAAATCAAAGCTACGTTTGCACATCGAATTCTCTAACGCTACTTTTTTTTTGTTTTTTTCTCAAGCTGAAGAACATAGTGACAAAATAAAAGCTCATGGAACATCTTTCAGGTTTGACCCGGCTCTCTGTGCTTTCAGTGTCCAGATCTGAGTCAAACCACGGGAAATCGCCCTCAGTCACAGAATTTGTGTATTTGTGCCAAAACCAAACGTCAGGATTTCCATTGCAGTTGAACTCAGATCTGGTTGAAACTGGTCTGAGATCAGAAACGGAGTGGCGATGCTCCTCTCGCTGCTCTGGACCGAGCAAGTAAAACTTTGGCTAAAGAAAACGCATATGAAGCATCACTGATACAGACATTCACACACACATTCACACACACACATATGCTCACACACACACCCTAACTACAGGCCTCATATGCTTTGCAGACCCTGATAATGGAACTTTTGTGTTGATCCTTTCAATCAGATGCACATTTCTCAGTCGGGAGGTTTCATCCATCGTGAATCTTGACCTCTGGACTCAAAGGTCAAGAAGCGTTACACAGTTTTCTGACTAATTTGATCCCATCAACAAACTTGATGGAAGAAAAATAATAAATTAAAAGCATAAAAATGAACATAAACCTACAGAGAATCTAAACCAATGGTTACATCATTGCACATTTAACACTTGAACCACCTGTAAAGGCTGAAAGTCATGACACAAACAGGAGTACAGTGATGTGGTTTCTATTTGTAAAGGTTTTTCCAAGCCCAGAAATTTCCTTGCCTGCCACCTTGCATAGCAGCGGACGTGTAGCCATACAGCAACTGACTGGATCCTCATTTCCTCCAGAGTGGGCCGGGTTAAGGCTGCGGTTGTTTGTTTGTCTTTGTGTAAAGAGAAGAAACTCATCATGTGTGTAGCGTGCAGACTCGACTGTAGGGTCTGGATTCATGGATTGGATGGAACCTGAATCAAAAAAATGGGGATGACACCTGCAGATTCTGAGGCTACAGTCGAGTCTGAAACGCCGCACGTGATTGGTTCCCTTACAAAGAAGGAACTGTGTATTGTTTTTTTTTGGTTGTGTCGACCCTGATTTGGCTGTGTTAAACCTGATCTCTGATTGGCCAGAGCTCGAGGTGCGTGGGGTGAGGGGTCAGCGCCGGGGGGGAGATGCGGGGGGGGGGACAGCTGCTCTCGGAGCTCAGCGTTTATCTCCCTCGAACAACACAGAAGCACACAGGAAGCTATGACTCTTCAAACCTCTGCAGTGACCTTTTGTTTTCCTACTGGAGCACGTTGGCCCTCAAATCTAGAACATTCATGCAAGAAATTCACGATTACGAACGGAAAAGGCCCGATTGTGTTTCTCTAAATGGCACGTGATCGGCTTTTAGGACAAGGAGCTAACACGGTATGCTGTTAAACTCGGATGTCTGTGCTCCAACACCCTGAACCCACGTCCAGTTGAGAGTGTGCACCTAAAGCAATCGCCACCTTCCCGATGTTTGTGCACATAACCATCAAAGGAAATAACCCAGCTCCACTTTGTGTCGAGCGGTTAAGGCATTGTTGCTTTTTCCACGGGGACGGAAGGTGTTGTTGTTTTTTTATACGTACACTTTCCACACGAGGAGTCGGATTGATTGAGTTACACCATTCCATCAATCTTAATTTGAAAAGCTCTTCACAGACTGTTTCTAAACATATTTGGCTAAATTCTTCACACCACTGTAACCACAACTATACAAAACCCACCCAGCTTGACTCAATAGCACCATATGAATATTGTTCCCAAATTATAAAGGGGTTGAGGGATTATTGGACATCAGTGTGTCAGTGTGTGTGTGTCAGAGGTGAGGTAGGGACATCTCCCATGTTGTTACACTACTTCTAATTGTGTGTGTGTGTGTGTGTGTGTACTAAGCATATCTCGCTGCTGCGGAAGAAAACCCTGTGTGTGTGTGTATTTGTGTGTGTGTGTGTGTGTGTGTGTGTGTGTGAGCATGTACACTAAGCACATCTCCCTGCGTCGGAGACTTGCATAGCTTCTGCAGGACAGGAAGAGCAGTTGTCCGTTTGGACGGAGCCTTTGGCACAGCCTTGGCCGTTAACTGAAGGCAGTACTCAATTCAAAGAGACAATCTGCCCTTATTGCACCATAAGTACATGTGTGTTTTATTAATATTTGCACCATATGAAGTGGGACTAGCAGCCGATCGACTCTTGAGCTCGAGCGCGTTGCACCATATGAACACTGCTGCTAAAGCTACTTGCCAATCTGCAGCGAGTCATTTGTCTTTTATCTGTTTTTAAATCAAGTAGCACCGCGGAAAAAAAGTGATGTAAGCTCGCTCCTTGGTCATATTTGGGTTTAAAGGGATACTTCAACATGTTTGTGCCTGTTTCCTTGACTCTGGTTGATAACAGCTGGTTCCCTCTGTTAAGGGTTGACCATACTTTCTGATTTCTGTGTCCGCTGATAGTCGATTACTTGTCAGAGTTGGAAAATCCTATTTTCTCTAATTGGAACAACCGGAAGTCTATTTTGAAGGTGACATCTAAAAAGATTTATCATTCCGATTACTCAAAATCAGCATACTCGGACATTAGCAGCTAAAAAAGGAGGGATTCCAATCAAGTTATAATTTTCTGAGTAATTCAGCCCTGAAAGCAGCTCTCAGCCTGCTGTCCACCTGGAGAAATGTGTTATCTGACCAATCTGTACAGGAAACACAACACAATATGTTGAACTACCCCTTTTAACACAATTCATCCACTCTTCTCCTCCACCTGCTCAATCCTCTCGGAATAAGAGCATAAGAGTATCTGAAATGGCTCCTGGCCGGGTTTCACCTGCTCCACCGCTTGTTGTGAAGCATCGAACGCCTCTTTCACCACTTGACCGCCGCCAAGCTGCGTGAAGGCCCCCCCGATTACGGCGCGAGATCTTCCAGAGCGACGCTCCTGTCGACGGGCTGATGACTGATCAACTCGCCTGCCAACGTAACAGCTTGGATTACAGGGATAAACAAACAGGACAAATAAATAACAGGCGACTCATCACAGCTCAGCCGTGGGCGGCTTTCTGAGGAGGAGGCGAAGCTGGACGTGGTACAAGGAGGAGACGAGTCATCGGGGGGGGGGCCGCGGCAAAGTGAAGCACAGAACTGATCTACGTCAGCTTCACTGGCAGCACCGTGGGACCGACGTGATGAGGAAATCACACGAGGGGAAATGTAGCAGACAGAGATCAGAAAGAATTAGTCTCACATTCAGTTCTCTGGTGTAAACCTGGATTTCTCTCTTGTCCAAACAGGTGAGAGCTTTCTTCTTGGGTACACGTGCATAAAGCAGCGTCATCTTAATCACTTTGAGTTATTTTTAATGTTCAATGGCCATTTTTTGGGCTCTAGCTCCATAGTTAGAGTATAAACATTAAACCGGTATCAATCTAACTCTGACAAACCTATTGAGAAGCTTCAGCTCGCTGTATCTTTAGGTTTCTAACAATCCTCTTGTCTCATCCTTTCATTATCAGTAACTTTATCACAACATGAGTTCTGCTGCTTTGTTGCAGTCGACAACAACACAACGGTAAGAAGCCTCCCTTCTCTACATAGAAAATATATACACAACCTTTTGACTAGACTAACGACAACACGTTCACAAACTCCTTTTACTTAAAAAGTGACGTTCGTCTTTTTCTTCGTCACGTCTTTATATTTTTACCGAAACCCGTGAAGAGTGTGAGCGACGCAACACAAACGGCATGCAGGGGTCACTGAGCTCGCTTTGACATTTTTTGTTTGTTGTTGTTGTTGTTTTTCTTCGCAGCGGAGCGTAGACGTGCGAAATCAAGAGAAACGACGCCAGAGGAAGAGCCATCAGAGACGGAGGGATGGAGAGAGGAAGAGATGGACTCGCGCTGAAGCAGCTTGTTGAGTCGTGGCCCCATGAGGAGTGTGTGTGTGTGTGTCTGTGGGTCAGGAAAGTGTGTGAGTGTGTGTCTGATTGCTTTTGTGTCTGTGTGCTTATACCAAGTGCGCCATTGTGTGTGTTTTTATACATCTTCTCTAAATCTGAACATCCATGTATACAAACATCTTCTCATGGTGGCACATGTGCTTGTGTGTGTATATGTGTGTGTGTGTGTGTGTGTGTGTGTCAGAGTGAGGACTCGTACTGTAACAGTTCATACAGTAGGGGTCCATCACGGTAGCGGATGCCCACAGCAGCTGGCGTTATGTACTGCAGGATGTTTATAGTCCTCCGCAGGCGCCGGTCCACGTAGTGGGCGTCCCACGCCGGGTAGCGCTTCCTCGGCATGTCGATCTTTATCAGCGGCCCTCCCTGCTTGGACGTGGGGGGGGCCGACCTCACCTGGAACACGGGAAGACACGACTCGGCCACGTCCTCCGACGAAGACGGGGACTTGGTCATGTGGGCTGGCGTGGGCGGGGCGGTGGGCGGGGCCGACGGGGGCAGGGGGAGACCCCAGAGCAGCTGGGCACAGCAGGTGGAGGCGGGGCTCGGCTGCATGTGGGAGGTGGCCGGGTGGAGGAAGCCGTAGTACAGCATCATGACCAGGACCCCCCCCGGCGAACGTCAGGTAGACGCTGCACAGTGCGGTGAAGGCGTAGGAGTCGGTCAGCACCGGGTCCCTGTAGGCGTACCTGCAGGGGGTGGGAACACAAGGGTTTAAACTCATGTGTGTGTGTGTGTGTGTACTCTTTATACACTCTGTTGTGTGTTTTGGCCAAATGCTCCACAACACTTTGTACCTCTATAAAAAGCTGAGTTTCCTAAACCACCTGAGAAGAACAGTGTTTTTGGAAAAACTACACAAACTGGTTCAGGTTAGTCTCAGCTTCTCTTTGGACTCACCACAGCCCTGTGAGGATGGTGTTCTCCGCCAGCACCACGGTGTAGTACGCCACCATCCTGTGCCGCGTCTGGCCCTCCTTCACGTTGAACCAGCAGAAGATGTACACGATGCCGACCACCATGTTGAAGAGCACCTCCTCCCACTTGGACATGCAGAAGTCGGTGCCGCCGTGCACCACCCAGAAGGCCATGGCGCACCAGTGGAGCACCACGAAGATGCCGAAGTAGATGTGGAAGAGGGAGGCGAAGAGGGCGAGCGAGAGGACCCGGGAGGAGATGGTGAAGAGGCGCCAGAAGAGGTGGAGCAGCGCCCCGCGGTAGCTCATCCCCCGCTGGTCGTCACGAGAGTCACGCAGGAGCTTGTGGTAGGAGGCCAGGACCCAGGCGAGGGACAGGAGGGAGGCCAGGGAGGAGATGCCTACAGAGAGGGAGCAGGGTTACAAGAGGACGACTTTAAAGAAGAGAGCAGAGGCGGATGATTAACATGCTTCTTCTTTCTTTTCAGGGGTCAATCAATCGGAGCAAAGTCGAGTCATGGTTTCAAAAGTTCCAAAATATACATTGAGTCATTGGGGGGGTGATGATTTGAGCACACAAGTAAGAGGCAGAGTGTGACACACACTGGTGTGAGTCTAAAATAAAGTGTCCCAGCTCCTGTGTGCATCCACCCCCTGCACTAGTCACATATTAGCACTGGATTAGTAGATGTCCACTGATGGGGATGAATAACACCAGTGGGTGGCAGCCTGATGCATCGCCTGCACGAACAAGAAGGAGGCTGAGCACATCCCCCGATCACTTCTGATTGTGCTCGACTACCTGAGCAACCACCACTGGGTGAGAACCCACAGCCGCACCATCTGCAGCCACACACCACTGAGAACCAATGTGTGCAAATTGCTAATTACTGCTTGTGCAGCTGTTTATTTGTGTGCGCTCTGTGGGTGTTGTGTTTGCTCCTCAGACGCCCGGCGCTCCACCTACACTGCAGCGTCTCGGCCCGGTTCTCCTGGATCATGATGCACAGCTGCAGGACCAGCTGAGGCGCCGACTCCAGGAAGGTCTCCAGCAGCCGCAGCATGTTGACGTCCGCGTACTCGAACATCATGGCCCAGTACCACCGCCGCTGGTACTCCTTCTGCCGCCGGGACATGATGCCCAGGTACAGCGTCCTGATGTACCTGCATGGGGTCGGGGGGGGAGAGGGTTGATCACAGAAACTCAATCCTACTGTCCTCATCCTCAGTGACACTTTTCAGGCTCATCTCAATTTGTGAGTGGATAGAAAATGAAGTTATTTACACAAACTATCAAATATTTCCTGGTTCCTGCTTCTCAAATTATATATAATGATCATTTTCTTACAAAGATCTGTCAGGTAAATAATGAATAATGAAAATCATCAATCATCAATCAAAAATGCAAATATTTCAATAACAGGAAGATAAACTGTTTGCTTCATGATTTAATAAAACCCAACACATCTTAAACCTATAATTAAAACCATACTCTACTTCCATTTTAAATACATCCAGGTTCTATTATTATAGAAACGCTTGGTGAGCAAACAGCCGTGAGAAGATTCTGATCCATACATACTGAGTGGATCTCTAGAAGCACAGCACACGTGGGTGGGATGTGGGCAGCGATTTCAATTAAAAGTGCCTGAGGGCTTTTGCAGAGAAGGTGTGTGCATGTGTGTGTCTCTGTGTGTGTCTCTGTGTGTGTGTGTGTGCTCTTAATGAAAATCCTCCTCCTTCTCCCCAGTGTGTGCATCACTACTGTACAGTGGGGGTCTCCATGTACGTGCGTTCCTGGGTGTCATCGAGTGCGTGCGTTCCTTCGCTCCTACATTATGCATGTTTCTGTATGTACGCCCATTACAGCCATCTGCCTTGAAACATACCAGCTTAATTCACATTTCATAAATAATGCAGCATCCGTCGGAGAAACGCTTACACGTGCACGTAGGAAGCGTTTGGAGCTGGTTTCATGGATTTTGCAGCTTTAAAAAAAACGAGAAAAAGGCCAAACTGCTGTTTGTCCTTGACTGGGGAACATTGAAGGGTAAACAGGCAGCACGTTTTGAGGGGGGGGGTTTAACTGTGGGAACAGGAAGTGCTCCCCGTGGTGTTCGAGAGGAGGGGTGAATCTTTCCCGTGCGGCGTGGCAGGCGAATGTGTCGGCCTCTAAACGTGTCGGCGTGGAGGGATTTGGTTTGAAAACCCCGTGAACCGAATACAGTAGCTCTTCCTCCCCCCACCACTCTCACTCTTTCCCTCACTCCTCTTGCTCCTTTTTTACTCTCCCCTCCCCCCCGTTCCCTCCGACTGTGCATGTGCAACCTCTCTCCCTCTTCCTCCTCATCCTCCTCACCCTCATCCTCCTCCTCCATCCTCACCCCTCCTTTCCTCCACAGCCGCTCTATCTATAAGCAATCTGTCTCAATCAGGCCATATACCATTTCCTTTGCGACATCACCCACCCCACCACCCGTACCTCCCTCCTCCCTCTTCTTCTCCTCCTCCTTCCTCCTTCCCCCTTTCTCCTCCACTTCCTTCAGGTGGGAGAGTCCATTCCGCAGGCCGATGGGGGGGTTGTGATGATGATGACTGGGTGGGGTGGATGGAGGTAGATGAGAGATGTGATCGTGTGTGTGGGGGGGAGATGTTTTAACCCTACAACCAAAGAGGGACCGAAGTGGATAAGTGTAGCAAGCACAGTGGGATGTAAACACACACACACACACAGAGACACACACACACACACACACACACACACACACACACACTGTACTCTCCCTGCTCCCTGCCCAGAGGCAAATGGACACCATTAAGGAGTCTTCTCGGAGAGAGTGCTGGGGAGGCAGAATCAGCGTCCTTGGTATAGAGGCTGAAGACGCAGGCGCACACACACACTACTACTGCCTTCACTACTAGCAATGTAGTATTACTACACACACCTGCACAAGCAAACACACGCAATATTTCACACGGGGAGCGAGGAAGGCAAGGAATCTCAAGTGGAATGAAGTGTGTGTGTGTGTTTCTGTTTTCTCCCGCCAGAGCTTTTAGCACTACAATTAGCACCCTCCCTGGTCCAACTGTGTGTATATGTGTGTGTGTGTGTTTGTGTGTGTGTGTGTGTGAGAGAGAGAGGGGGCGGGGGATGTGTTGCCAGAAGCGCAGATGCTTTTCCTCCATGTACTCTCTACATGCGAGCTGACACCCATGGGAAGAGCCGTGACACCGTTTTTTCCCACCGGTCTCACACAGACACACACAGACACACACACACACACACATACACACACACACACACCACTGACTGACTCCTCTATTCTCCATCCTCCTGCATCCAAAACCTTTTAGTTGCTGTGCATGGTGCTTAAATTGACAGTGTTTCTCTATTTCACACACAAACACACACTGATTTCTGTTCTCCATCCACATCCAGAATAATTGACTTAGACGCTGTCCATGGTGCTGGAACACACACAGACACACACACACACACACACACACACACACACTGGATGTGTCTGTCATCTTTAACGTGATGCACACAGACACACACACACACACACTGATTCCCAGTCCCCCATCCACATCCCTGATTGAGACGCTGTCCATGGTGCTGACATCACTAACTTTACCTCTAACACATAAAGAGATAGAATAACATCACCTGTCACCATCTCCGTCATAGTGTCAACTTTTCATGAACACTGTCAGGAAACTCTTGTGTGTGTGTGTGTGTGTGTGTTTGTGTCTGTCCTCCTCAGTGTTTGTGTGTCAGTCCCAGAGAGTGTGTGAAGTGCTGGGGAGGTCATCCCTCTCTCCTCCTCTCCTCCCTGTCAGGATGGAGCAGCCCTTCTCCTCCTCGGCTCACATTGAGCAGACACACACTCCCCCCGCCAGCAGCATGAAGAGTGTGTGTTTGTGTTTGTGTGTGTGTGAGGGGAAATGATTGTGTGTGTATATGTGTAAAGGGAGTGTGGTGCTAGGTGAGGTTCAGTTGTGTGTTGCTGTGCCCCCCCTACCTCCACACTTGTCCCAGCTGGAGGATGTGTATGATGACCTGCCACAGCCAGATGGTGGCCAGCTGCAGGCGGTCCCTGCCGGGGTACAGGCACCCCAGAGCCACCGCGCCCCGCTTGCTCAGCCCCTCCACCTCCCCGAGCCCCCCTCCGGTGTAGTCCTGCACGAACCAGCGGAAGCTCAGGGTCTGGACCAGCACCGACGGCACCAGCACGAAGAAGAGAGTGAGGCCGAACCAGAGGTAGTCCTGCCGGCGGTAGTAGTCCACCGCCAGGCACAGGTCCGTGCCAACGTCCCAGAAGAAGACGAGGAGGGCCAGGATGATCCAGAGGCAGTCCAGCCACAGCTGCTCCCGGGGCGGGCAGTGAGTCTCCCGGATCCCGAGCCCTCCGGGGGGCTGGCCCCCGCCGAGCAAGGAGCCGAGGCAGGCGGAGCGGCAGCCCCAGTAGCAGGCGGAGGTGCGGCAGCACTGGCAGATGTGGATCGCGGCGGAGTCCATCGGCTCCTCGCCGTCAACATCGTACAGCTGCGCGAAGCCGCCGCCGACCCCGGCTTTGCCGCCGTCCGACTGCGCGGCCATGTTCCCCTTCCCGCTCCTGCCCTCCTGCGAAACGCACGACAACCGCACCGTGGTGCTTTCTCGCGGGGTGCGGACACCACGTCACTTCCCTCAAACCCGCTGCCCAGCTCCCTGCTCACGCGCCGCGGCGACTGCTGTGACTCTTGCTCGCCCGGGGCGCGAGGAGCCATCAGAGCCGGCGGCCGCGCGAAGGCGGCTCCGCTTCGTCTGCGTCCGGTCGAGGCTCCGCCACCGGACGCTCGTGGGCAGCAGCGGAATCGGTTTGCGTTCTAGTCCCGCAGCCCCGCATCGTCCCGTCCTGCGCTCGCGGTCATCTAGGGCGATGGGAGGCTATGACGTCATGCATCTCCCGCTGCTCTCAAGACGCGTGTGTTGGTTTGTGCCCGCACCGGACACCGCGCTACCCCCCCACCACGACCCGTGCCTAACCGGAGACCCCCCCCGACTCCCACCGCTCAGTCCACCCGCTCCCAGGTCGCAGGTTCCCGGATCACCTGCAGCCGCTCACCCGCTCCTCCTTTCTGCAGCGCTGTCTCTCTGCAGCCCCCCCCTCTCTCTCACTCTCTCTCTCTCACTCTCTCTCTCTTACTCTCTCTCACTCACTCTCTCTCTCTTACTCTCTCTCCCCTCTCTCCTCTCCTCTCTTACTCTCTCTCCCCTCTCTCCTCTCCTCTCTTACTCTCTCTCCCCTCTCTCCTCTCCTCTCTTACTCTCTCTCCCCTCTCTCCTCTCCTCTCTTACTCTCTCTCCCCTCTCCTTTCTTACTCTCTCTAAAGCTCTATCTCTCTCTTACTCGCTCTCCTCTCTTACTCTCTCTGTCTCTCTCTCTCATTTCTTCACTCCCCCCCCCCTTTCTCCCCGCTCGCTCTCCTGTCTCTCTTTCTCTCCTCCCAAGTGCACATCTGCACGCGGGCTCGTGCATGTGCACGCGCGGTGGGGTTTCGCCCCACTGCTGCTGTAAAAGCTAAACAGTGATTGTATTCTAATGGGGGGGAAATAAAACAACAATTTTTTCTCCATTTGAAAGAGGGAGGGGAAGTGAGAGTTCCACCTTCTGCAATTCATCTCTCAATCAATCATCATCCTTTCTTCCAAGCATTATCCCCCTCCATCCTTCTGCACCCTCTCCATCCATCCCTCCATCATCCCCTCCAGTGGGCTGATTGCCCTGTGGCTCTGCCAGACTAATCATCCGTAACATATGTGTGTGTCTGTTTGTGTGTGATCCCCACCAGGCAAGAAGGGATCACACATACAGGGATCTAGGAATGTGAGAAAGTTTGATGGACAGTGTTTGTGTGTGTGTGAGAGAGAGAAAGAGAATGAGAGTGAGAGAAAGAGAGAGGAAGGAGGGAGCCAAAGGAGATGGAAAGCTGAGGGGCCGAGAGAGAAAGAGGGATGGAATTAGGAAGGATATAGGAATTGGATGAAAAAGTGTGTGTGTGTGTGTGTGTGTGTGTGTTTGTTTGTGCATCCGTGTATGTGTGTGTGTGGCACGAAGATAGAAAAGGATGAAGAGATCGACAGGAGGGACGATGAGTGGAAGATTTAGGAATTGTTGTTGGATGGAAAAAGGAAAGTTTTGATCTGCAGAAGCATGAAAAGGAGAAAACGTGATTTACTGCTTGAAAAGGGGAAGAAGGAAAATAAATGTGGAATATGTTGAGGGGTTTTAAGGTGAAGGAAGTCAAGAGGGGCAATAAAATATGGATTTCTTTTGGAGGATGATGAAGGTCAGAGGAGGAAAACAAGGGATTCCAAAGGGAAAGATGAACTAGCAGAGAAATGGAGGGAGTGCAATGTAAATGTATATAAATTTAAATTGGCTTCCTGTATGATGCTTTAATAATAATTCCTCTGATAAAAATGCAGCCAGTAATGTGGTTAAATTGAGATGGAATGCATATGTTCTCACACGCACACACACACACACACACACACACACAGACTTAGAAATATGCAAGCATGCGTGCACTGCGTCTCCTCCTCGTTCTCCGAAGCACTTTTCCTCTCTCTCCCTCTCTCTCTCTGTCCATTGGAGATTAGCCTCTCTGTTGTCATGACAACCTTGGCTGTGCGGCTGAAGGACGGGGAGAGGGAGTCGATGGTTGTATCACCGTGTGTGTGATTGTGTGTTTGACGGCAACACTGGAGTCACCAGACGTCTATCACTATCTTTAGGAATTAAAAAGAAACAATTCCCCAGATTCAGTCGAGGTTGGACGTTGTGTCACATCTGGAATCAAAAGAAATTCCAACTTTTCTCCTCAATTAAGCATGAAAACGTCTCCTGGACACCAGATCTAGAAGAGATAACATCTATTTATTGAAATAATGTGCAAAAAATAACAAACATGTGCATTAAAAGCCAAATAACAGTCATGCAAGGTCCCATGCTCTACGATAAAATATTTATCCCAATGATTTCGCAAAAAACGCCAGAGGACTCGAGATCAGATGCTCCTTGTGTTCTGATGATTCGGTCTTTTGCAGTGGCAGCACCTGGATCAGCACTAAACCTCAAAAGATCCAAACAATGACCTTCTTCTGAGATGATGGGAATCAGAGAGATAGATTGAGAGAGTTTCATTCGGGCTGAGAACGAGGACGGAGCGAGATAAGGAGTCAGTGTAATTAATGTTCCTTTTTTTGGGACTTTTCCGAGGGCGTCTTAAATATGTCAACATTTGTGCCTCAGCTTCAAGACGTTAGAGGAAGTGACTCCACATCGGGCTGAAGGTAATTAGCTGATTTAAAGAAGGAAAGAGACGAGTTTCAGAAGCAACAACACTGCAGCGATTGTTACACAAACACAGAGTTTATAAAGATCGCACGAAAGGGCCTCCTGACAGGGAGGGAGGAGAGAGCCACAGACTTTAAATAAGATAAACGACATGAATGCTCATTGTTTCCTTCCATTCTCATTATTCTTAAATGGAAATGAAATGAAAATAAACAGTGTGGAGGTGCCAAGACTCAAATCCACTCGATATTTTATAGACTAATAAAGGGAGCTGCAGTGAACATTAAATATTTCAATGTGTAAAGATACCTCAGCCTCATATACAGCACATAGTAAATATATATACGTGTAAATAATGGATATATTTACTATTGAAAAGTAATGATATAAGTAATTCACATCCTTTTATTCATGCAATTGAGGATATTGATGTGAAACCATTTTTTATTTAGACCAGTTCAGGGTCTTTTATGATTTTGAGGACAAAACAAACGCACTGATGAGGAATCTCCAGTGAACAAAAGACCTTCGGGGGGGGGGATGTTGGTGGTCAAGGCCAACGGGCAGAGCTTCAGCGAGCGAGCGCATCCGTCAGGGACACACGGGGTCAACTCAGGTGGAGTGTGATTTATTATTTATGAAGAGCTTTCATGAGCGCTGGTTGGAAACATGTTGATTTCAAATGACTTGGTTGTAGGAACTCATTAGCTGCTGCAGGAGTCTGATGCTGCTTCATTCAGAGAGGACGTCCGGTGCAGTTTGTGAGAAATGCTTCGCTGCTCCGAGTCGTTACTGACGCTCGGGCAGAGCAGGAGGCCTGTTAGAGGCGGACATGTATATTTACAAAAAGCTAAATTGCAAACAACAAAAAGGAGCTTCAGTTGGTTTTGATCTGAACAAACAGAGAAGAGTCTTCACTGTGTTCTTGCTGCGATGGGGGAGAAAAGAGAATCGGTGAACTCCGGCTTCAGTCGGCTTTAAAACAGAAAACACGTCCCTGACGATTTCCAGTTTAATGTGTATCCTCCACTCAACTCAAATTAAACTAAAGTGCAGTCGCAAAATCATGTGTTTTGCCATGGCTGCATTAACCATTTACAGGGCCTCAGGGCAGAAATGTACTGCTTGGCCCCCATTTCGGTTAATTCTGCCACCACAGATGCAGTTTGAAACCCCACCTCCTCCATGTTATCGAACAGGACCAATCAAAAACACACATTGATGCTTTCGGTCGTTTTTAGGTCGTTCAAATGGGACCTTTCAACTCCAGCTTAGCCATTAGCATCTCAATGTTTGTCAATGTTAACTCCACGGTATCCAAATGTCTGTTTTCTGTGAATCCAGTTGAAGTGAGGGCAAACGACCTCACTATCAGGACAGCCAGTGATGAGTCATCTCAGCGCTCCGCATGTTACCTCCTGATTAATGTGTGAAGTCAGAGTGTAGCCAGTGTGTGTAACCACAGATGGGACTAGACAACCCTCCTACATTAGGGACAGCTTATACTGCTATAAAGTAATATATATCTATCGTCACATTTTCTGGACAACAGTATTTGACCAAACAAGAGCAGCCATCTTGCTTCATGGACACATTTCTTAGCATAAATTAGTTTGTCTGACTTCTGGTCTCCTGCAGGCATCAAACCTGTGACGCTGCCACATCCTGTCTTTGACTTATCACGCGGCCCCACGCTCCAGCTCCGGTGTTACACTGACTCATCGTCGTCTGACATCATTAGTAATCAGCGTGAGCGATGCGTGGAACAAATGCGTCACTCAACAGGGAGTCAAGGTGCACGGGATTCAATCTGCGGCAAAATAAATAAATAAACGAAAACCGGTAGCGGGTGTTTGCGAAGTGCCAGGAGAAATAATATTGGTCTTTTCTTTGTCGGTGGAACAAGATGTGAAAAAATGTCCCCGCCGCTCTGATGGCAATTAGCTGGCAGTTATGAGAGACTGTGGTGGGAGTGAGGAGGAGTGAGGCGCTCTGCAGCAAACACTCACTGCCACTGAAGGAATGTATGAGACGCCACAATCTGCTGGGCTGTCAATATTATCACACGACTGAGAAGCAGTTTGGTCTCTTCTGCACCGAAGAGTTGAAAAACAAACGTCTGAGGAACGACTGAACAGATTCCACTGCTGTTTTTTATTTTATTTACAGGGAGATACATAGCAGCTTGTAGCAGCTTCCAAATAAAATAACAATAACTATAAGAATATAGTGAGAAAGTTACATATTCATATTAACCCAAAGCTTCTCTGGGCACTCGGTGTGGGTGTGTGACAGAGGAATCCACACTTCCTTTCACTCCTCGGTCTCAAAGGTCCTGAAGTGAACTTTGTCTCCGCAGATAGAAGCCGACTCTCCGTGTGTTTTTCATTTCCGATCTCTGTAAAGTGACAACAACACACGTGGAGCGACTGCAGCGACACAAAAGGACAAATTGTTGGAAAAGGACGGATTTGTGCACGATGGCGGCGTCGGACTGGACTGGTTGTCTCTCTGCTATGCGTGAGTGGGAGGTAAATGGAAATAAACTGTTAGAGGTTTGTTTAGTTCGCCTAAACCACTCCTGATTTTATAAAGATTCGAAAATTGGAAATATCTACTTAGCGTCTAGCTTTAGGCAAAAACCACAATCTTGAAATCAACTAAAATACAAAGATTTAATATGAACTTTCAAGTCTGCAGATTATGAGCCTTCACTTCCTGTTTCGGAGAAGTCCAACCCCCTGACACGTGACATCGACCAAGCTCCAGCCGCTGTCATCGTGAGGACGTTACAGGCCTGTGACGCCCAAATGTTCCAAGAAGAGAGAGAGGAAACCTACCAGGTACAGGTTTAATCACAGACAGTAGATAAATAAAGACGTTTCTCCTTTGTAAGATTGTAGGAATATATATTTCTCACATTTTGAATTTCATCTTCAGAGGCTTTTCAGTGACCAAGTGGTGAGAAACTGTGATGGAGGTCGCTCAGAGGGTGGAGCTCATCCTCAAGGTACCACATCTCTGTCCCCTGTGTATGTGTGTGTGTGTTTTTGTGTGTGTGTGTGTGTGTTTGTGTTTGTTTGTGCTGGTCAGTCAGGCGTGAGGTTGAAGTGTGTCCTCTTGTTTCTCTAACAGGATCCTCGGGGCAGCCTCGTTGTCTTGAGTGGATGTGGGACTTCTGGTCGAATGGCTTTTCTCACGGCGGTATAAACAAATCCTGACATTCTCCCCGTGAACAGCTGTGATGAGATATTATATATGATATATAGATAAGTTATTTGGCCTTTGGATTTATGAAATTATATAAAAAAGACATTAATTCACATTCGTTTTGTTGGAAAAATGGTTTTATTTGTTTCAGGGATAACAGGAAAATGACAAATTACTATTTTGTGTGTTTGTTGTGTGGTTTGTGTTGTGTGGTTTGTGTGGTTTGTTAGTCAAGCTTCAACAGAGAGCTTGAGAGGCTGAACCAGGGTTTGGTCTACTCCTACATCATCGCAGGAGGAGACAGGTGGTTTGTCATATAATTGTAAAATAATGAATATAAATGTATGATCATCAATGTATCATATCACATACATAACAACATATTTAATGAAACATATAAATATAACTTTGCTTGGGGGGTTAATTATCGTGATAAGAATATATTTCATTAAATTATATTCTCTCGTTTTCCACAGAGCTTTACTTTCCTCACATGAAGCTCCTGAAGATGACCCCACGTTGGGCATGCTCAGTCTGAAGAAGGTCAGGGATGTGTGTGTGTACGTGTTTGTGTGTGTGTGTGTGTGTGTGTATTTGTGCAAAGATATATTATTTATCCTCCATTCTTTTGCCCACGTCCTGTTTTTGATCCCCTGCAGGTGTGTGAGGGAAAACAGCGAGTCTTGTTCATCGGCATCTCCTGTGGATTATCAGTAAGGAAGTCACTGTTACTGGTTAAGATCTAAATTCCCAGTGTGTAAACCTGAACCGTGAACTCAATCTTCTTCGTGAACTTTTTGAACGACTCCTCCACAGGCTCCCTTTGTGGCAGGTCAGCTGGATCTCTGCCTGCAGCACCCAGAGATCTACACTCCTGTGCTGCTCGGCTTCAACCCTGTGCATCAGGCCAAGTGAGTCCACAGGAATCTTTTATGTTATATCCTGATAGGAAACCATGAATTACTTTGTATAAGAAGCCACTTTGGGATTGTTAAAGTCTTGTCCTGTGTAGGGATGAGCCCATACCCGGCTGCACATTCACATTTCGCAGTGTGGTGGGACGGATGCAGGATCTGGTGAAAACTGGAGAGGCCTTCCTCGTCAACCCGGCGGTCGGGGTGAGACTCATCACGCTCTCCTGCACACGCTGGGATTTCATCTCTATCGCAAAGTGTTCAGGTTGCATTTGAGTCAAAATGAGAAACAAGGGAGCTGTGTGTCGCTACTCTGACTCTCTCTGTGTGTGTCTGTGTGTGTGTGTGTGTGTCTGTGTGTGTGTGTGTTCAGCCGGAAGCCATCAGCGGCTCCTCCAGGATGAAGGGTGGCAGCGCTACTAAGATCCTCCTGGACGTTATCTTGTCTGCTGCTCACGCTGCGGCCTTCACCAACACGCCCGTCACACACAAGTGAGCGTGACATCGAGAAACAGCTGAACATGGAAAAATAAAACCATATAAATAAGTAGAATATCTTTTTAAGATTCTCTAAGATCTAAGTGAAGGTGCTCCGGGTCTTCTATCGATCCTCTGTCATGTTCTGGAGTCACCTCACATCACCTCAACCCCCCCGTCCCTGCACCCGAAGGCCCAACACGTCGTTTCCTAAGTGCGTGTCTGTGTCGACATTTCTCACTCACAGCACCTGAAAGATGTGTTGGTGCCCGGGACAAGCTTTTCACATTACTACAGCTCCTGGTGCATTTAGAAGGTCTCGCTGCCTCACTGTACATTCACACTGCTTTCCTTTCAAGGCAGCGAGTTGAACATTGTCACAAAAAGCCCTTTTTTTTGTGTGTTTTCATTGTGTTTCCATTGTGTGTTGCTGACCTCTACAGTTCATCGTGGAAAAAGAGATTCTGTGTAATTACAGTTGACAGCGCTGGTGCAGGAATAAAGACATAACCATAAATGTACTTGGACTATAAAGTAAATGGTGCAAGTACATTTATGAGGTTTTGTAGAAGTTTAACATCCGGAAAAAATGTTGCAGCACACAGACGACAAACCACAGGATCTGATCTCACCATTTAACATTTAAAATAAGGGATAATAAAGCAATTAACATAGAAATAAGACTTCTAATTTGCTATTTCAACAACATGGCCAGGTATTTCTGTAGTTTCCAACTTGCACAAGTGTTTGTCCAGCTGTGTACCTTCCTGTAAAGCTCCCTTGTTTTTTCCAACAGGGGAATCGTGCAGCACATGAGAGAATATGAGAAAACTGTGGATGTCACGTACGCTCAGAGCGAAGGGATAAGTGCTCTGGTGGAAGCAGCTGGACTCAGGTCAGACATCTTTTTACGCTTTTTCACTGTAGCTTCAGATTTTATTTATTTAGGAGAACAGAGCATCGTGGCTTCATGAATCATCACAAACATACAGAGGTTAAAAATGCACATAAACTTAAAAATTGCCTCGTCTGCTACAATCCAGATTTGAATTTCTGTAAAGCTGTTTAACTGTTTCAAATTGGATTTGTGGCTCCAGAGTTTTGTCGATGTGAAACTTGTTTATCTCCGTGTGTTTGTGTGTGTGTGTGTTTCAGCTTGCGGTGCGGAAGGCGTGTGTGTTACCTGGGCTGGAGCTCCCTGGCTGTGCTGGGCCTCATCGATGCCAGTGAGTGTAACCCCACGTTCGGAGCAGGTGAGACGACAAAAACACAAAATTTAGAACAATCTCACATCACATCTTCCTGTTATACTTGGTAATGTGCAAATGATAAATCTTTTACATTTGCACGCTGTCTACTGTTTGTTCCTCGTGTGTGTGTGTGTGTGTGTGTGTGTGTGTGTGTGTGTGTGTGTGTGTGTGTGTGTGTGTGTGTGTGTGTGTGTGTGTGTCAGACTCTGAAGATATCCGCGGCTTCGTGAGTGGAGGATTCAAGCAGCTGCACAACAGTGAAGGTCCCTTAACGTCACTGGTATGTGAAGGGAAACTAAACAAAAGAACTCAATTAGTGGGAATGAACAAGTAATTATTACAAATACCGAACAAAAGGCTCTAATCTGACACAACGCTCCATCGCATTGTGAGAACAGGACGACTCTCCGAGCCTACTCTGCAGCAGGGCTGTCAGGAGAAACACTAAACGTGGATTTCTATAGTCACACAATCCAGGACCCTGGATGTAAAGCAGCTAAATGGAATTCAGACATCACTCCTCGCACTTGTGCTTTTTCTTTTTTAACCGTGACATGTCAAAATGTCTGCTGGGAAAAAGGCCTGTGGGTCTTAAACACGCGTGAAAAATCCTTAGGAAGTATTAAAAGGTTTCAAATCCACTAAGATTCAATTAAAGTGAAAACCAGCTTTTCCTCTGGCAGCATGTGAGTCTCTGCTGGATGTGACTTCACAAACCCGACACAGGATTAGTATGAAACACATCCGACTGCACCTGAGACTCCGGCAGACTCCATGTCTGCTTTCAATTAATCGGTCTTTTCATTGCACTGCTGGTGGCTTTAAATTCAACTCCTAGCATGTAGATGTAATAAAATGTAAATAAATCTAAATTATGTGAGATTAAATATTTAAAGCAACTCCAGGCAACTTTTTCTATCATAAAATAGCAGCTTCAAAAGCAGTTTGATGGCTCAGTGACTTGAAACAAGGAGATATCAGTTGAAAAGACTCAAGAAGTCATACAAAAACAGTTTATCTAAAGGAATATTTTAATATATGAGGAAGTTTAAACAGAGTTTGGTGTGTTTGTTCCACTCCTCCCCCTAGAAATGCATATCTTTATAAATGGAGATCAGTGAATTAGTCAGTATGAAGTTAGTTTAAAGTTTAAAATTAACATAAAGACTAAAAAAGCCTTGTTTATCATCCGCTGTGACCGATTTGAGGCGAGTTATTAATAACCGGTGGTGACACTAATCACGTGTTATTAATGGATCCAGCTCCATTCACACTGACACATTCATCAGTCACCGCTCTGAGGAGCCACTCAGCCGGAAATAGATCAGAGGGAAACAAACAACTTGTGTTTAAGTCGCTGGATGACGCACTGACTTCGTCTCTCCTCCTTTGAATCTCACTGCTAACGACTGACTGGGCTTTATTTAAAGGTAACACGTGGTGGGGGGGGGCTCATCTGAGGTCGAGAGCAAACTGAAAACCTCAGTTATGTTAAATATTCATGACGGAGGAAGCGTCTCTCAAAGGAAACAACATCCTCAAGTGTTAATTAATAAGGAATTTAACATGAGGATTGTGTGGTTGGAGTTTGATCCGATTTGAATCCGCTGCTACATTCAGGGTTTTTTAATCTGTGTGTGTTTGTGATGTGTATTTAACACCTGCTCTGATCAGGGCCGTCAGTTCTGCATCTCACATGAGGATTTCCAACGTTTGGTTCTGCCTCACCTCGGGGACCAGGACACTGTTCTTCTTCTCTACACCCACTGCGGTGAGACCACGTTTCGGTTCATGTTCGATTCCGTCCAGATTTCATCAGATGAACATCAGGTGTGTGTTTAACGGCTTCTCTCCACAGACGATGTCGGTGACGTGGGGAAAGTGGCCCGAGCGGTGAGAGGGAGGACGTCCAACCTCCACGCTGTTTATCACCACACTGATGGAGACACTGCTGCTGCTGGGCAACAAGTATCTGTCCATCCGTCCATCACTCTGTCTGTCCCTCTGTCAGTCCATCACTATGTCTGTCCCCGTGTCAGTCCATCTAATACACTCTGCATTGTGTTTTGCAGGATGACATCAATAAGCTGTGTTTATCTACAATGAAAATCACTTGGCCGTCATCTGCCTCTGAGAGCTTAGTTCACATGGTACTGCACGCACACACACACAGACACACACAGACACACACATTGATTCCCTGACTCACTGGAGCATGCTAAATAACAGTTTTTGCCTCATTTACTCTCGTTTACTTTGGCTTCCACCCTCCAGCGTTTTTTGCAGAGCCACAAAGAAAGAGCACGCACACGACCGAGGGAGCGACTGACTGTTCTCTAAATGCTCAAACACTGATTCAGTCTTTATTGACTCTTATTTCCAATGATCATTTTATTTAGATTTGAGATGACGCCTGTTTCTGTCCCTCTCTCAGCAGTGGGAGCTGTCCACCAAGCTGGTGCTGAACGCTGTGAGCACCGGAGCTCACATCTTAAAGGGGAAGATTTACCAGAACCACATGATCGACGTGCAGGTCACCAACAGCAAACTGTACCACAGAGCCACACGTTTACTACAGGTACAGACGTTTAAACCCCTGAGCAACTTTCCTTTACCTTGAAACAGCAGCTGGCAAATAACTGTGGTGGTTCACTGACTCAGAAAGAGAAGAACAGTGTCACTCCTGGATCAGGGAGATAAGGATCATGGGTAATATCCACTGTTGGTGGTGTCACAGTTCAGTGAGTGGAACAGAATTACTCAACACGTGCGCCTACAGGGGGCGCTGCTGCTCAGTAAAAGCTAGAGAGTGTGGCTTTAAGTTTAGCACCTGAAGACCCACCTATTAGATGCATTACTTTCATACTTTGTCTTTCTTTTCTAGAAACTGTCTGGTCGTCCTGAGTCCAGGTGCGAGGAGTTCCTCTTGAGGGCGATCTACCGAGTTGACGAGCTGACAGGTGACATCACATCCTCTGACATCACCGCTCGAACCAACGCAGCCAGAGACAGGACCACGGTGAGGAGCTGGGAAGATGGAGGAGGGAGAGAAAGGAGGAAGAGGCTCTAATGTGTTTCCTGCTGTGTGTGTGTCTGTGTGTGTGTGTTTGTGTGTGTGTACAGGTTGTCCCCCTGGCTTTGGTCTGCCTGCTCACTGGCTGCTCTGTCTCGGAGGCGGAGTCTCATTTGGAACAACAGCCAATCATAAGGGAAGCAGTGGAGGCGTGTCTCCCATGAGTGACATCGTCCTCACACACATACAGGACATTCACGTATGGAGACAATCCCCTCTTCTCCCTGTACAGAGGTCAGAGGTCAACTTTAATGTCCGTCTCAGATGCACAGACCTGCTGCAACAGTTTGAACTCCCTCACCTCCTACATGTAAAACCATGGTTTACCACTAAGGGGCAGAGTTGCTCACACTAACCTGCACCTGTACTGTATCAGAGAATATTGTGCAGGCAGTAAAAATGGAAAATTACAGTAATACATGTTAATTTTAATGACTGACCGGCTAAAAAAGCAGTTTAAAAACACAATGTATGTTTGTTCATCTGTTTAATTTAACCACTGGTTGATGATAGCAGAAATAAACCCACTACATAACATCAGATTCAAAGGTTCATGTGGTTTTCTGGAGGTACAGGCTGAGCCTCGTGATGTAAGTCAACCTCAATCCCTCCGTGGCACACACACACACACACACACACACATGGGCTCACTCACAGGTACTGGATTAGTGTGACATGTGAGTGTATCTTGAGAGCTGTTGAGCAGCTTTGGGAGCACAATTTGGAGCCGAGCCGAGCACAGTGGGGGGGGGGCACAGAGCACAGGAGGCTCAGGACAGTGAAGTCAACATCAGACGTGGATCAGAAAGCACGAGCACGTTATTCTCAGACATTTATATGAACACGTCTTGAAAACATCGATAAAAACCAGAGCTGCATCTCAGGTAACGTTTTAAAAGATCAGAGCAACATCTAAAATCAGAGTTCAGAAGGAAACCAGAAGGAGAATCTGTGTTTTGTAAAAGAATCTTAGAGATGGTTATTACAAATAGTGTAATGTCAGATTAAAGTCAAATAAACAAATGCTCTAGTTCTGCATTTCTTTTATTTATACCAACTTTATTCATTCATCTTCTCCATAGGTACATGATGTTCACTTGGTGATGTCACAGATTGATGGACAGTCAAATAGACCAATAGCAGCATAGGCACACACACACACTCACACACACACACATACGCACACACACTCAGTACAGCTCACTCCGCTCGGTTTGGGTTGAATGAGAGAAAATGGCTCCTCAGAATATCTCCCAGCTTCTTAAAGAGCAGCTTTGATCCACTCCAGTGTCTTTTACAGGCTCCAGGTTTCCACTTGACTAACAGCGGAGATGTCAGGAAACAAAAGACGGCCAATTAGGCGTGATCCCCCCCCCTCCCGTGTTTCTGTCAGTCTGCCCTGGGATAACCATGGATACAGTAAGGCCTCAGTGACACGCTTCACGCTGCTGTTCCACATGGCTGCTCATACAAACCCTGAATCTGAATCTACAGCGTGGAACACACACACCTCAGGATGGTTTACGTCAAACTCGATTCAGCCGGCCGGTAAATACACAAGATGTTTCTGTGTCAGAACCACAAACATATGATCAGTGTCACGTTGTGCAAGATTTTACATTCCCTGGGAAATGTGCGATGAACGTTCACGGTTCTTTTCCTCTAGGTAAATATAATGAGGTACATTTGCTGAGAAGTATTTAAACATGATCTTTCAAGATAATACGATTGAGTAAATTCATTTCTTACTAGAAACTGATGTATTTCATAAAGTCATTTACGGGAATAGATAATAACGCTGAGATTCCAGCATTGATTTCAAAATAAAAGTTAACTGATACACAACCAAAGATCAATACAGACGTTCTGTCAAACTACTGAATCAATTGATTTACATTATCTCTGAGGTACTTGGTTTATTAATGGTTATATGACCCATATGGGTAAAAAAAGAAAACCTTTCAAAAATATACCTTATTTTACAGTACAGAAATACACTGAATACACACAGTTACCTTCCAAAATGTACAATTACAACTCATATCAGTAAATAGGATTCAAGTTTCATGATTCCTCGTCACCGTGACTCCTCCTACATCGGATCTGGAGCGTTAAAGTGCTTCAAGTGTTTGAGTCTCTCTCTGCGATCACAGTTTTTTAACCTCGGCTACATAATCAGTGTTTTTGTTGACGTTGCAAGGGCTTCTGGGAGTTTTGGACCCTTTTGAAAGTAGATCTACATCATAAAGTGGGTTAATAATCATCCAGGTCCATTTCTCTGTCTTTGGGTTTGCGACATTTCACCCTCCCAGGTGACCGGCTCCTCTTCGGGCTCGCACCCCCCCCAGTGGACGCCATCTTGGGCACTTCTATGGTGCTGACAGGAGCTGAATCTGGGTGGATGTCCTCCAAGGAGCCGGGCTGCGACTCCACAGAGGTCCTGGTGAACTGATGGAGGAGAGCACCTTCCTCCTTTTTGCTGTTCACTTCCTCCTCCTCCTCCTCCTCCTCCTCTTCCTCTGGCTTGAACTCCTCCACGGCGTCTCCTCCTCCTCCCGCCTCCTTCTCTTCCTCGTCACCAGTGGTCCCAGCAACAAATTCATCCGCACTGGTGTCACTGGGGCTTTTCTTGTCTGTGTCTGAGTCTTCAGCGTCGGCCTCCTCTCCCTCAGTCGCCCCCTGGTCCTGAGGGTTCAACAACACAACAGTTAAATATCTGCAAAGGATTTGTAACAAAGTCAATCTGGAACAGTGGACGTCCATCGGTGCAGGTTCTGTGCTGCAGCCGAACAAAACAGATTTGCTGAGTCTGTCTAATTGGATAGATAGATTAGCTTTTCCCACAGGCTTAGACTTAGTGGTGAGGCTGCAGTGGGTCAGGTTCCTGTTTAAGGTCCCGCAGACTTTAACCCCACAGTCATGTTCTCTGCAGGGGTTTAAAATAGGAGCTGCTCAGACTGCTGTTCATGTGTCAGGACATTCTTAAGCAGGAACAGCTATTTACAGTGAGTCCCCCAGTGAATCGGTTCAAACACATGTCTCCACAGCTATTGGACCTGTCATCAAATGAAGAGTATCCCATAATAATTGTAATAACTTTGGTGATTCCCGTAACTTTTCACCGAGCACCATCACAAGGTCTCTATTTCAATATATCTGTATATTGCATTGATTCATTACCTGTGGGGAGGCTCCTTCCTGCTCCTCGCTTTCTCCTCCCTCTCCCTCTTTGTGCGCCTCCTCCTCTCCGCCCCCATCTTCCCCGCCATCTTCATCCTCTGCCTCCTCTTCTCCACTTTCCTTTTCTGTGGTTTCCTCTTCCTCTGGCTTAGAATCAGACGCCTCACACTCCTCCTCCTCAGCCTCCTCTTCCTCCTCCTCTTCCTGACTCTCAGTGGTCTCTCCTTTACCTACTGGTGCTTCTTTAACTGTCTCCAGGTCACTCTCCTCCTCCCCAGTTCCTGTCTCGTCCTCATCATCTTCAGCCTCATCTTCCCCTGTATTGTCCCCAGTTTCCTCAGCCTCCTCTTCCTCTTCATTTCCGGCACACTGACATTGGCAATCTGCCTCAACCTCTTCCTCCTCCTCTTCATTTCCCTGTGCCCCCTCTTCTCCTGTTTCCTCACCTTCTTTTTCTCCCTCTTCCTGCTCCTTACCATCTTCACTGTTTTCCTCCTTTTCTACCTTCTCCTCTTCTTCGGTCTGACCCTCACCCTCACCTTCCTCCTCCTCTCCATTTCCTTGTGTTCCCTCTTCTCCTGCTACCTCCCCTTCTTTCTCTACCTCTTCCTGCTCTTTACCATCTTCACTATTTTCCCCCCTTTCTACCTTCTCCTCATCTTCTGTCTGATCCTCAACTTCATCCTCGTCCTCCTCTGGGATCATATCCTCTAAAACAAACTCCGCTTTAATATCCTCTTTTGTCTCCTCCTCCTCCTCCTCCTCCTCTTCCTCCTGCACAACCTCCAAATTCCTCCCCTCCTCACCTTCCACCTCCGCAGACTGGTGCACGGCTACAGGCGCAGGCTCTGGGCTTTTCTTCAGCTGAAGTATCTTAAGAAGGTCAAACCCCACCGTCACTGGTGCGCTGGCCGCCAATGGGTTCGCCATGACAGGCCGGGCATCCATTTTCTTGCGGACACAAGCATCGCAGGGGCAGTACTCATCATCACTTCGCTGGTCACTGAAATCACCCTCCATATCTCCATCACTGACAGAGTCTGTGGTCTTCACGGATTGGTTCTTCATGACCTGAAAAATACACGAAACATCAACCTTCTGAACTCAAGCAGCAGAATATTTTTAGACGTAAAGAATATTAGTGGTTACCTTTAAAATCCGACGCCTCTTCTCCGTCACGGTGGACTCCCTGGAGAGGTGCGCTCCCTGGGGCGGCCGGGGCAACCGTCCCCCTCTGCCCGCTCGGCCCTTAATCTTCCTTATCTCGCGTTCGATGCTGCTCTGGATGCGTCGACTCACCTCCTCCTTGAGCTCAGACATCATCTTGTCCAGCATGAGGCTGTCGTCCAGGTCCCAGCGAACTTTAAACTCCGCCATAGCGTTGATGTAGTGGTTTATGAACTGTTTCTCAAGCTTCTTCAGAAGGTGCAGGACCCAAACTGGATCAGGGTCTTGGGACAGTTTCTCGGACAGAGGCGCTCGCAGGACAGTTGAGGGTGTTCCTGAGCTGGTGTCGTCCAGCGGCTCCTGCTCGTTGTCGGTGGGCGACTTGGAGCTGTCGTTGGCAGAGCTCTTGTCCGAGGATGACGGGTTCTCCGTGGTTTTTGGACTGTCCAGACTTTGAGGGAGTGTACTTTGATCTTCACTCTGCACCTGCACCTCTGGTGAAGATTCAATCTCCTTTGGAGGTGTCTCGTGTCCGTCTTTATTTCCATTCTCCTTTCCCGACCCACCGGAGCCACTGCTCATTCCCACCCCGGATGAGGACCTCGGTGGAGTCACCTGCTCCTTGCCGATGTCCTTGCCCTTCTTGAACTCAATGTCACTGGGCCCAGTGAGCCAGAGCGACTGGAGGATGGTCATGATCTCGTCATACTGGTGGTTAGGGTTTTTCTGCAGGTCACAACCGGGGCTCAGTGCCGGCTCGATGAGCTGGAGCTGGGCCAAACAGTCCAGGAACCCTCTGGCTGACGTGCTCAGTCGACGGCCGTAAACTGGAGACACCTACAGAAGACAGCAATTATACCAATTATCTACATGTAACATTATCTGTTCATCTAGTTTATAATCGTAAGTCAGAGCTACTCTTGGATAAAATACACATAACAGAATGATATGATCACATAGACAAAGTAAAGAAAAGTCCTTGAAATACCTCTGGCAAACTTCGGCATCTTCCCAGAGAGGAACTCAGAAGAACCTTCATCACAGCCACAGACGGATGCAAGGTCCTGGGCAGTGAGTCAGCACTTTTCAGCCCAGCTGGGCAAGATTCCTCCGTTCCATCACCCGGAGCTGGATCTGAATTCTGCTCTTCCTCTGCCGTGTCACATTTAGCTTCTCCGTCTTTCTCTGCTCCCTCCTCAGCCTCACCCTTCTCCTCCTCCTCCACTTTATCGTCTTCAGGACTCTCCACCACCTGTGCCACCTCCTCCTCTCCAGGTTTCTCCTCCGCCTCCTGCTCCCCCTCTTCCAGCTCATCGCCCAGTGCCAGCATACTGCTGTTGGCAGGAATGCTCCGCAGCCAGTCGTTCACAACCTCGTTGGGGGAAGCGTTGGGCAGACAGGCAGGTGTGAGGTCAGGCGTTTTATCCTTCTGGTTCCTTTTCCTCTGACTCTTTGGGCTTTTCTCTCCCCCCGTTCGGTCACTGGTTTTGCTGGCCTTGGACTCTGGTCTGTCCGTGCACGCAGCCATGGTTTCCTTCAGCAGGTCGGCAGCGGACAGAGAGTGAGATAGAGTGCTGCCTGGTCTGGAGTCATGCAGGGGACAAGGGTCCGAGGATTTGACAAGTGCCTCCACGTCGCCACCGTCGCTTCCTGCTTTAGATCTGGACTCACGGCCTTTGACTGATCTGACTTTGGGTTTAGACCCAGATTGAGCCGAAGCTGCAGATTCAGGTCTGAGGCAACACGGACTCTTTGAGTGGACACTGCCTGCAATGTCTTCTTGCTCTTTGACCTCACTGATGTTTCCAGTGTCGTTACTCGATGAATCTCCGACAGGGTTTTTTGCTACATTGGCACTTGCAGGGGATTTGCTCCGAACTTTAGCACTTGATGATGACATTGAAGACGAGGTTCTGTTGTTGTGGGCGCTCAGATTTCTAGTTTTTGAATCACTTTCCGTTTGAAGGTTATTTTCTGTCACTTTGGCGCTACAGCTACGTGAGGACTTGTGGGATCTGCCGCTTTTGACTGAAATTGCACTGGCTGCTCTTTCTGCGTTTTGCCCTCCACCGTCTTCTTCATCTCGACCATCACCCCCTCCTGGAGTTTTTATCGTGGGGATATCGACAGCTGTAGGATTGTGAGACAAAGTGCTTTTATTCTTGGACGCTCTTCCTTCCACATCTTTCCTCGCAGCAGACCCCGTCTGGGTTTTAGGACCCTCAGATGCTGCCGTCTTCACTTGGCCTTTACTCTCAGTGTTTGTGCAAAATGAAAAACTGGACTTCCCACTGTCTGAATCAGCTGCTTCTTGGTCTTCTGGCAACCCGAGAGAGACGGAGCCTGATGAGCATCGACTCAACGGCTGCTCGGTGCCTCCTGAATCCCTCCTCTGTCTCTTGGAAGAGGATGATAAGACGCTCGCAGCCCGTTCAGTAGCCTCCTCATCGTTTCCTTCCTTCATATCCTCCCCTGAAGCTGCTCCACAGCTACATTTGGACCGGCCAGATTTAGCAGAGGTTGCAGAGCGAACTGACAAAGCACTCGGACCTCTCGTCTCCCCCAAACCGGGGCCAGGCACCAACTGTCGAGCAGAGGATGGACGACTGCCGGGTGCGGCTGGAGCTTTACGCCCACTATGATTGGATGAAACATGAGATTTTCCAGATTTAGCTGATGCAGCGCTTGGAGCTCTCTCTGTCGTCTTATTTCCTTCTTCCTCAACCTCAACCTCCTCTGCCGAGTTGATGGTAACAGCATTTGGAGCCGGTGACGCCGATTTGATATTAGACTGTGTTGACGATTTGGACTTGACAGACATGGCACTGGCAACCCGCCCTTCGGTTTCAGTTGGTTGCTCGTCTCCATGTGGCGAAGCTGCAGAGCACTTGGACTTCCTGGACTTACCCGATGCAGCACTAGGGCTTCTGTCCACTTCTGTCTTTGAATGGTGGGACTTCTCAGAGAGAGCGGATTTACCAGATAAAACACTGGCAGTCCGCTCCTTAGCATTTTCATCATCTCCTGTATTCTTATTGGATATTTTGGATCTATGAGACACTGTGGACCGGGCGCTGGCTGCTCTGTCTGGCTCATGTTGTGTTTCTTCTTCTACTATCTCAACTTCTTTCCCCTCGGGTTCCTCTTCTACCTTTGAGCTCGGAGATGTTTCATTTCCTTCGCAGTTAGACTTGCGTGACATCGAGGACTTTGCAGACCCATTTGTTGATTTGACTGATCTGGCAGACGTTTGACTTGCTGGCCTTTCCTCTCCCTGAGCCTCCGACCTGGGCGAAAGTGACCTCTCCGAAGCTTTGGTGGACTTATGGGAATTATTGGACTTGACTGACAGATTAGACTTGACTGACATGGCACTCGCTGTTCTGTTCTGCCCGTCTGTTGCTTCCTCTGCACCTGGAGATTTAACTTTTGCACAGCGACTGCACGCCGACCTGTGAGAAGCGCTCGACTTTGCTGTAACATTTGATTTCGCTGACAGGGCACTATGGGGTCTTTCAGAAAGGCTACTGGGAGATTTGTTGTGTGTCTCCTCCTCTTTGACATGTGTATCTTCAGTTGGGGAGGCAGCGTTACTTTTTAATGGACAGTTGGACTTGTGAGATTTGACTGAACTGGTGGTCTTTGCCGAAGCACCAGATTTGACTGACAAGGAGCTGATTGCTCTCTCTCCGTCATTTTCTCCCACGACTTCCTCTCTTGTTCTCATGTCAGGTGTTTTAGACTTCCTGGACCTGGCAGACATGTCTGCTGCGGCTCCTCCCCTCCTCTTTGTCAACTGTGATACCAGTAGCACCATTATTACCAGACCTCTGTGACCTATTGGACCTGTGGCTTGTTGCTGAGATGGCACTCGGAGCCCTTTCTTCTTCTCTTACTTCAGGGTTGGAAGCTCTGGACACGGCACTAGATGCTCTGACCTCCAAGACGTTGGATTCTGTAGAACTGCGGCCACAGTTGGTCAGGTTTGACTTGTTGGATTGTGTTGACCCGGCTGAATCCTCTGAGGTGTCATCATTACTGTCGCTGGTGCCGTTCTCCTGCTTGTGTTGAGGGGAACCAGGGTTTGAAGTTGCTCCTTGTTTGCAGCCGCCACAGTCGGGGCACAGAGTCGATGCCCCTGATTTCTTGGAGCCGGTTGAAAGTCCTGTGCGCCCAGACCTGCAAGAGGCTCTGCTCGCTTTGGACTTGGAGCTAATGGCGCGACCCATCTCCTCTGCTTCAGCTGCTGGAAGTTGCGTGAAGGATCCACAGCAACAGGAAGAAGCTGCAGACACTGCCCTGCTCGCTCTCTCTTCCCCGTCCTTGTGCTTTTTAACTGTTGAGATTTTGCTCGATGGAGATGGTGATGGTTCATCGCTGTGGTGGCACCGTGAGGCGCTGGGTGGCAGGTCCTCCTCCTCCTCCTCATCTTGATCCTCCTCTAATGACTGCAGGACATTTGAGGAGCAGCTGACTGCAGACTGTGGACGTTCCTGCTCTTCCTCGATCATCACCTCTTCCTCCCCCGACTTGCTGCTGAGAGGTCGCAGGTTGCTGTCTCTGGTGACGACTTCGCTGCGGCTGTGGCACCGGCTCACCCTGCACACCTCAACGTGATTGTCTCCGTCCTGCTCCACCTCTACTGTGTGCTCAACCTGCTCCGTCACACACATCTCCTCCTGGATCAGCTGGCTCTGCTCTGAGCCTGAGCCGCCTCCGCAGCTGGAGATCTGTTCTCGACGGTGCACCACTCTCCTGGAATTACAGGAAGAAGATGAGCTTGAGGAGTTTGTATGTCTCCTTCTGGTGTGGCTGGAGGTGTGTAGATGGGGGGGTGGGACAAGAGGCTGCTTTCGGCTGTGTGCTGGATTCTCCCACAAGTCGTAGTGCTGCTCCGGTCGCTGGTAACAGCAGGGGCAGTGGTTTGCTTCCAATGCATGCTGCGCAGGTCGGCTGGAGTAATCCACGACCTCCGGGTCGAATGACATGGAATCAGGATCGGAGCAGCTTTCCGATTGGCCATTGTGCAGGTAGTGGGGCTGGACCTGGCTCAGGGGGCAACAGTCATTGGTCAGAGAAGGAGATTTTTTAATCTGTGTGGACCAGTGGACGGTCTCATCGTTGTGGAGGCGGAAGCGGACCCTCATCTCGACCGAGAGGCTGCCGTCTTTATTCACAAGCACACGCTTCTCGATATCATCGTTCATAATCGCCGGCCGGGCCTGGGAGTAGGCACTGACACCGTTCCCGTACGACTTCTCTGAAGACATCGAGAAGTGGTTGGAGCGGTTCGAGGAGTCAGAACGAGGGTGGATGATGCTCTTCTTGGTTTCCAGACCGAAGTTCACTGCAAGGAGAGTGAGAAAACCACAAATAAGATTCACATTCTCTTCCTGCTTTATTTCTAACTCTGTTGACGTTCACCTGAACAAACAACGTACCATTTTTCTTGCTCTCATGTCCTTCGCTGTTCTCGCTGGCTCTGGACTGAGCTCCATGAGGCGGGGATCTCCCTCCCTGAACGGCCGGAGATCTGGCCCCGTTTCCTGGAGTCCTGGGGCCGAGACCGGGCGACCTGCTGTCCAGACCAGGCAGCTTTTCCTCCGAGTTCTTCTTGATGAAGTTGGCCAGCATGGGACTGAACGCTTCCCGGCCGACGCACACCAACACGGGGGGGCAGCTCATCAGGCTCTGCACGGTGTCGATCTGGAATCAAAGTCTCCGGAGTAAATAAATAAAAAGCAAATACGACTCATTTCTAAGCGATCAAATACAAATCCCTGCTCACCTTGCGTCCCTCTGCAGTGTAGAGCTTGCGGACGTGAAACTGCATCACCTCTGACACTTCATCCAGAAAGGCCCCGAGGCTCCTGGTCGACCTCCTGCTCAGCACCACGCTCCTCCTCGTGCCCGGCTCGCTGTTCTTCACCAGCATGATCCGCCGCTGCCTGTAGGGCAGATGGTTGGGTGGCGTCGCGGACGAGCTCTCGGGCCGCTGGGGTCTGCGGTTGTGATGGGACCAGATGCTCGGGCGTTTGCTTGCCAGCTCCATGTTGATTGGCTTAGCCTGGCGTCGATCAGAGCACAGGTAGCAGCCGCCGTCCTGGAGCTGCTCGAGGTGCTGGATGGTGTTGGTGCCACGGGGAGTTGTTACAGTCCGCACACCAAATGGAAGGGGCACCTGTATGGGGACAATATGTATACTTCTTATATAGTATAGAATCTGTCTGTCTATCTATTCTAGATATCTGCAACCTCACATTCGACATCCCAGCTCCCGTCCCACTGACCTTTTGGGAAAGGTCGTCCAGCAGGGCGTCGAAGCATTTGAAGCTGCGCTTGTGGACGGCCATCCTGACCCCCCCGAACTGGCTGTCGCCGCTTTTGTAGAATGTGATCCGCTTCGCCGGGCGGTCTGTGGTCACGTGGGCGAGGCGCACGTCAGAGGGGCAAGGTGAGGCGAGGGGCGAGTCATGTTTAGACGGGGCCCGGGGGTCCCACATCCCTACCTGGACTGAATGCATGCTGCGTTCTCACACACAACTGAGGGAGACACACAAACACACAACAGTAAATCTAGAGAAGTCATCACAAGGCAAAAATGTACACATGAAGAACCAGAGCATTCAGGTGAAAGGTGGAACCTGGTGTTGATCAGGCAGGACAAGTTCTCCCATCACTGTTGTTAAAATTACCAAAAAGAATAAAACATCATATATAAAGAAACACTGATCACATTTACAAATTGGGACCAAAGACCAAAAGACTGGCTTCAACTGTCTTCATGGAACAGTCACATAATAATTTGACCCTACAACGCAGGGACGTTAAGGACAGAGCTTCCCACGGATATATTTAGTGAAGCAGAAATCCAATTTTAGAGCTTGCATAAGATACAGTAAGTAATTCATCCCCTTCCACTTTGTGTTTTAATCTCACAATGTACTCGTCAACATCCCAGAGGGACACCTTCTATTCAGTAAAATGTTAATAATCATCATGGTGACTTTTAATAACTTTTTTAAAGGGTAAATGTTCCAACAGGCTTATCAGGGTTTAAAGTCCCATGAGACTTCAGGCCAAAGCAGTGATCTTAGCTGTAGACGTTACCAAGGTGACAGTCTGTCCTCTTTAATCCCCCTTTAGTTCCTGAACTACCTCACATCTAACATCCGTCCATCCATCCATCCATCCTCCATCCATCCGTCCGTCCATCCATCCGTCCATCAGTCCATCCATCCTCCATCCAACCGTCCATACCCATTCACTTACAGTATTATTAACCCAGCCGTTCTTCTTGTTCACACTGCCCCACATATGAGGGACTATAAATGTGAAGTTTTAACTACCCACTAAATGTGCAGCTTAATTTCTTCAATTACTGATTGTTAAAATGTCAAGAGCATATTTTCTCAGAGATGAAGGTAAATATCTAAGTCGCTTGCGGTGAGATCCAAAAATATTCTCCTGTTCTATGATATGCCACCGTAAATTCTCAGATTGAAGAAGCTGTAACTGAAGAAAGTTTTTGGCATTTTTTGAGGCAACATCTCTTCCAAAGCACTTTGGAGTTTTGTTTCAAAAGGTGCTATATAAAAAAAGTTATTATAAATATTAAAATGCAAACAATACAACATTTCAACAAAAGGTTTGGTAACAAGCACCAGCAACACGTTGAGGCACATATAACAATTTGTAACACAATTAAAAAACCTTTGTGCCATTATGACGACATTTAAACTGCCGACTGTTTCACAACAGGAAAAACGTATTAAAATCAATTTCTATCATCATTCACCAATTTAACACAATTTTAGCCGACATGTAACTATTTAAGAACAATTTCTATCACCATGACAACCATGAACCATGTTGAGTTCACCTCCGTCTAACACGCACACTACTCACATGTTTACGAACCATGGTCCAAGCTGGTGTGAAAAAGCTGGAGGGAAGCTGTGTGTGTCCGTGGAGGGTCTGACAAATGGAGTGTGTGTGTGTGTGTGTGTGTGTGTGTGTCTCTGTCTGCAGCCTGTGATGAGATGTTGCTGCACAGTGAGCCCCCCCGGCTCTACAGCTCTCAGGGTAAAATGGCAGGTCGGTAATCAGGTGCACAGAGGAGGGAGAGAGGGAGGGAGGAGAAAAAAGAGGAGAGGACAGGAGGGGAGAAGGCTAAGGATAGAACGAAAGCCTGCTTAAGAACCGGTATATGTCTGTGTGTGTGTCTGTGTGTGTGTGTGACAGAAGGACGGGGTTGCTATGGTGAGGCCAGGATGGTGGTGACACAAGAGAGGTTCTTATGCACACAGGACCTGACCTGGAGAGGAGGAGCACGCTGATGAAGGGTTTTCTTTAACTCACAGGGGAGGTGTTTCAATTAGCATGAGCAGGTAGTGTAGTTATCATATAGATAAACACACTAAAGATCTGTTTAGGTGAATATAACTGAACTGTTCCTGCAGTCAGAGTTTGATTAGTGAAGAGGATCGGCTCTTTTTGGGGAGTTAATCTGACTTGAGTGGTCGGCAGATACAAGCTTTTACTTCAGATCAGATAAATCTCACATTCTCAGCAGGTATTGAGCCTTCTTTGTTTCTCTTCCCCAGACACACACACATACACGCACACACACGCACACACACACACACACACACGCCTCTAGTTGGAGAGGATTGTAATTGCAATCTGTCTGACAGCAGGGAGCCTCCTGTGGAGAAAACACTGAGAAACACCAACTTCTCCTATTGAACCGTGTTGTGGCAAAACAATTATTATCTTGGTTGTTATTGGAAAATGTATATAATGACCACATGAGCAACAATATAACAAAATCTGTCTATAATGGTAATATATCCTTCAGTTATATAAAAGTAGAAATACTGTAATGGAATGATACGCCCCAGGCCAGTCTCTTATATATTATATTATATTATATAGTAACAATATTAAAAACCTCTTTCAAGTTACACAGTCTTTTGAACTGTTGCTTAAATAAAAATAGTATAATTATGGTAAATACTTTATGTTCCAATCACACACTGTAAATAAAGATGGATGACGTGTCTCCATTGACTCCTCCCACTATCCAAAATGGCCACCATGTTGTGGATTTAGAGCCAGAGTCTGCGCAGAAGGGATCAGGGCTTGAGCCCCAGTAACGAGGTCCCGCCCATTTACACGTGCTCGACCAATCGTGAGTCAGCCTCAGCTGTCAATCAAGGCATTTCACCTCATTTGTATAGCAGCAAATAACAAATTAAAACTTGCGTCCATCTTGACCAACAGTTAACGCTTTAAATCTACAAAATAAGACGCAGGTTTTGTTTTAGAAGCCACAAACTCACAGTCAGGAAAGACATTTGTCTATGAATAAGACATCTTATGGGATTGATCTTATTATTGTATAAATCCGACTTGTATAACTGGTTTTCATCCACATGTATGTGCTCCACCAGCTCAGTGACAGACAGGGGGTGTGTGGGTGGGCCTCGGAGACCTCAGGCAGGGATGAGTGGGTTCTCTGCCGACAGGAAGTGAAGCGCCAGGCAGCTGGAAAACTGGGAACACGTTGTTTAACGTGCAAACAGGTGAGGCATGTGTGTGATCCAAGGCCCCACGCAAGTGTGTTGATGTTACACAACTGCATTCAGGTAGAGACGCACAATTGATGCACACGTTTCCATCACTTCAAGTCTTCCACTAAGTGGAGCTCTTGACACAGGAAGAGGAAAGCAAAGAGATTATATGATGCGTGGCCTAGTTGTTACACTTCCTCAATCCCTCCTGTTGTCTTATCCCATCAGCAGGTGTGTGTGTGTATGTGTGTGTGACTCACCTAATCATCCTAACAACTGGATCACACGCACACACACACAAATAAACAAGGTAATACGCATTTCATTGTACACACAAGCAGGGAGTCAAACAGACAACATGATTTCACACAGACATTTACACACACTTGACAATAACAAGTTCAGCCACAGAAGGAACAGAGAGAGAGAGAGTGTCTCACCAGTTTGGATTCATCCCCTTAGGGAGGAAGGCAGATCAGTGGCTCCAGAGAGAGAGAGGATCGATGAGTATTGATTATCTGATGCAGGAGTCAGGAGGAGTCAGGAGGAGTCAGGAGGAGAGAGAGAGGATGCCGGGAGGTGTGATCGCTCCGAGTGGAGCAGCTCAGACAGTCTTCAGCCAGAGGAGCACATGCGTCAAGTCAGCGGCTCACACACACAGCTACACGGATGTGGACTTTCAGAATAATCTGTCACACTTTTATAAGTCAGCAGACAGACACAAAGAAAAAGACCAATGGGGAAGAATGTTGAATTATTCTTTCTCCAAATTTCAGCCTTTAAAAGTTTCTTATTTGTTCCTCATTATTTTAAAGATTAAACTAAATAACCTATTGTTTGGGTTTCTCCTTTTTATTATGATATTTTTGCAGATTAATACTTTTTGATTAATCAAATCCTAAATATATAGTTAACCAATTGAGTGGGAAAACCTCAGTTTATGGGAAAACTGAAAGAGGAGGATAATAATTTGCAGTAAATAAAAAATTGTAAAATAAATAAGCGAATAATTGATGTTAGAGTTTCAGAAATTCAAATCATGTGTGGTGGATGAAGAAAAGTATCTTTCTGTGCTACATTAAAAAAAAGTGACTCCTCCACAGACTTTGTTATAATTTCCAACATGACAAATAGCTTGAAGAGGAGAGAAGGAGAAATTGGCTTATTTTATTTTTAAAGGCATGACAGGAAACACTTCTTGTTATCTGGTCTGACTTGAAATATTGAAATAAAGAATCTTTGCATCGGAGCTCCTGAGTGATCCCTCAGCTTTATTTCCTCCAGAACCAGAGGAAGAGGAGGAGAAGGGGGAGAAAGAGAAGAGGAGGAAGAGATGAAAAGTAAAGAGGAGAAAGAGAAGGAAGAAGAAAATAAAAGGAAGAGAATAAAAGAAAAGAGGGGGAAGAGGAGGAGTGGGACTCATGGTTAATAGGATTAGAGGAGCCTGAGCCATCTGTGGCTCTGATAAACCCATCAGCTCCAGTAACAAACTCCCCCACTACACCAACAACAATAACAACATGTTAAACTCATCTTATTATTCCACAATAGTTAATTAATGAGTTAATAAATTATCAAATATATTCTTAGTTTAATATTTTATTAAGTGAAATGGCAAAAACTCAAACTGAGCACATTTCTTTCACAAGATTTCAAAATAAGAGTCTGAAATTTTGTGTCAACATTCCTTCATCCGCCCACGTCCTGCGTGTGTGTGTCTGACGTCATCACGTTAACACTGGCGTCCGTCTCCCATGGCAACCACCAAGGAACAGTGGTCATACACGAACAGATGGATTTTATTCCAGACAGTGAGATAACACAGATAACCAGACTGCAGGTATGCGCCTGAACGCAACACCACGAAGATGACAGCTGTTATTAGTTATGATGGTGCCTTCAAATGATGCTGGGGAATTTAAAACATTCATATGAGCCTTGATTAATGTGAATAGTAACAACTTTGTTTGTCTGTTTAATTTCAAAATGGCCGCTGTGAACTTTGGTCCAATTCAGAGCCTTCACATTAATATACAAATATGAGTTTAATGTAAATTATGCAAAAACTAAAAGGAAATAAATTGCCAAGGGGGAAAATTAAAAGTAAAATGAACTAAATAAATAGTTTGGCCTTAAAAACTGTTCATTTATTTCTTACTTTTACTGATTGTGCATTTTCACTATCCCACTTTGCTGCTTTGATTCAAGCAGACCTGTTTTCCTACATGAAAGCAACTGTAACCAGACGACTTCAAGGAAAGTCCCGAAAAGACAACAAATATTGAATTCTTATGCAGGAAGTTACAAGATGCACATGAAGGCAGCATGTTACAGACATATCATTTTGATGCTATAGGACTGGTAACAACTTCAATGTGGCACAAACGATGCATTCACTTGTCTCGTTTCTTTCAGAGAGATGCTGGCGTGCAGCGGCTCAGCTGTCACTTCTCCTGGCCCGAGTTCTGTGATGAACGCCGGCGCTTCCATCAGGAGTTTGTGTTCGACGTGGCCGTGTTCGCCGCCGCCCGCGGCTTCCCCTGGCCTGATGTGGTCCAGACAGCTGTGATCGCCAAAACCATCTTCCCACAGCTGGATGGTCAGAGTGAACATCAGTGCTGTTCAGAACATCCTGTGGTTTGATTTACCCCCCCTCTCGACTCAGGCCTCCTGACCCATGCTGACCTCTCTCTCCATCAGGTCTGGACGCACCCAAGCTTTTGTCCCTGCTGAGAGCTGTGATGTCAGAGCGTTTACCGAACCTCGGCCCTGTGCACCGACACCAGTTCACCCACTTCCTCGCAGACGCCTGCCTCACTCGGCCCAGGCTTCTCCAGGCGGTGGTGAGTGGAGCAGCCGATGTGTCCGTCACTCAGCTTCACCTGGAGGTGCTGCTGCCGCCCACACCTCAACCTCTGGCTCAGGTGGGATTAGTAACTGGGGACTAGAAACTGAAATCCAGGTATCTAGAGAAGGCCTCATTTCTACTTTATGCTTATTCGTCTCACTTGCACAGGGCACAGAGCTGCATGAGTGGGAGCGGCAGGGGCAGCAAACCCAGCTCAGCTCCACCCTGCGACAGAAGGAGGAGCAGCTGAGGAGCCTCCGACTTGGGCCGAGGGTCACTCTGGGGGATATTCCTGAGGCCGTGCACCTGGACAAAGAGGTTAAAACTCAGAAAATATGAATGCATGAGCAGAAAGTCGTCCTGCACGTCTGTAGAGTGAGTCTGTCGTTCTCTGCAGGGCGTCTCCCGGGTGGTGCGAGCGGCCGTCAGAGCCACTGAGGGTCAGATGCTGCAGAGTCTGAACCTGGAGGCCTCGCTGCTCAGTGACATCCTGCAGCTCAGACTGCAGCAGGCAGCCCTGGCCACCAGGGGGCTCCACAACCCTGCGCCCACCAGAGCTGGTCCAGCTGCTGCAGCGAAGGGAAAAATACAAACAGCAAAAACTGTAGCAGGAGGGAAGTGACGTTTCTGTGACTCAAGGTTTCATTCTTCTTCGCATTCCTAATCTACTTTTGATTACGGTTATTAATGGTTGTTAAACATTATTATTATGTTCAGAACCTGTTTAATGATCACAAGAGGATTTGTGAGTGAAAAAAAAAGGATTTATTTAAACAATCCTGTTGATTTAACAGGAAATGCTGTGAAGAAAACACATCAACATAAAAAAAACAATAACATTCTACACAAAGTTATTCAAACACAACTCATAAATGTATATTTTTTTGAATGACCTCTTTCTTTTTGCACACCCACTTCCTGTTGGGTCTTTTCTTTATTTTTGTGTGTTTTTGTATGTATTTGCATTTATTATTAGAATAAAACACGTCAGCAAAGATTTTGTCATTTTTATTTATCACATTAACCTTTTCTTTCCCATCTTATTTTGTTTCCTGCAATGAGTGAAACAGCGCCCTCCTTTAGCGCCTATGGAACGCACGGCTCCAGCCTGTGTGGCCAAAACGCGGCACTGCACCCTCAGCTGTGTTGACTGGAGAGGAGACAGGTGAAGTTCATTAAGAAAAAAAAAGACAATGACGCGTTAATGAAGATGTGGAAAAACATGGCTGAACACTTCTCTGCTGAGGAAACTCACGTGACTCACAATTAAACGTTTTAACGACATTAATTTAACGTCACGTTTTGAATTATTCGTCAGAAGATGGAGAGGTTTGTTTTCTGCGAATGAAATGAAACAAAGATGGAGACGGACGTCAACACAGCGACACGTGCAGAGACTTCAATTACAACACAACTTCATAAACGTGAGTAAAGTAGACTTCCGGTTTATTCCAAAAACTTCCTGGTAGCAAATTTCCACGACTTTTTTTGTGGTTAACTGTGTGAAATGATTTAGATGAATTAGTTGTCTTGCATTAATATTAGTTATTAAAGTGATTGTGTTAATTGTGCACGTGCAGATGCAGGAGATCATTGTTGTGAGTTGTTGTTGTTGTTGTGAGTTATTTTGCTTTAACAACAAGCTGAATCAGTTGTTAATCTATAACCTGGATCTCTCATGTTCACATTATATATACATTTATGTTATTCTTATGTATTTTCAATCACTTCCTGCAGCTAAATATTGACAGGACAGAAGTATTTTTTATCTCTGATCGATGTCAGAGGCCAAGCTTTGTAGTACTGAATGTGTTTTTGTATGCGTGTGTCAGTCACAACAAATATCCTTAGAGTTTTCTAATTGAATCCAATATAGCTTGATGTGTTATTTATCAGTCTTTTTTCCACAAACCTTTATCTTTCGGTTTTGTTGTTAAAATTAGACATTGTCCTTCTTCATAATTTATTTCTTTGAATAACAAACTTGCACCGAAGCACGATAAAGATTAAATTCAGAAGTTCCCACAGGAGTAAACACAGTGGCCGTCCAGCTGCTGTGGACATTTACCAGAACAATGACAGATTTCCTCTCCTGTAATTAAGATGACATTTGTCAGTTCTAACCTCAACTCTACTAATTATGAACCGGTGATTTATTCTCTGTTAAACACTGGAAGATTAATGTGTGTCTTTCTTTTCTGAGTGAATGATGACGAGCGTACAAATGCATAAAACATAAATCTATACATGCACTGTTTACAGATTCATCACAGTTCTGCAGGTGGAATGTTGATCTCTTGATTATCAATATTTTGATTTGCAATTAAATGGACATGCTCATTTAAACCTGGGTTTTCCCCATAGATCAGTTTGGACTTTAAAATATTTAAATTTTGCATTTACTACAGTTTAACATTGGTTTATTTGACTTTTAACTCTCATTAACAACACCATGACATCTCAAAGTGCTGCAGAATTTACGCATCTTAAAATAATAGGGGCAGAAAACCACTTAAATGAAATTGTTGTTTATTGTAGAGGTTATTGTGCTCGTGCGTTCCCTCAGCCTGACAGCAGGTGGCAGCAGATGCCCAGTAATCCAGAGGCATGCGTCTCTTCTTCTCTGCTTTGCATTCTGCTGTACCTGCATTTCATTCTTTTAAATCTTTTGTGTTATTGCTGAATATAAACTGTATTTTTAAAATTTGTATTATTTAAAACATCTTAGATTAGATTAGAACAGATTAGATATATATTTTAAAGGAAATGTCAGCTCCTCCTTTTAGAAACATGACATATTTTCATTGGACGTTCAGACTTCTTCACTTTATCTTTTAAAGTTTGCATAAAAGAAGATGAAACACTGGTTTTATTCAGAGGAGAATTGAGACTCGTTTGTCCGTCAGTGGCGTTGAAGCTTTCTCTTCTTCCTCCTTGTTTCCGAACATCTGGACGTGAGCCAGTGTTTCTTGCGGCTTCTCTTCCAACCCTCACAGAACGGACGACAATAGATGATGCATGTCTTATTGTTCCTCTGCTTAAATAGCCTCTGTTGTTGTTGCTGGTCTGGAGGCCTGCCAGATATCTGAATACGAAGCAAACACACACACACACACACACAGACACACACACTCCAGACTTGTTTTGTTCATTGTTGTCTCACATGCTTGAAATAACAGGATTGCTTTCTCTTGTTGTGGCCGCCTCGGATCTCCACATGAAAAATAATATATTCCGTGTTTAATGTGGAAATGCAGAATGTTTACATGGACCTAATTACTCATTTTTTTTCTGGATTGAAACAAAAGCTTTTTACTTTCATGATGACACAATGAGGCGAGGCCCTGTGGTATTATCATGTTCACTGACCAAACAGCAAATTATCGGCTTTTCTCTATAACGTATTGTCGTGGATAATCACCAGGTTAGTTAATGTCAGGATATAAAGGATCTTTGTGATCTCACACAGACCAGGACTCATCTTTACATTCACATTTTAAAGCTATGGATTTCAGTTTACTATTGTAGTTATGTGGATGTTTTAATATATATATATTTATACTGCAACTTGACCAAAGTCTCTTTTATTAAAATCGCTCCTGACGGCTGCGTGTTTATTTGGAAATTGTTTTTGTTTTTAGCAGCAACAACGTATATTTCAATATGTGATTATAATGTGTATTATATAATTAGTAAGTAGTTATTTACGTTTATCTGCTTTGTCTCTTTTTATTTATCCAAAGGGTCCTAAAGCATTACTAAAGCACTATACACATTTTTGTATTATTATTATTATTATTATAGATAACTCATATGACTCCACTCAGTGTCAATATTATTGGAAATATATTTTTGCAGACACAAGGTGAAACCAATTTTAATAAATATATAATTATGGGTATTTTATATAAGTTTTGTATCTGTGAAATGACTGCAGTTGAGTAAAAAGTACCTTTTCCTCTAAAATGAAGTACAAGCTTAACAAAGCACGAAAAGGAGATAAAGTACCTCAAAATGTACTTGAGAAAAAGTACTCAATTACTTTCACCTTTCGTAACCGGCCACTTCAGCAAAGATCCTCCTCGTCTCTCCTCTGAAAAGCTGAACTTTAGTTAATATTAGAAAAAGTCCCCATTGAATTCAATACATGAAATTAGCAAAATAAAAGCCTCTGCGATGGAAACACATCTCTATTAATTTGGAGCCGTCTTTTAATTTAGTTCTGCAGCCACAAATGATTTCAGCATAAATTAGACGTTACAAGCACCGAGCCATCAACACAGTGTGGCATATAAGAACACACACAGACACACACACACACACACACACACACATATATATACCAAACATAATTAACTCTGAATTAGTTTCGTTTAAAGGGAGCGTGCAATATTCTGCAATTCACGGTGGTACATGGTTTTTATTAACAGATTTTTTATTAAATGTAATAAACACACAACACTACACAGCATCACACTGTGTTGTGGTGTTTTTTTGTGCACGTGACCGGACTCCATCCCAGCGTTTAGTCAGTGTCCGTCCTCATTCACCGTCATGACTCCGGCTGCTAATGGGATTGTAGTCAGGTCTTTTTTTATATTGCCATTAGGGAATTGAGGCTACATACAGTGGGTGAGGGGTTAATTAGAAACAACTGAAGGGGTCAGAGGTGTGTGTGTGTGTGTGTGTCTGTGTGTGAGTGCGTGTTGAGCACATGTGATCACGAGAGGGCCGGACCTTGGGTAATAGGGGGCGGATTTAAACAAGGATCCAGGAGAAGATTTATCTGCCGGCTGTGACACGGGGACAAATAGTGCTGATAGGTGAAGGCCTCTCGCTGGAGAGTCCAGCCTGGATGACAAAAAATAATGAAAAAAAAAAAAAAAAACAAAAACCGGAAACAAAAAGATAAACACAAACCAAAAACAAAAAAACATATCAAAAAAAACAACAAAAAACCCACAAAACAAAAACACAACACATAACAACTAACCACAAACAAACTCACAACTCACAAACCACAGACACAAACACATACACAAGAACAAAAACACGCCCCAGATCCGCCACCCGATCACCACACGCGCACGCTCGTCGCCCGCGACGCGCACGCGCGCGCACCCGCCCATACGCGCCCCCCACTGCAGCACACAGCCCACAGTCCACGCACTCGCCCCACGCGACTCACCCCGCACTCACGCTCCACCAACGCTCTCATCACCCGCTCTCGCCCACACTCCCACACTACTCGCGCCACTCTCGCTCCACCCCAAGCACACGCTCACGTCGCCGCTCCTTCTCACTCGTCCCCGCGCACGCACCACGCAACACCCCGCTCAACTCGCCGCACCCTCCACGCGCGAACGCACCACCGCTCCTACGCAAGCACCTCGCCTTCACTCACCTTCTCACACACTCTCCCTCCGCTTCCACACCCCAACCCGCACGACCCCACGCCGCACACACACCCCTACACCCTCCCACGCACACCCCACCCTACCCCACCCCTCCACACCCAACCACTCCCCGTCACACCACCCTCCACCACTCGAGCACACTACACCTCCTCACACGCCCCAACCCACCCCCCCTCTCACCCCTCACCACCACGCACGCGCGCACTCACGCACACTCGCGCTCGCTCGCCATCACGCGCGACCCGCCCCATGCACCACCACCCCTCACGCGCCCGACCTCCACCACACGCTCACCGCGACTCTGCGCACTCGCCTCGACACCAGCTCGCTCCGCACCCCACACTCTCGCACGCTCGCTCTCTCTCACGCCCCAAGCACCCATCACCCCAACGCTCACCCACCTCGCCCGCCCCTACACGCCTCACCAGTACCCACTCGCCGCACAACACCACTCAGCTCACGCCCCACCCCCCAACGCCCTCCCGCCCACACACCCGCCCTCACCCACACACCTGGCCCCGACGCGCTCACGCGCGACGCGCCACCCCACTCCCCTCTCCACGCGCACGCCGCGCACTTTCACCCCACACGCCAACCCCTCACTCCACTCACTCGCCCCGCACACGCGACACCCATACTCGCACTCGCACCATCACGACGCGCGCGCCAGCCTGCGCACCGCGGCACACCCGCGCACCGCAACACTCCCACATCAAACACCCACCACGCTCACTCCCCACACTCCTCCTTCCCTACAACGCCTCACGCTCCCCACTCCCCTCTACGCCACCGCGCGCACAAACGCCTCTTCGCCTCACTGGCAACCCCTCCCGCTCCACCACTCCACGCGCCCCGCTCACCCACACGGCTCTCCACGTTCCTCACCCACTCTCTCCGCCACCCCACCTACCTCGCACGGCTCGCCACTCCACGCCCGCGCTACGCTCCTCACCCACTCGCGCTCGCCAAACGCGCCGCACACCCCACTCCTACCCGCCCTCGCACACACACACCTCTACCGCACACACCCAACCCACACACGTCTCACTCTATACCCCAGCACACTACAGCCCCCTCAGACGCACAGCTCACTCGCACACCCCAGCACCCCAGCCGCGCATAGCCCGCCACCCGCTCGCCCCACCCCCTCGCCACCCACACTCCGCACTGGCTCCACCCACCCCGCGCAGCTACGCCCTCCCCACGCGCCACCCACACGCTCTGCGTCCTGCCCCCTCCCCTAATCCGCCCACTCTGCTCACGCGCCATCACTACCCTCTCACACCCGCGCAACACCCGCCCCACAACCCACGCCGACCCCACCCTCACCCACGCACCACCAATGTTCGCACGCTAACTCCACCCGCGTTTCCCCTCGCCCTCACCCACCACACACCACCAAAGCTCGCTCTCGCGCAGCCCCGCACCTCTCACGCCTCACCCGTCCACCCACCCCACACCCCGACGCGCGCCCTCCTCAACGAACCCTCCACGCCTCCCGTCACACGCACGCACACCCACCGCATTCGCTCCTCCATCACCTCCCCTCAGCACATCGCACCGCTCTCACGCACTCTCTCCAACGCTCACCCTCTCACTCTCCGCGCCCGCGCCGCGATCACGCTCTCCCCGCACCCCTCCCCACAACCTCGGCGCCCGCACGCGCTCTCTCTCACGCGCGACCCCACACCCCCTCCCGACGCTCGCCCGCCATACACCACGCACAACCCCTCGCCCCTCTCACCGCACTCCACGCGACACCGCCCCAACCTACCGCACTCGCTCTCCCCACCATCAGCGCTCACGCGCGCACGACGCACTCCCCACACCCGCCACTCTACCACACTCAACCACACCTTCATCCCACCCTCACTGCTCACTCACCCCTCACGGCACACGACGCGCACGCCATCACCTCCCACCCCGCTCTCTGCCACGCGCCACCACCCCATCCACACACACAACACCCATCCCAACGCGCACCACGCACACTCACCTCGCGCTGCGTGCGCATCCGCTCCCCTCGCACTCTGCCTCGCTCTCCTCACATCGCTCCCACTCACCCCGACTGCTCACCTCACGCACGCACACGCGCCCCACCGCACTAACTCGGCGCGCGCGCACTCGCTCCACCCTCCCCACTTCCACACCCTACACCCGCCCGACACACTCCCACCCACACTACCCGCCCCTCCCCACACATCCCACCCACTTCACCCGCACGCTCACCCTCACAGCTCCCAAACACACGTACACGCATCACCAACAACCCC
>CM076739.1:6740389-6771623 GCA_038501795.1 Pseudopleuronectes americanus | reverse complement strand
ACCCCCAGATACTACATCCCACGTGACAGAAGTGAACGTTGAAGGATCTCTTCACTGCACTAATTCGCCTAGCCAGTCATCGTAGAGCTGCTTTTCCTGCTATGAGAGGAATGTGGTCGATGGTCAATCAAAAACACATAAGCGCACACCTGAATGGAAAACCTTCTATCCAGGAATCATCAAGCTTGAGATCACTTTTCTATTTGTTAACAATATATATTAAGTAAATGATGCTTTGAATTGCCATGTTCAGACATAAGATAAGAGATTGTTTCTTCATTTGTTTTATTTAGCCAAAAAAGAATTAATAAAAATAAAGCCTCTCCCCTCTAAAACTTAAAATTAAAATCATTCTAAGGTATTTTTCATTCAGGCATGATAGGAAGATATCATGACATATTTTTCAAAGTAAATTCTGTGGGCAACTATTTACGGATTAACATAAACTTTTAATTTTCTTTGTTAAATTCTTTAATGATGTTTGAAACACATACAACATAAATATTCAAACCACTATAACTTTACCACACAAAAAAGATTATATATTATTTTTTCATAGAACGCAAAAATAAATTCTATTTTAGAAAACCCTGGACCAAAAGATTGTGTTTTAGTCGGAAATGTTAATACTGCTCTTGAGCATTAATATTTCTTTAATATAAAGATGATAATTGTTTGAGATCATGAAAAATAAAGTTGGAAACGAACGTTCTTAGGTAAAACGAGTCATATGTTTCTCTGAATTAAAACTCACTGACTTGTTCTAGAAACATTGATTCACATGAGTATAAAATAGTCCCCCCAAAGAATTGTCAGTGAAGAATGAAAAGAATAAATGATAACAAACATAACAATTAAAATTCAATAGGATTTTGTTCAGTTTTTCAGATTCAGGAATTGATCCATTTTTTTTAAAGCAAGATATTCTGAACTCAAATTTTGTAAATAAACCAAGCTCGTCAGGATGTTTGAATCAAGTATGTTATATTAATGACCTTTTTGCACCAAGACGATTCCCAGTGTGGAATGAAATATTCAGAGGTGAATACACTAACTTTATTGTTGCTCCAAATTATAACACCGGACTCCTGCAAAAAATGTTCAGATCTTTGCCATTAGGCCTTCAATTTGACCCATAGAGGGATTCAAGTCGAGACAGAGAGAAAATTAAAATAATGGCAAGTAAGTACAGACATGATCAGAAAACCATCAACAAATGACAAAAAAAAAACAGCAAAAAAACAATAAACACACAACACTATGAATTCATATGAATGTGTTATTTTGCGTCTTCGTATTCCAACGAACCAAACTGCAAAACAGACTGCACAAGCTAAACCAAAAACCAAATTTGTATATCTTAAGGTTTCAAGTCCTCCTCTCATATAAATCGTAATCCAGTTCATACAACCCCCCCCCCCCCTAAAAAGAAAAGCTCACCCTAAATGATGTCAATGCTCCATGTGCCTCGTTGGAACACCAGTGTGAAGTTAGTTGTGGGAAATGGAGGGTGTAAAGTGGGAGAGAGAGAGAGGGAGAGAGATGTGGGGAGCATCTGCCTGTGGTCATGGTTCATTCACTTTCGCTATGGCCTCTCCGCTCTTTGAAAATGCAAGATGGTGAAAGAAAGAGAGAGAGAGAGAGAGAGAGAAGGAGAAGGAGAAGGAGAAGTGTTAGCAGAGAGTATAGGCTCAAGTAAAATCTCCCTTCATTTTCATCTGCTACATTCATCACATCCCAGAGTCCATCACTCCTTCCCCCTGTTGAACCGACCCAGTCGCCAGAACCCGGGGGTCTCGGGGAGGAAGTGAATAAGAAGACAGAGAGCTGCAGCGACCCCAGAGGAGGAGGAGGGTGGGCGCTCTCGCCTCTCACTCTCCTCCTTCTGACCCTCTTCAGCTCGTTTCCCTGGAGGTCGTGCGGTTTAAAAACAAATGGTCAGAGAGCGTTTCCTCCGGGGGGTAAACGCATCATCTCTGTGGTATGGACAGAAGAGAACGAGTGAATTGTTGAGCCCACAGTGTCTTTAAATCAAAGTGTGTGACGTATCGCAGTGAATCTGAAAACCCCCTAACTTCTAATTCAACCTTTCTGAGGAGACGTTTTCCACCAGTGCAACAAAAATTCAGTTGCAATCAAAAGAGGCTCCATCATGACATGTCGGAGGCTCCCCTCTGCTTCTCTGGATAGCCCCTCGGTTTGGGGCGTTGAATTGATTTGTGTGTACGCTCTGACACAAAGGCTCCGTGTTCAGAAGAGACTTCTCGGGGGCTGAGAGAAAGATGCGAGGTCACCGTCTCACTGCCACTCGGGGCCTTTTGGGCAGCGGTGGCTGATAAGGCCACGTCTGGCAGAGGAAGATGTATCTGCTTGTGATACGGCGTCGCACACACCCAGGTCGGCCCCGCCCCCCTGCCACGCCCCCTAAACCAGCCCCTCGCCAACGTCGGGTCTATAGCGTCGGGAATCAAACCGTCACTCGTCCGACTCCTCGGCGATCACACGGTGACCTCTGGGGGCGTCCATGTTTATAACCAAGGACACAAAAGCAGAATACGTCTGTTTGTATAAAAGTCAAACTGAATTTTAAACTACTTACATAATTTGCCAGCCTGCATTAATTCACATGCAAATCTGTATCAACGCTACAGATGTTAGCAAATGAGAATTGATCACAGTAGTCTGAAGAATTATTCTCTGTTTCCCTTTATCTTCAATTTTTTAGATAGATGGATAGATGGATACTTTATTAATCCCGTGGGAAATTTAAGTAATCAAGTAGCTTATACACTTAACCGACATACATACATAAAACACATATACATAGGTAGTACATTGCAGATACAGGTGCATGAATGGGTCTGACCCTATGCTACAGAATGCAATGATGTGATTGTGTCAGTGTCTAGTATAAAAGTGTTTTTGAGCTGCTGGAGTGGATAGTACAAAAAGATATCTATATAAATATATAACAGCAAAATATATATAAGAATATGAACTGGTAAAAGGTAGTTTTACCACTTCAACGCGTTATGACTTTATACTTCATATGAAAACCTGACACACATTCTAATGTATGAACTTTAATGACATTTGTCGTGTTCTAAGTCACAAGTTGACATATTATATTATAAAATTCTAAATATATATTTTTATTGGCTTTGGTTGTTTGTTATTTAGCAGGATTACGAAAAAAAATACTTAGTGGATTTCCATGAAACTTGGTGAGAGGAGGCTCAGGGAAGAAATCATTAACTTTGTCCTGAGCTGGGTTTGTGTTCTCATTCTTTGCTGTGAGTGTTGTGTATTTGATGGAAAGTCTCTGATCAGGAATACGTCCGACATGTCACTTATTCTGCTTAAATCTGCACAACAATAAGGAGCAAAGTATTTCATGTCCCTGTGTGATTCATACACGATCCATAAACCCTTCCCTCCCACAACCACATACATCTTCAGACTGTAATAGACACACATAAATCAGCCGAGTGTTCTCTACACAACAGCATCGTCTATAATCACCCTCCAGGACTTTGTGTGTTTCAACAGAACAAAAAAAGGACGATTTGCTTTTTTTTAACTTTCTGACTTTCGGAGCCAGATCCCTCCTGAAGCTCGTTTCTCTCTCTCTCTCTCTCTCTCTCTCTCGGCTGTGTCGGTCTGTTGGCTGCACTCTTTCATTTGTGTCTCCTTTGTCCTCTTGTGCGTCTCCGTTTTGTCCCATTAACTCAGACGTGTCAAGGCATGCCCACCGCTAGCTGTGCCCGAGCCCGAGCATGGCAGAGCAGGACAGATGGTTGCTAGGGAGGTTGCCAGGGCGGATCAGCGGGCCTGTGTGTGTGTGTGTGTGTTTGTGCGCCTGGGCCTGTGTGTGTGTGTGTATGTGTGTGTGTGTGTGTGTGTGTTTGTGCGCCTGGGCCTATGTGTGTGTGTATGTGTGTGTGTGTGTGTGTGTTCAGTATCTCAAAGCCACGCTTCACCGTCGGACAATGGCATCGACCGGCCCACGCCAGGGTTGGGTTGTGGCACCAAGCCGCGACCCAATAATGCCGGTGCCGCTGAGGGTTTGCGACCTGGAAACGGGCGCCGACTGTGATAACAGCTTGGCCGAGCGGCGGGGAGGACACCTTGTCAGTGTCGCCATGTCGTAACGCGTGAATGTCACTGTCCTGCTCGCCCTCCGCCTCCCTTCCTCTAATCAACCCCCCCCCCACCCCCACCACCACCACCACCTCCCTCTCTTCTTCCTCCTTCTTGGAAGTCCGCGCCTCCATCTTGAGAAAAACAACAAACCCCAGTCCGATGAGGATGAGGAGGAGAATGAGAGGAGTCCTTCTATTCTCGGCTCTCTGGTTTTATTTTGAATCCACGCCTTGATCCGCTTTGATGACCCTCTTCTTTTCGGGATACACTGTAATCCCCGTGTTTGGTTTATGGCGCTTTGTCAGTTTTTTGCGTGTCTTCATCGAGAGCGGCCTGTCTTGTGTGCAGCCATAATACAGACACCAGCAAATTATAAGATCAGAGACCTGTGTTTAGGGGCCTGTGGTGTCTCTCCCGTCTCTGATCCGATTCCCGAATGCCAACGCTAACTGCTCGTACGAGGAAATCCTCAGTGTGGAGCGGGCGGATGGGAATCGATGGAGATACACTCTGGTGACGGGCGATAGAACCGCGGAACACGCACCACGAGGATGTTGTGCATGTGTGTGTATTCAGAGTGTGAAGCTGCTTCCAAACAACTTTCAGCAGAGTGTCGAGGACCTCAGAGTACGTGTTCAGTTTTCAACTTGGCTTAATCTTAACGGGACAGATTACACCCAGCAGGTGAGTCTGTGGGTAACTGGGACAGGCTGCTGGCTACTGGCGTGACGCCCCGCCCGCGATCACTCTAATGGAGCACTTTGAGAGCCCCTGGTGGGGGGAATCAAATGAAGTCAACCGTGTCAGAATCCAGGACTGGCTCCGTGCATGAAACCACGGTTTAAAGGGAGAGAAGGGGTCGATGGGTGGGGGGGTGGGGGTCTCTTTGATTTGACATTTAAACGTCTGATGTACACGACCAAGAGGAAACTGCTCTGACATCCAGAAACGTCAACACATAGGACAAAGTCAGGACTAAACTATCTAAACTAAAGTATCTTTCTAATAAGATTATAAGTTTATTAATATATTTTTTTACAGGTTCACAGAAATGTGCTTATCCAACCCACGAGCCCCTATTTCAAATCATAGACTTTGAAGAAAGAAGCTTCTCCGTCGCCACCTGGTGGTCGGCTGCAGCACAAGTCATTAACCCTGGTCTCCTCCATGTTAACAGATGGGACATGGACCATTAGACGTTAATATCCCGACTCTGGTTCTGACTTGATGGACCAGTGTGGAATACATTTGACCATGAACCGCTCTTTCTTCTGTCTTTTTTTAAACTTTAGAACCTGTGTTGACCTCACAAGCTCTATTGAATCTTTCCTTTCACACCAATTACCAATGGAAATACATTTTCCGGGCTTTAAAACAAATCTTAAATCAGGAAATATATATAATACATACGTCTGTCACTGGCAAAAGCGGATGAATAACTTTTCCAGTGAAATGATATCTTCAGTGGAATGAATCACTGGGTAAACAAAACCCATCAGCCGGTGACAGTGTTTCAACACCAGCTTTTCCTTCTTCAATTACCAACCTCGTGGCTCTGAAACAAAGATCCTGTCATGTCCGCTCCCCGTCCCGGCTCCGTGTCTGATGTCTTGCTCTGACTTGTGTTCCTGACGCAGGGACACTGTTACCAGGACGTGGAGCTCCACGCGGGTCGGCCTTGTTAACAGAGTCGTGGGAAGGTCACGTCATATTGAAAAATTAGACGAGTGTTGATTGCGGTGGTATTTTAAAGAGAGAGAGGAAAGTTTGTGGAATCCAGGAATGGAACGGGACCCAACACTTGAGCATGGTCGTCTCCAAATGACCCGATATTTCGCTTAACACCACGAGCACGGGGTGAAAAGAATGATTTAAGTTGTGTTGAGGGGCTTAATTATCCTGTTAGTGTTGAGGTTCTGGTTCTGGTTCTGCTCGGTAAGGAAAGTGACAGCTGGGAATGGATTGATGCATCCTCATATCAGCACCCTCTCCAACTCAAGGAGCAGGGAGAGCTAACTGTTGAAGCCGTCAGATCCCTCACTGATAGGATCACAAGCCTCCAACCTGTGTGTGTGTGTGTGTGTCTGTGTGTGTGTGTCTGTGTGTGTGTGTGTGTGTGTGTGTGTGTGTGTGATCCCATTCAGCCACTGACTGATGACGTTCCCCTCTAGCGCCGGGCGACATCACGGCACAAAGGGCCACTCCGGGTGAAACAAAGACCCTCTAATTGTGCCTTTGAGCAAGCCGCTTGGTCGGTCAGCTGGTGGCGGCCGGCTCCCCCGGGTCCAGCTGTCCTGCAGATTGGCTCGGGCCCGGGCCGGTGCACCGGGGAAGCAAACGAGGGAGGAAGAGGATTCAGTGTTTCCTGTTTCAACTCACAGTGCGATGGATTCCTCTTCTTTAAATCTGTGTTTCAATACAGGAGGTTTCATATTGTTTGAGTGGGAGGAGGGAAAAGAGAGTAAATTATCCGTGAGTGAGCTTTTCCACTTCCACTCTGATGACTCACCATTAAACCAGTGCAGTCAAATATGCACAAAGAAATGAGGTTGAGGTTTTTATCCAATGATTGTAGACACACACCATCCTGCAGAATATGGATTCATCCGCAGCTGGAAATAGTCCCAAAACAAATATCAAATTTTGTCATGTTTTAATAAGGTTTATTAAAAACTGCAGAATCATGAACCACATTCTGGGAAGTTATTAAGTATTGAGAGACATTAAGAACAAAGTAATCTCACTTTAGAAACCTTTTTAATATCTGTAAAATAAAAACGATTTATGCAGTGTAAAATAAAACATAAATAAGGTGTTTAATCATTATTATATCAATATTAATTGACTAGAAGTCACAGTTAAATCCCTGTTTACTCCCCAGTGCTCTTACCCCCCCGCCTATTACAGTAAAAGACTTTTAAAAGTGGGGATACGTATATTTAAAAGACTGAAATAGCAGGAGCGTCTCACAGAGAGAAACAGACAATACCCAGCGAGACAAAGCCGAGCAGTGACAGCAGCATGCGACGCCATTCTCCACCACTGAACACAGAATATATACAGTGGCCAAATGTGGAGCTGGAAGTCGTGAGTCACCTCGTCCAAATCGTCCGGGACACCGGGAGCGTCCTGACGGTGATGGATGGTGGATGTTGGTGGTCTGTTGTTGTGGATGCAAGCAGCCAGCAGCCATTTGGTCCTATTGTTAGCCACTGTGAAGAAGGGCGTGCGTGGGGGGGTGGCAGGGGGGGGCTATTGAAGCCGAAACCCTGCCTCTGTGCTCTGAGGTCAACGAGGTTTGATGACGTTGTAATGGATCCTAAACGACTCTTTAAAGAGCTGGAGCGAGAGAGCATCCCGAGACGAGTTCACTTCTAATAAACTGCTTCTTCTTCTTCTTCTTCTTCTTCTTCTTCTTCTTCTCTTTTTTTATGGAGAGCAAAGCACACAAATTAGAGTCGTAGAACCATAATGAGGAAATGGATTCTTTTTTTTTCAGTGCGTGAAACAAGACAAAAGAAGAAGAAGGAGGTTTATGGCTCCGAGTGGTTTATTCTTACAGCAGAATCCACACCGCTGACGTGACTACCCCCCCAAACACACACACACACACACACACACACACAGACACACATACACACCCCCCCCAAAACATGTTTTCTTCAAATCCAGGCGGCTATTTGTGGCGTCTCCCATGTAGCGGCATGTCGCGAGGAGAGTGTTTGTTGTTGCTGTGAAAAGGCAGCCTGCTCTCAGAGACCTAGCCCTGCCTGTGTGTGTGTCTGTTTGTGTCTGTGCGTGTGTGTGTGTCAGTGTGTGAGAAGAGCCTGGCTGCTCGGGCGAAGCAGCGACAGACAACAGACTGAGAGGCAGGCTGCTCCCGCTGAGCCCGGCACTGCTGTGCTCCGAACACGCCACTAGAACGTGCTCTTCTGCAGATTATACATTAGTCACCCGCTCATACTCTTCACTCCTGCTTCTCACACACACACAGACACACACACAGGCTCACACACACTCAGAGTCTGTGCAACGCCGCCTTTTCCTTTGAGTGTGTAGCTTAACACCCTGCGTCTTACTCTGGAATTGAATTCACAGCTAACACCGGCACACTTCACCGGGTCTGGAGTCCAAAACCGACTGACTAATAACCTGACGGGTCACAAAGCGAAGAGGTTCACAGGGCAGCACAGGAAATACACACAAAATCAAAGCCAAAATAACACAAAATTCAAGGATTGACACACAAAACAGTTTTAAAATGAACCGAATGATAATGGTTACACTAAATGCAGAAACACCAAGTCTGTGTCTGGAGCATTGATTTCATCTGTCGGTGTCAGATTTACTTTGACATGGGAGGTAAGAGGGTGGAGCTAAACTCTGCAACCAAAAGGCAAAAAAAGGGGGCGGGGTCGAGTGTCTGCGGAACAAGATGGATGGAGCGTCGGCTTTCATCAACTCCATTCACATAAAAATCTTTGTGCTCTTCTTCCTTTTTTCCGTTTTGTTCTCGTTTCAACCGACAAAAGATCAGGAAGAAAATTCAAAAATCAAAGTATGAATCTCGGTCCTGGATCCACATGCGTTGCTCCTGAGCACTGGGACGCATGTGAGTACCAGTGAGTGAGTAGAGACACTGGGATTAGGGTCTCCATGCTAGGCTGCACTGCCAATTTGAATCTGCTGATGAGGACACACCAGACAACACCACTACTCTCTCACACAGACACACACAACGCAGCTTCTTCGGGTGATGCCCATGTGCTTCATCTGTGTTGGTCTGTTTAATACCTGCATCTACATTGAAGAGGTGTGTGTGTGTGTGTGTGTGTGTGTGAGAGAGAGAATTTGTTGGGCTAAAAGTCCACTTCCATCCCGTGCATACAAAGCTAATAACTGTGTGTGATTGTGTGTCGATCCCTCTGGGTGCTGACTGGATGACAAAAGACGGATTCCCAGTGGAGCCAGTGACTCCCTCAGAGAGTTTCCCTCACCCAGTGCCGTCCCCTAGTGTCTCGTCCATCACTCTTAAGACAGTAATTATTTTTTCGTTTTCAATTAGCGGCCGTCATCCAGTGTGGACACAGAGCCCACAGAGGATATGGCTATTTCCTGCAAGCTGCTTGTGCCCAAAATCCGTCTAAGTTGGTACTTTATCAGGTTTATCAGGAGCAGTGTGGAGTGAAAGCTTAAAGGAACCTCCCCTGGAACTATTCCATTCCTATAAGAAATGGATTAAATAACAAATATTCCCTTGGATCAATTTGACACCGAGGTCAGAGCTTGTTTCCTCTTTAATAATCCTTGAAGAGGTCGTAAAGGAAAGTAAAAGATCTGTAAAATAGAATATGAGAACAGTATTATCTAATTTGCTCCTGGGTAAGAAAGCAAGAACATTTATTTCTCAAACTATTCCTTTGTAAACAGGAACAGTTCTAACACCCCCCCCATCTGGCTCGTTTCCCCCCCGCTGCATCTCAAATTAATCATAAAAGTAAAAGCTGGACCGAATACTTGTATAAAAAGCCCTAAATCTTTACAGCACGTATGTTTTCGCAGGTTCTCGTTCCCAGTTATTAAAGATAAAGAGGCGTCACGTCACTGCCCGTCATCAGCTCCGAGTTTAAAAGTTTAAAGCTCCGGTCGGTGTTCACTCAGCATCTGTTCTGGCGATGCCCACATGGCCCTGGCTCCAGCTGCAGCCCATGCACTCCGCACCACATGGTTCGCGTTTGAATCCAGACTCTAAACACTCTTACTACGTAGACCACGGTGGGAATGTGGACCATGTGGACTTGTGTTAACTTGTGTGCACTCGAGTCCCCGGCAAGCCGGGGACTCGACTTCATGCACTTGGATCCACTCTCTTTCTGACAGTAAACATTAGCTTCCCTTTTTCCAGAGTTTTTGGAACACCACGAACAATTTGCACATTAAACTAATTTCCAGGCAAACGTGGAGCACATGTAAGACGTAGGTTCTAAACCCGTTAAACGATTACAGAGACGGGATGAAAACCAGATCAGTGCCGGCCTGTGAGCTTCAGAGGAGCTCGTACCACCACACTCTGTTCCAACGATTGGACTGAACCTCTGCTCTACTCCTGTAACCACCTCTGTCAGGGTTGTACCAACAAGGCTCTCAACTCCCAGTGGAACTCCACCAGTCTGCGGTTTGGCCTTTTTTACTGGGTTATTAAGGTGAAACAGCAATTTGTACAAACGAGACCCTGAGACAAACAGCGGTTTGACTGTAATTGTGTTATCTCCGAGTCATTTTAACACACACATTGAAACCAACAACTTTCTCAGGTGTTGGAGTTGTGTGGAACTTTAATGCATAATGGAGCAGAACTCTGAGACACTATCCCACTGTGGATAAACCAGTGTCGGCGCTCTTACGGGAAATGTAGCCGGCATTACATTTAATTAGTTTTCCTAAGCGTGACTATAAAGAAAACAATTAGTCTTAATTAAAATTGCTGCATATGCCGTCGTGTAGCTTCAAAGTAATAAAGCACCGGGGCTGGTGAGCGCACGCTGAGCATAAATAAATAATTGTCACTTTACATTTTACTGTTGAGAAAACTTAATCTAAGATCCTCATATTTATCATATGCTTATATCAGCATTTATCATTGAGTGTTATTGAAAAAGCATTGAGCTCAATAGGAATTTGCAGTTCTTCCATATATATAAATATTGATATCGTATAATATAAGTATAACAGAATACAAATAAAGATAATTGATATGAAAAATATATAGAGTGTATGTTAATATAGTACATATATAGGCAGGTATAGTTTACAATCAATTGTAAGAATATAAAAATTGTATTTAAGTAATACACTGATATGATATATAGACAGGAATAGTCTACAATTTATAGCATGTATAATGTTTATAATTCAATATGATATGAATGTAAAAGTTGTATAATAGTAATGCGTAGAGTAGTGAGTACTCTTATGTATATTCTGTATAGTAATAACAGTATGTCACCAAAGATTAAGTGCAGCTAATGATGAGTAGTTGTGTTGTGATATAAATTCTACATGTTAGTGACATTGTCGTCATCCTAAAAACGTTTATATATTTTATAATATTATCTAATGTTTTGTTTTTTATCTTGTCTTTCCTATATGGAGATAAAAAGGGATGACAGTAAAGGTAAACTAATTAATGTAGTGATTATAATTAATGTATGACTCTCTGCCTTATAGCTACTGAACAGGGCCCCGGGGCCGAGTCAATATTTTATTTTTAATAATCGAGCGTATATTTATTTTTGAACAGTGTGGGAGACTCAGGGCGCGGAGCACAATAACAGAACAACAGCACAGGCCTGTGACCAATGAGAAGGGTAAATATTGTGTATGTCTGAGAGCCACTGAGGCAAGGCAGTAGCCTAATGTACTGTAGAGAGCAGGGACACACACACACAAACACACACACACACACACACACGTGACACACATGAATTTGGTTTAATATGTAGCTTCTTCACATGGGAAGTGATGCAGAACCCTCCCACCAGAAGGCTCGGAGAACAGTGTGTGTATTTGTACTTGTGTGATTGTGTGTGTGTGTGTGTGTGTGTGTGTGTGTGTGTGTGTGTGTGTGTGTGTGTGTGTGTGGTGTGTGTGTGTGTGTGTGTGTGTGTGTGTGTGTGTGTGTGTGTGTGTGTGTGTGTGTGTGTGTGTGTGTGTGTGTGTGTGTGTGTGTGTGTGTGTGTGTGTGGTGTGTGTGTGTGTGTGTGTGTGTGTGTGTGTGTGTGTGTGTGTGTGTGTGTGTGTGTGTGTGTGTGTGTGTGTGTGTGTGTGTGTGTGTGTGTGTGTGTGTGTGTCTGTAGTTGACTCTATTATTCTCTTCATATTCTCCAAAATGCTTCAGAAGGGGGAATTGGCCGTGAGCCCTTGAGGAGCGAGAGCTGCTGTGACGCTGGTTGTTATTAAACGTCAGAGGAGGAGGAAGCAGAAAGGAAAAATATTTAAAAAACGCATTTAACCGAGGGATTTATTCTCAGGTATTCTATGGAATACATACTGATTATTCTAAATTAGATCTGGTATCAAGGAAATTGGAACCATTGTAACCAGCAGCGGCGTAATTTGCTGTTCAGGACAGTTTGCCGACCTCTTCCTTTTGACCAGATAATTGGAGTCAGATGCAGAGATAAGACACATTAACTCTCAGATAATCAATGTAGGGCAGGAGAGGTGGGAAAGGAAACTTCCAGCAGCCGGAGTAAAGAACAATCATTGTGATTGCATGAAGAGGAGACACAGGAACACACACTTGGTGTTTAAACGAAGGTTTTCTGAGTGTCGATTGGTGAAACTTGTTGTTTCTGTGATGTTCTGCTCTGGAAAACATAATAAAAGAAAAAGAAAAGTGTCCCCCATCACCTGAAATCCTCTTTTGTGTAGCAGGGACAGGATGGTGAGTGTGTAACTGATGTAGACACGGGTCACTTTGAGTGAAAGGTCGTCTCCAGCAGTATTTCTAATGGGCTCGGACGCCGCTGCCCTCTTCTCGATATCTCGGCTCCACTGTTAAACTTCACGAGTCGTGGAAACTTTCAGCGCCTTTCAAAGAGCTTAATTAAACTAATTATCCAACCGGCGCTCTGTTAGTAGAAGTGATTAAAGTTTTTAGTCCTTCTCATGGTGTATTATCAAACCCCCTATAATTCTCTCTGTAATTTAGAATTAATTGGAAATAATATGTACGCTGCACTGGGCACATAGTGTAGCCCCTCTAATCTATGGCCTTTGTAAGTGGTTGAGATAAAGCTAACCTTTTCCCCTTTCATACAGGTTCAAGTTAATTAAATCCCCTTTTATATTATAATACAAAACTCACATTACCTCCGTTAACATGCCTCCTCGAGCCGGAGCCACAAAAGCTAATAGAGGGATTGAATCAAGAAAGAGGAGACGGAGGAGAGTGGTAATTTTCCCCCCTTCTTCGTTTTCTGAGAGAAGTGAAGTGTCAGCAGATTCAGGGCTGTGAAGGCAAAATTAATTATTTCAGCTTGATAAAGCTTTTCATCTCTCTGACTCCTTCCGCTGAAAAAGCCAATTAATGATGTCAAACATGCTCTTCCTCTCCAGGGACAGCCTCCGCTCTGATGAGTGTGTTTACCGCACTGGGACAGACTGGGTGAGCCCTGTGTGTGTGTGCGAGAGTGTGTGTGTGTGTGTGTGTGTGTGTGTGTGTGTGCGCTACCTCCCCGCCCACCACAGGACCTTCCTTCCTAATCAGGGCCCACCTGTCAGGCCCCTGCCTCATTATCTATGTACAGAGCGGCCGTTTTGTCAGGGCAGCTTCTTCAGCAGCCAGCCGCCTTCTGCTCGCCGTGCGGGAATGTATGGCGCTGTCCTCTGTGAGATAATTCACTTAATTATGGGGTGGAAGTGGCCCGGAGCAGGAATAGGTCAACACAAACTGACATGTAGCTCAGTGCACGGCTCGTACGGCGTCAAACTATGTGCCCGGCCCCGAGACAAGAGCATACAAATTTCTCCCATCCGAGGGAAAGGTTAGCTTACTAATTAACTGACTTGGGCAGATTGGCTAATCTCCAGGCTTCATGGAGAACCGCGAGGTCAGAGGTCACAGGCAGCGACAGCCGCGGCCCTGAGGGAGGCGGTTAGAATCCTGCTCCAGCACGCCGAGTCATTAACGCACTTAAATGCATGATTTGACTTAACATGCAAGTTGAAACTGGGGTTTTTGTTAAGTTGGCAGACCTGTGTTTTCAACCACTGGAATCAGACTGTAGATTTACTTTAACATAATTAATGCTCAAAAATACATTTGTAGTACATGTAAAATAAGCGTTTTTTTAAATGGCTCATTAAATCTGCAGTGTGCTGCACTCTATAGATCTGAAACTGTTGATCGTGATAATTTACTGAATGAAAATGAGTTGATTCCCATTATTTCTGATGGTTTTAGGTTCAAATCCTGTCTTTCCAGTAGAGTTCAAACTGTAGTTACCACAGATGTGAAATTACTCCCACTTTGGTAAAGGTGTTCCACAAGGACACGTGTTGGGACCCCTATAGTTCTGCTGATATGATTGTGATGACAGATAACAGCCAGGTCTTCTTTATCTAAAGAATACACAAATAAACTTCAAAAAGGAAATATATGAACTTCACAAGAGTACAGGGATTTGATGCGTTACTCCAAATACACACTATAAATGTGAAGAACAGCATCATATCTTCCTTAGAAAGTTCATTTAAACACCTACTAGAATCTAATACTTGAACAGACTTTGTTTCTCCATTTAAAAGCTGATAAAATCCAATATGTATACAGGGAAATGGAGATACTGGTCCCCCTTGCTGTTCCCACTGGAAACCACTAACCAATGCTGCGCCACTCGATTTAAGTCACCTTTGCTTTGGAGGTTATGAGAAATCCTTGGCTCCACAAATTACTAAAGTGTGAGGACATTATGAATAAAGCCTGCAGCTCGTCAGCGGTGGTGAAACAGAAAGAGCCACATCAGCACTTCTCCACCGTCCAGCTCGTCTCGGGGAGATTCTCCCTGAAAGTTCACTCTGCTTTTGACTTCATTTACTTTTTAATATGTTTTCTTTCTTGTCTTGTGCTTGAGTTTCTGGAGGTGGAGGTATCTCCTCGTCAGGTCAACTTTTGAAGCAGCTCCTGCCGACACACACAGGTCACTGATTGCAAATCAACACAAAACACTGATATACTGGATCCATCTTTTATATATAAAGTATTAATAAGTCCAGTGTGTTGGCTGTGTGAGGTCGTACTGCACTGCTTCCTGATTATATCCTTAATAATGATTGTGTGTGTGTTTACTGTGATCCTCTGTGTTCCGACAGATCATCAGCAGGACAGATGAGCTGTTCCACAGAAATTGTGTCGTGTGTGTTGTGTGTGTGTGTGTGTGCATATTTGTGGATAAATATGTGTGTATCTGTGTGGGTGTTGTTGGACAGGGTGAGAGTGAAATATGGGTTTGGACAGAGAGATGAGGGTGCTGGCACTGATCACTGACAGTGTGATCAAGATGTACTTGACTGCTGTGTGTGCGTGTGTGTGTCTGTGCGTGTGTGTTTGGGGATTGTGTGTGTGTTTGTGCTGGCGTCTAAATATCCCTGTTGCTCCCTCCGACCTCCCCAAACTTTATCCTCTCTGAAAGATGATTATGATTTAGAGTCGCAACTCTCCAATGCAACACACACACACACACACAGCAGCATGCACAAAGAGACACAGAGATACACACACACACACGCACACTTATGGGAACCATGTGGGACAGACTGTCTCTGACATTACAACCATCATCTCACTCACTCTTCTGCCCACGTCTCCCTCGTTAAACCTTCATTTGCAAAGGTTGTGTGTGTGCATGCGTGTGTGTGTCTGTGAGTGTGTGTGTGTGTGTGCGACTGTGTGTTAAACCATCTTTTGTTAGAAACTTGTCAGGCTCCTCCAAGCATATTGATCAAATGAATGCCTGCTCGTTTATGGGAATGAAGTGCGCTCTCTTTTACATCTCTGCCTCTCCTCGGCCTGATTTAGTCGTCAGTCAGCTGTGTGCACTTTACACTACACATGTGTGGGCATGTGTCTGTTTGTATTTGACTCATGTAACTTATGTTTCAGCCCACGAAGCTTTATCAAAATACCATGACTGCTTTGTACTTTTCTTTAAATCCCATAAGTTCCTCGAGGAAGCAGAACCAGAGGCTGCAGGTAAGAAGGAATCCGGTGGAAACCACTTTCTCCTTTCTTCCAGAAGCTGAGTTTATTAAAGCTCATGAAGATGTTGAAGATCTGTTTGTAGAGGTTATCAACCATTCGCCCTGATGCGCGCTCCCTCATCTATTCTAGATTTAGCTGTGACAGGCGGCAGACAAGTCATTATATACGTCTGAGTGTCACGCTGCTCAAACCTCGATGATTCCAAAGACATCTTAGGAATCATATATCTATTAACTGATATATCGCAATTACAAAAGTTTACCCCCTTATATCAGTATCGCCCCCAAACTCCACACTAGTCATACACTAGTCCTTATTGCTTCCAGCTTTTAAAGTGCATGTGAACGTCTTTGTCAAAGTGGAATCAAAAGTTTTCTATATGTTTAAATGAGGCAGCTCATTTGTAATCAGTATTGGTTTTGTGGTTGTGTGGTAAATATCAAACAGGCCTTGTTTTTACATTTACACTCAGTGATTCATGTCCAGCGTCTTTTACAAAACAATAATTAGCTGTGAAAAACTTTAACGTGATATTTCAACTCATTGAAATAACAATCTGTTGCAGTAAACACCACGAATGTAGATGAGTGTCGGTGGTTTTGAGTCATTCCTCCGCTGAGCTTTTACCAAACCGTCCGTTTTCTATGAAGACATTAAGAGAGAGAGTAAAAGTCAGTTTGTTTAATTCACTCCAATCGCCCGACCCTGCCAAGTGAGTCTCCGAGCCCTTGTGTTTTCATTTCCACGCTGATCCTCTCTCTCTCTGTCTTATTGTGTCTCTCGTCCTCCTGGTTCCAATTGAGTGTTTTGCTCTTCTCGGCCTGACAGGGGGATTTCCACCTCCTGCCAATAGCCCGGAGTGACACCATGAATTAGGTTCAGCACCAGAATAGATGATCCACATGATTAGTGATTCGTTCAGCGTCGTGTTTGTTCGTTTTCACCGATGATAATAATCCTGGTTTTGCCTCGAGGAGACTTTTTTGCAATAACGTTAAGTAAATCAATACTGCCACTAATTTCCAGACGATGGTAACTCCCTCTCTTCGTCTTTTCATCACTTCTTCTTCTTCTTCTTCTTCATTGGTTCCCTCGCCGCGCTCATCAGGAACGTGTTTGACATTAAGTGTCAGAACAGCCACATTGTCTTATTCCTGCCTGTGACATTTTCTTTCTCTCTTTTCCTCCCTCGCTCTCGTCCCCTCCGTGCGATTCCTCGGTGCCAAATTCCTCCGTGAGCGTCCACAGGCCAGTTTCTCTCTCTGTTTGTCCTTCTTCAGAATGAAAGATGCCCTCTTGTGAAGCCGGTGGCTCCTCTTCCTCGACAGATTCCCCGGTCGTGTGTCCTCGTTTGAACTTCAACGGAAACTTTAGATGCACTTAAATCTAACCAGTGATATTATTTATAATGGTTGCAGCAGTAGTTTCAGTTTTTTCGTTGACAAACCATTAATGGCGTAAACGTTTCTATCCCGATATTGACACAGACACAACACAGTAATCATCTCTTCCTTTTTAATTTCTCACTATGGGCAAAGTGAGGGAGGGATCCCGGGGAGAAGGAGAGTATGATGGGACAGCGGGGGGGTGGGGAGGAGGGTGGAAACCTCAGTATTGTCACAACTACCAATTTGTGGCCAGTTGGAGATGTTGACATCTGCATTCTTTCACGTTCGCTGTAAGTCAGCGCTCGGGCCCAGAAACCAGCTCGGCTTTATTTATCTTGATGATACTGTGGTTGGAAGAAGTCTCCATCCCAGAGTGTGTGTGTGTCTGTTTGAGTTTGTGTGTGTGTGTGTGTCAACTGTTATCAGTGTCATCAAACACACATTCACACCTAAAAACATCACCAGCTAATCTAATGATTCAATTTGTAAAATGATGTTTTTAACTCAGGCATAAGGAAATATGGTTAAATCAAAGAATTCATGAGACATAAAACCAGTTGCCCAGTCCATGTCATGGTGGGATGTTATTGAACCATTAACTCAAGCCAAACCATAGTCATCTATTTCTTTAGTTTGAATCTAAATGTTGAGAATCAGTGAGACGGGACCTTCAGGCCTCAGCCTCACGTCTCCCTCCGGCCAAACATCGAGCGGATCCATTTCCATAACTTTATTGGGAAACCTGGGAATCTCATTTGTCTCTTTTGATTTGTCTCCGTCCTGAGTGGGAGTGTGGAGCTCCTGTCTTCCTCCTGCTGGCGTCTCAAACCACGCTGCCGCAGCACAACCTGTGCCCACGACTCATTTTGTATGATCGTCTAAACGCCGACACCAGCGCCGCTCACAGGTTCGATGCCCGCTCTCCAGTTCCCTGAAACGCTGCTGTCAGGTTCCTGTTTCCTCCTGCAGCTCCTGTCTGGTTCCCACGAGCTGTGAAACAGGATCAGGGCCAGTCTGCGGATTTAACAGGGCTTTTATATGGATGACGTTTTCAGTTCTGACACAGGATATGTCCACTTTAACCAGAATTATGAGCTGAATGTCCACATTAAATCCTATAACAGTGTGTTTGCTGCGAGGGCCGTGGGTTTCAGAGGGAGTGCAGAAGGTCTTTGTGTTAAAAGTACACATTTCTGTCTCACGGCTCCTCACCATGAAACCAACTGTCGCTCTGCAGCTAAGAGGGAAAGGCCTCAAAGTAAATTAAATAAATAAATATCGCAGCTCGCCAAGTGATGTCGAGACAGAATCGAGATCATATTTTTCCCTGAAACAATCGTTTGGAAATCGTTTGAGACCCACCGCTGTGTCTCAATTTGCACGCTTCCAAACTTTTAAAGTTGGCTGTTGTGAGTTCATTCATGCTGACAAGTGTTGCAACGTGCACAGATGTTGCTCTCACAGAAGAACTGAGTTCAAAAACTCAAAGAAGTTGCCATCTTGGCTACACAGAGGAAGGGGGGTGGGGGAGGCAACGCATTTTCAAACTTGTGAAAATGGCAGTCGAGGTTTTAGGGCAGGTCATTGGCGTGGATTTACAAATCACGTAGAATGTCTCCATCGAGTCCGATCACAGAACTCCTGATTCTCTGAGCTTGAACTTTTTCTATTCACAGAAGTAGTTGCATCTTAATCCAGCAGCTGATCACTAACGTTTGAAATGCGACTGAGATCAGGGATTTTGAAGATTTGTCCAGTGTCCATGTTGTGTATCGTGCGGATTGCATTCCAGCGTCTTGCTCAAACACCTCTGCAGGATGCGAGCTATCAGACAATTAATGGGGCTTGAACCCGACGCTCGTTGGTTGAATCCGTCTTCAACCACAGAGCCATCCTGCCATTTTTCTCCCCCCCCCGGCAATTTGAGTGCTCTGCCAGTAACCCGGACTCGGTGATTGCAGGCTGCTGCTGCATTTGATGACCCGAGGAATGTAGAGCGATATGTATCTTCATATCACAACCAGATTTTTTAGGAGGGAGATTGGAAGAGCGCACGTTCAATGCCCGTCTTGTCTTTGTCTATTTGTTTGTGCGTCAGTCATTCAGTCGATCGGCTTGTGTGTGTCTGTGTTTCCTTCTAAAGTTTGAGAGTGAGTACAAGAAGCTGGCAATCAGGTCCAGGCCTCTATCTCTGCTCTGTGTCGTCTCAGGAAAGTCTGTGTCAACTCGGATTACTGTGATCTCCTTTCATTTGACCTTCTGCTCAGTACACACACACACACACACACACACACACACACGCACAGATACAGAGGTGTACTCTCTTCCACCCACACCATTCCAGGCACTTCTAAATGAAAGGGACAGTAGTGATGCCACAGGCCACAGGCCACCCAGTGCTGCAAATGAGTACTCTCCACTACATCACACTTCATCTTTCTGCCCTCTGTGGGAGACCAACAAACTTCAAGTGTGTGTGTGTGTGTGTGTGTGTGTGTGTGTTTGTGGCTTTGTGTACAGTGTGTTTGCATTGCCCAAATCTTCTTTTTTTCAGTGATAAGTTAACTGTTGAGTCGTGAGACTGAAGCAGAACAGTGAAGCCAAAAGATGCTGAAACAGAGAAATCCATGGTCGAGTTAATTTCTCTTATTCGTAGTATTTTCTGTAACGAAGCAACCGACTGTGAGTCGACAATCTACTTCCTGTTTCCACGACTGTTCATGTGAAGTTTGAATATTGACCTAGGTATATTTGCTTCTCTGTAGGACCCCCTGCTGTGTTGCTTCTACCACGGCTTGGTCCAATCCTTTGGAAAATACTCTCTACAATTTTCTGTGAGTGGAGTGAAATTTAATTGGACAGCAGAGCTTGGACACTGGTGAATTTTATGAATACTTGAAGTATGTAGAATATGCAAACATTGTGGTTACAGCCACACGGCTAATACACTCTAGTGACTTTTCTTTAGCAGCAGTATCTTTATCCCCGTTCGGTGTGATCACTGTAAACAAACGGCTCCGTGGTTCTGACCAGTGGTGGCTTCTATCTGGTCGCAGTAAATATTGAGAGCACGTTTTACAACATCCTCCATTTTCCCCCGCTGCAGAGAGGATGCTGGTAATGGTTCTGGCTGCTGGTTTGGTTTTCCAGTGAAGTTTTGTTTTTCCTCTTCACGTCCTGAGCTGCCTCGGCTTCCTGTTTGAATCTACATCCACACTAATACGTTGTAGATTTAAAATGCCACGTTTAAGTGTTCCTGATTGGTTCTTCACATTCTGATTGACAGCTGAGACTGACTCAGGATTGGACATGTATTAGTTGGACGTCACTTTCCATCGCCCAATGGCTATGGCACAGATCCTCCAAGATGGCAGCTTTGGTCCTTTGGGATGTTAATTGGCTGATTTCTGGATAGTGTGGAATCGAACCTGTGTCGTCCATCTTTATATAAATGTCTATTGTAGTGTTTAAAAAGCTGTTTAAAATATATTAGCATTGATTTAGCCTGTGAGCGGACAGGTATCACACATGTGTCAGCGATCTTCTCTTTGAGACACTTCCTGAACGCTCTCCTCCTCCTCCTCCTCCTCCTCTTCTTCTTCTCTCCCTCTGGATTTCGGGGTTAAAGACGAGAAAGAAGAATAACAAAAGAAAAAAGGAGCAGAACCAACTGAGGAATGTCCTGCAGCCAGTCGGCGAGGCCGGGGCAGGCGCAGTGCAGCAGGGCCACGAGGCTTTGAAGTGCGTCTTGACAGTCGTGCACCCCCGACGCTCCTTGGCACCGAGCAGCAGAAACCTGATCACGTCCCATTAGTTTGATGGGAAAATCAGACAAACGGTTCACTTGAGGTTTATTTTAGTGCTGCTAACCTCTTGTCAAAGCACGGTGGAACTTCACAGTAGTGCGTGGGTTCCATGCACACAGACACACAACACACACACACACACTTAGTCTCTCTCCAGGATACCATGTGCAGTTCACTTTAGATTAAGCAACAAAGAACACATTCATCTTTTAAGGTTTTTAGGGCCGGCCAGTAGTTTGATGTTCCAGTCTGTTTTGTGTTTTGTTTTATTGTGCTGTTTCCTATATTACACACACACACACGCACACACACACACGAACACACACACCCTCTCACAACATCTGTGTCGCTGTTTGAAAAACTTCTGCATGTTGAGATTGTTGTTTTGTGGACATGTCACAAAATATTTCTCACCTGCAGTTTATCATTTGACACAAGATATGAAATAAATATATAACAAATAGATTAGAAAACTGTTTTTTATGTCTCATCGCACAAAAAACTTTATATATATATACTTATATCTCAAGTCTGACACAGAGCAGCAGCCCTCACCAAGCTGTTGGCTGTCATGTTGCATTGTGGGTAATGCAGGCATCAGTGCAGGAGTGCGTTGGTCTATTTTAGTGTGTTGAGATCATACACACACCGAGTGAGTGCTGTATGACAGTGTGTGTGTCTCTGTGTGTGTCTGTGTGTGTCTGTGTGTGGAGGACGCAGTAAAGCTGAACAGACAGTCTCCTGCTCCGGGTGACTGACAGGCTACAAGCTCCTATTAGACGTTACATTTAAAGTGTCTTGTCCAATCAAAGTGTCACTGACGGCTTGAGGGGAGGGTCAAGGAGGGACACTGTCATACTCCCCTCCCCCCTCCCATCCCTGTTGATTGACAGGCTACAAGCTCCTATTAGCTCCTCTGTCACTCCCACCGCCGCTGTTTGCTGCTTGTTGTGTTGTCTGTCCGCTGCCTCACATATCACTTAGCATCAAATACCTGCTTCCTGCTCCGGGAGGATTTTGCTTTTTATGGGGGACTGGGATTCTTTCTTTTTCTTTTTTTTTCTACTGGTTGAAAGGGGCGAATAGTGAGAAACCAGCTTTTAAAGCCCACTTGAATGGCTTCCTATGGGATGTAATGAGATGCTGAGAGTGCAGCTAATCTCTATTCTTCTGCCTAAGTCCTCTGTTTAACCAGGGGACACTGAATATATGGCGGGTACATGGGCTTTCTCCTCCTCTCTGCCCTGGAAGCAATCTGTTCACTTCAAAGGCCGGAGGGGTTGGTTAGGTGGCGTTTAACTAAATCCCTGTCTTCATTTCTCTCTCTTTTCTCTTTTCTCTTTGGTCCTCAGAATCCCATCAAGAGCTTTGCCTCCTCTCTGTTCTTCTGTCCGTCCTCTTTACACTGCGAACAAATATCCAAAGACAATTATCTTATTTATCCCATCAACAAGTGTTTAATAGTTCGATTCCCTCAACCTCACTTTTCCAATACTTACCAACACTAACTTTAAGATGCTTTCACACGTGAACTCTGGAAAATGTGCGGATATTATCCAGGTTTTGCTTTTCACATATGAAGATTGTCTGATTTGATCAATCCAAACATGGAGGAAGAGTTTGGAACTTGAGCAGGAGGCATCTTGGAGTCCGGTGTCTAGAGCTCTCAAATCTCCTCGTCTTTCCAAGTTGACATCTTCGTCTGTTAGAAACAAACATATTCCTGCTTTAATCTCATATATTTATATACATTTAACTTGTGGCCTGGCAGGAAAAGTACGTGGAAAAGTACTGGTATACTTGATGTTCTCACATAGGAGATCATCTGGAAGATTTCAGGATAAACACCGGGACATCAGTGCTTGTGTAGAATCGTTTTTAGAACAACATTGGTGTGAGTTACAAAGCCTGAATATTCAGGTAGAGCTCAGAGAAGCTTTAGCAGCTAAATCTGAAAGGGAAAGAGGACAGGCAGTGGGGCAAAGTAGCAGATCAGAAAGGCAACGCTCAGACAAAAAAAAGGGATAATCCGTGAAATCTATCCGGGTCAAGGGTCAGCCTCCAGCCAGCCATGTGCGTCTAGGGGTGTGTGTGTGTTTGTGTGTGTGTGTGGAGATTAAGGAGGCCATGGAGGAAATGAGGGGAGAGTTAAAGGGGTGTTTATCCTCTTTAAACTCACTTCACAGCCGACACACTGGGGAGCCCTGGGTGAGGAGACACACACACACACACAGATGCATGCACACACCAACGCACACACCCATACACACAATGCATATGCTAATCATTGTGAATTTTTAATTAGCTTTCACCCGTTTCGCGATCAAACGGAAAACACATACAGTAATTGTCTCTCTTTACATACAGGAAACAGCTGCTTGATATAGACGTTTTCATTAAATTGTGTCGCTGTGTGAGTGTGTATGTGTGTGTGTGTGTTTTTGCGTGGTTCTATGCACTGTACACATGTTAATGTCTGATCAGCTGATAAAGACTTCAAATTGTGTGTACGATGCAAAAACACGTCGGCACTTGCACGAGGAAAAGCATTTATTTGTTCAACGGGATTTACTGATCACAAAACTTAATATCTGATCAATAATTCAGTGTTTTGATTCAGATTAATAACAGAGGGGGGATTTATAGCTTCTTATGTTTTCCACTTGAAAAGTTCTTCAGGGGAACAAAGTTTTAAGAATGAAAATCACCACAAACCCAGACTCATCTTTCCTTCTCTTTTAATCTGCTAAATATAGAAGCAATGAAATATAGAGAAATCCAAAGAGGTCAAAATTATATAGCTTAAGAAGAAGATATTGAATAGATAATCATGTTATAGAATATGGACAAAATATGCAGTAATCTTACACGTAATGCTGATTTTAAAGTTATTCTACTTTATTATTAATCATTTCAAACACTTAAGGTTGACACATTTGCAGGATTGGGTTCTTGCATCGTCCCAATAAAATCTAAATATAATTCGAGCTACAGGTATTTTCATTATTGATGAATCTGACTCGTATTTCAATTAAATTCAAATTGTTCAATTGTCTTCAAGATTAATTTGAACAGTTTGTTTATAAAAAAGCAGTTTAAACATTAAAATAAAAACATTTTGCTGATCGATTAATCTGCCAATCATTGCTTCCTCAATATGAATAAATTAATTAATTACAACACTTTCCAGAAAGCAGAGTGAAAAGTTTACAGTCCAGTTTCAGGGTCGAGTCGGTTCCACTTCACCTTGTGAGACTTTCCGTGGCCTCTGCAGGTGCCTGAGGTTTGACGGAGTGGAGAAGGTCAAGGGTCAGATGTCAAGGGTTTAGGGTCCGTAACTGCTCCCACTGGGCCTGACACCTGTCACACATGTGGGAGGTAGGATAAGCTGTCAGCCTGCGTGTGTGTGTGTGCGTGCGTGTGTGTGTGTGAGTGGGTGTGTGTGTGTGTGTGTGCGTGTGAAGATGGACCCCCGTGGCACTTCACTGGGAGAAGGAAAAAAAATGGAAGGAAGGCATGTGTAGAATGTAAGGAGTTAAAAATCACTTTAGACTGCACAGTGTGTGTGTGTGTCTCTCTGTGTGTCTGTGTGTACGTGTGTGTGTGTGTTCACAGAAGGAGGCTGAACACCTTGCACACTGCACCTGTACACAGAGCTCAAGTTACCTCATATGGACATTTGGGGAGAGGGTTGGAATGTGTGTTTTGCTGTCGAGCCCACACACACACACAGACACACGCACACACACACATGCACACAAGTCATCTTGTACCTCACTCACTGTAATAAAAATATGAAGTAATTTAATAATTAGCCAGGTGGTTTGATCCCTGAACGGTCGACCTGCTGAAAACGCACAATTAATCGGGTTGTAAAGATTTTAACAGATGTGTAAAAGAATGTAAACAAAGGAAAGGAAAATACACACAATGCAGCAGTGTTGTATTTTCTACTGTATTTTGTACTTGTGCAGAAATAGCTTCATCCCCCCCCCGATCTTTTCCCCCGAACATGTCTCCCCCACAGTTTGCTGTGTGCTGCAAATTAGACTCGACAGGACATGAAATTGCTGTTTTGACTCGGCACTTCCTCGCGACTCCAGATTGTGTGTTTGTCGCTGCACTTGTTCCTGCGTCAGTAAAGTGTCGAGTCTTCCTTCAGGCACTTTGCTGCTTTGTCGCTTTGTTTACACAGTGAGTCTGTTTTTGTGTGTGTTTTTTTGTGTGTGTCACCGCCATCCGACGTCCTGGATGACTTTGACTCGCAGCCGACCTGACTTTGCCAAGTCCTCAGTCTGTGTCACATGTAGATGTGAGCCGAGCGGAGCCAGATCTGATGTGGAGGAGAGAGAGGGTTTGGACAGTTCCATGTTTCTAAATGAGAAAAATTTGAATGATAATGTGACATTTGTGTCTTTGCCGAGAGATTTAAAGGGGACAGGACCACGGATCTGACTCCAGAACAGGAAGAGAAACTTTAATTTCCCTCGTGTGGCTTCGGAAGGAAACTTTTTATAAGGGGTGAAATATGTGAGAATCCAATGGAAGAAGAGGATCGAACTTTTCACAATGTATTTATATACATTATAATACATCATATTAGTTGGTATCTATTTTTAAAGGCCCTGGTATTGGATCGGTATCGGCCAATACGCAGAGTGCAGGTCCTGGAATCAGTTATCAGAAAGAGAAACGTGACATTCGACCGTCTCTGTTTTTTATTTAAAATATTCTCCAAGATAAGAATTTAAACACAACTCTGCTTTGTTAAATCTAAACTATACTCATGTGCGTGTGTGCATTTTCCACCCAAGTGCACGTGTGCTGCATGTGCGAGTGTGTAAACTCACCGAAAGCGCCAAAAGCCTTGTAACGCAATGTTAGTGGTAATTAATAAGTCAGTAAAGTGGCAGAGAAGCCTCTACACCTCAGTCAGGGTTTGGAATAATGCCATTGCTTTCTGTGTGTGTGTGTGTCTGTGTGTGTGTGTGTGTGTGTACAAGTCACGTACTAAGTGGGATAATAATACAGTGACCCCGGGAGGCAAAGTGATTAAATTATAATCAGCACGGATTAATTAATCTATAATATTTATTCCCTATTGTGGCGAGGGAGAGGAGGCACGGAGCTTAGAAAAGGTTACGTGCGCACGCTCGCTCTCTTTGTCTCGGTGAAAAGAGAAAAGCTCGGGGGCGGGAGAGGCGACAAGGCCCCCCCGACAACGCAGGCAGAGGGTTATTGCTGATATCAAACGCCCTGCATGCAATTATCTGTCACAACAAATAATTAAGAGGGCTGATAATGAGGAAATTAACATTTCCATTGTGGAGAGGCCTTATTGTCTGCTTGGGTCACTGCAGAGGAGGCTTCAAGAGCGACTGAATACATCATCTTTCCTCTGTGTGTGTGTGTGTGTGTGTGTGTGTGTGTCTGTGTGTGTGTTGGATTTAGAGCACAATAAGCAGACAAGCGCAGGGACGTATCAGAGTGTGTGTCTTTGTGTGTGGAGGCATTTTTGTGTGAGTGACACCCAGTGGTCCAATCAGAACCTTGAGCCCGCCCACTTTGAGTGTAAATGTAAAGGTGTGTAGTTTATTTTTGGTCTGTGGAACGATAATTGATTTTCTAATGATTAGATTTATTATTTTAAAAATGTTCTTGTAAAGCTGGAAAAGTGAATTGATTGATTGATAAATTTGATTATTTTTCTTTGTCATCTGTGTCAGTTGATTGAAAATCTATGGGTTTGAAATGTTGGACAAATCAAATTGTCAATGAAAAAATCACATTTGTGTATTTTATACACAAACAGATTTAATACAAACTGAGGTTGACTCATGTGACATCTCCATCTGGAGGCTAGAAAGCTTTACACAACTTTTATTCACACACCCATACACATGTAATTAGGCTCTGATGTGTGTAAATTGGTGGAGTAACCCTTTAATTGACAAAACAATTAGCGGAGTAGTATTAGCGAATGACAATTATCTTTTGTTGCAGCTCTAATAAATATCAACAACAGTCTGAAAGTTAGGTCGTTAAATTTGGGCTTTTGAGAATTAAGTCGTAATATTATGAAAGCACAAGCTCTTTTTGCTGCTTCTTCAGTTTGACCTTTTGACCCTAATACGTCATCAAATCAAAACCATGTCACAATATGAAAAAAATATATATTTCAGCCACGAGCTGTCGATAACCATTTTCACCTGCCCAGTACAATAACCAGTGAAAGCCGTGGCACCACAGCCGTGGACAGGAGCTGCCGTACAACAAGCGATCGTTGGTTGAGTTTGACAATGATCACAGCGTGAATCCGTGGTCCCCATGGCAAGCGCTGTGTTTAGTCACATCAGAGGATGAGGCGAGGGTTGGAAGAGAGAGAGGGATCCGGCTTCGTCTTGGGCGGGCGGGGGTGGGCGGGACCTGCTGAGGATCTCTGGGTGGGATCAGTGTTTTCACAGGAACTTGACCCCCAGACGGACACACACACATACACCCACACACACACACACACACACACACACACACACACACACACACACACACACACACACATGCACACACGACACACACACACCCTGAAAGAGCCCCTGGTTGCCATGTGTTTTGACTGACACATCTTTGACGATCTGTGTGCAGCCAAGTTTAGCTCTCCTCTGATTGTGAGTGTGTGTGTGTGTGTGTGTGAGTGAGAGAGTGTGTGTGTGTGATGTGTGTGTGTGTGTGTGCATGTGTGAAGGAATATTTCCTGGCTTTTGAACTCCTCCTGATTGACACAAATGGGTTCTCCCCCTCTATAGGTCAAAGTGTGTGTGTGTTTTTTTTGTGTGCATGTGTGTGTGTGTTGGCATGACGGTTCTCGCTCCCCCCCACCCCCCACCCCTTACACAGCCCCATCAACCCCTGTGGCTCATATTGAGGGTGATTTTAATACCCCAACATGTTTAGAAGAGGCAGTCGGCAGCGTTATTGTTCGCCCACAATGGAGTGCAGACGGAGGGAGCGAGAGGTCGGAGGAGGACGCGTCCACGGACAAAAGGAAGAGCGAGCGCTCGCGGCTCATCTCCTTTCACCCGCTGTGTCAAGACGAGGCTGTTCCACGCAGGGAACGACAAAAAAAAAGAAAACAGAAATAAGATGGAGAGAGAGAGAGCACACGGGAAGAGAGGGTGAAAGGGTAGGAGGAGAGGGATAGTGGTGAGTGGGACCTTAGATTCCTGGTGAGTCTGAAGACGGCCCCGACACAAGATAAGATGCTGGTCAAGGTCAAACAGGTCACATGTCGCCATATCTGGATGGGAGGGCTACATACCTGTGCAACTAACGCGATGCCTTCAGTGTGTGACCTCCTGTTCGTCCGTCGCTCTCATACAAGTACAGTACCTCGGACCCAGTGAGATTATCCTCCTATACTCACCCAACTTGCTTCTCCACCACCACCCCCCAATTTGCCCCATAGTGACGCATAATGAATACTAGATACTGAGACTTGTGAATAGCCTGTGCCTATTTAGTGTGTTAGGCTTCGCGTGGGATCTACACATCGGAGATCTTTGTGAATCTGTGTAGCCGGGCTGGGTTATAGCACTTAGTATGATTCTATCCTCCAGTTGTGAGCTCGGAGTTAGAAATCTAGAGTTATTGTGGCACATATGTAGTTGTTGCATCTCTAGTTTCTCATCTATCAAGATAACTACTAGATTATTGTGCATGAAGGGGTCTGAGAAGGAAGTGCTTCTGATTACATATCATGTTGCTTTGCTACTTAGTCAGCGTGAATGAGAGCTGGTGAATAGTCTTATTGCGCTGATCTTGACGTCTTTATAGTATGCTTCAATCTCGAGTATCCCCAGTAGTAAGAAGACTGGTAGCATGTCTCAGCACGAATAGTTATTGCAGGCGGCCTGGTCAGCACTGCTGAGCCCACACTAAGCTGATGAAGCCTGAACCGCTCAATAAGATTGCCTGCTTCGCAGCCTAAGATCACCCGACCTGGAACACCACGAGTGACCTTGAGGGTTTAGGCTGAAGCTATACCATATAACGCCGCGATGCTAAACCAGTTAAAATTCCCAACTCACACACTGAGAATTACGGAGCGATTATTATCCAGGCGTCGCTTGGACCTCGAACAATCCCTGATGTACTAGAGAACTCACTCACAATCTATTAGCCGCGGCGAAGAAACAGACTGATTACATGTGCATACGCTGTGACCACCATCTTGGTTCAGCTTGACCAAGGCGAAGAACCACTGCAGCGCTGGCCCATCAAAATGGAGCTTTGCTGCGCCAGGTTTTCCGCCATAAATCCTCTGCTTGTAAGTGAGTCTCTTCCACCTTCTCTCTCCCCCTTCAGCGTAGTATAAAGTGCCCAGTACCAGTTTCTTCATCTTAACAATCTCTTTAACAATCTTCCTGCCAGTCCTCTCAGCTGTCCTGGTCCTCCTCCCCATACCCGTCCCCCACGCGTCCTATTACTATATTCCAATCCTCACCTATTTCATAACAACCACAACCACACAACACACCCATCAAGAACCAGCACCCCCCCCCCCTCCACCCCCCGGCCCCTCCACAACACTCCTACCCTACCACGCCCTCCCCCCCGCCGGCCCCCCCGTCCTAGTACCTACCCCCCCCCCCCCCCACCCCCCCCCCCCCCCTTTGGGGTCCTGGTACAGTCGTGGAGGATAGGCCGTTCTATTGTTACAGGGCTGGCGGTGTGTGTGGTGTGTGTGGAAGAGCGTAGTGGTTCGTGGAAAAACCTTGGGTCGGAAAACTGTTTCTGTGGGAGGATTCTGCAGAGACCCCCCGCATCTCCTAATCCTTATTTTAGCCCGGTTACAACTAGTCTTGTCCAATTAAACCTTTCACCCGGGCTGTAAATTGCCAAAAATCTGGTGTGGTTGTCCCAGCACCCACTGTGATAGGCCAGCTGGGGGCGGAAAATGGGCCCGTCAAATGCATCAGAGAGGAAACTCTAGAGGCCCGCCGGCTGTGTTTCCCCTGCTACGGAAGCAGTGATGGAGACATTCATGCCTCAGCCCGGGCCTCGCCGAGCTCAGGGCTTGACTGCTAAACTACATAGACGAGTGATAATGAAAGGTATGGAAAAAGGTGTGAGTGGAGAACCAAGGGTCGTGTAGAGCGTGCGGGTGGTGGTGTATGAAATGCAAAAATAGATGTCGCGTGGCTTCAGCGTGTTTATATCGATAAATAAAGGAACATATATTTTGATAGGTAATTGTTTATTTCGCCTGTACAGCCTCCAGTAGGTATTGAATCAACAGCTCGCAACTCACGCTGACTAGTGTTAGTGACAAGACACTTTAATTAGTTTCTCCCTTTAATATTTCTGTCTGTCGTACAAAAAAGAATATTTACTGTATATAACTTGATTGAATATCAAAACACAACCACAAAAAACACATTGAACTGCATCAGATGGTGATTAAAACGCTAAAAACTAGTATATTTATGTGCTACATGTATTTTATTTTCATCAGTATCTATATTTTAAGCTATTTCATTTTATTGAAATGTAATTTCCTTCTTGTTAAAATAAGATAAACTGAACCACCTCTCAATTCTAAAGTTTTGGGACTGTTAATGTCAAACTGATCTAAAAATATGAATTTCTAAATTTCTGAAAAAAGCAGTTTCAAAAAAAACACCTCATATGTAAAAAAGAACATGAAATAATAAATACTTTTAAATAAAATCAAGGTGAATTCAATGACATAATAATTTTAAGAAGAGTGAGATAAAAAAATAATTCAGGGTTGTGTAAGAAAATTAAAAAGCTCACAAAATAAGAAAAAATAATGGTGTTATAACTAAACTAAATAATGGTATATTAATTATTACAAATTTCAAAGTGCTTTTATTTGCTATTAATATGCATCCAAGGATTGAGATTTATATTAACCGTGTGACAATAAAAAAAGACAAAGAGGATATTAAAGATTGAGATTAAATTTTTTAATAGTGAAATAAAAACTGATTTTTATAAGATCTGTTTTAACCGGATGTCTTTGATTCTGAAGTGTCTATTTATTTTTCCAGCAGTCGGAGCGGGGACTTCTTCAGTCTCTTTTTACAGTCATGCTCAATACAAGTATCTGTGCT